>OX421507.1:6855661-6890920 GCA_949126835.1 Anisus vortex | reverse complement strand
AAAGACAGCCGGGGTCACAGATATATATATACATGTATATTACATAACATGCCTGCGCCGTGTGCAATGGGTGTGGTTGGAAAAGGGTCTAAGGAATCTATACTATTCGATTAAACACACATGCAAACGACGAATACAAATTCTAAATACATGCGTTTGTTTTTCTGTTAATGGCCTGGGTTTATAAACGTGGGACTGTTGCAAGAAAGGACGCCAGCCAAGATATTTTTGTAAAAAAAAAAAAAAGAAAAGAAAAAAGGGCGGGGTTGGGGGAGGTGTAAATTATTATCAAGTCCATGATTATTTGCACGTGGTGAGAGAAGGGTTGAATAAAGCGGGTGGCCTTTAGAGCAGACGCCATTGAAACATTTAAAAAATGTAACAAAACAGAAAAAAGGGATATAAAGACGCCAGCACAAAGACGTAAAGTTCATCCCCTGCTCAGCGAGCCGTATCGTCTGAGAAGCAGAAGCGAGATCCGCCATCTTGTTTCTGTTGTTTTTTTTTACAACGTGTATTATTTTGTAAGCATTTTGTAATATTATTGATTTGCTTTGAGAGATACTGAGATATATTTGTTAATAAATACTTTAAGCCTTTGTCAGTAATGACTTCGCCGTTTGTGTGACGGTGTATGGGGTCTGCATATGGTTGCCATATCTAGCTGGGACCTCATCGGGACAATCTAAGATAGCGGGTGTATAAATGAAGTAAACAGTTATTTAATATAATACTTTTTTTATTTAGAACACAGTTACGTGAAACTTGTTGCTACGGAAGTAGTTGGTACATCATCTTTTTGGAAAGATGTCCCCCTTTTCAACAAGTCTTTGTCCCATTTACGTATTTATAAAACTCAATGAAAGTCAGTCTGGTATTTTCTCGAATGATAGCGCTAGAAGGTTCATGCATCGTTGATAAAGTCAGGATACGCAACATGCAAGTATGACGCAAGGCCATCTGTGAGACGACCTTAACATAAACGTGTTGACATAAATAAAACGAACTGAGGCTGCATTTACATGTGGCGCTAACAGATGGCGTTAGGCCTACTCGTAACAGTATTTTGCAAAATCGGCACAAAATTGGGTCCTCTCGGGATGTCGAGACAAAAAGGTCCACGACGGTGACAGTCCCGATATATCGGGACGGATGGTAACCCTAGGTCTGCATAATGTTGGGGGGAAGGGAAATCTAGTTTTATCTATTTATCTAAAACTATAAATCTTTTTATTAATTAATCTATCTATCTTTCTTCATATAGATCTATCTGTGCTATTGATATTTTTATCTGGCTTTATATTTGTTTTTGTTCAGATCTATCTATCGATCTATCGATCGATCTATCTATCTATCTATCTATCTATCTATCTATCTATCTATCTATCTATCTATCTATCTATCTATCTATCTATCCATCTATCTATCCATCTATCTATCCATCTATCTATCCATCTATCTATCTATCTATCTATCTATCTATCTATCTATCTATCTATCTTAGACTATCTATCTATCTATCTATCTATCGATCTATCTATCTATCTATCTATCTATATATATATCTATCTATCTTAGACTATCTATCTATCTATCTATCTATCTATCTATCCATCTATCTATCATTTTATAAATGTTACTACGTACTTATCTATCTAATTATCTTTCTAAAGATCTACCTAAATATCTCTCTCTATATCAATCTCTATATCTCTAGCTCTATCTTACGATAACATACACTTAATCTGTCAATATATCTATCTAATCTATCTCTCTCTATATATTTTAATCGATGAATCAATGAATTAATATATATATACATTAATAACTCGACCACCTTATCAATCTATCTATCTATCCATCTATCTATCTATCTATCTATCTATTTATCTATCTATCTATCCATCTATCTATCTATCTATCTATCTATCTATCTATCTATCTATCTATCTATCTATTTATTTATCAACTAATCACTCCATCTAACTATCTATTTATATATTCATCAATCAATCAATCTTATCTATTAATCAATCAATTAAACAATCTATTTCGATCTATCCATGCATCGAAACATTTATTGTTGATTTTCTACAACTTAAATAGCTACCCGGCTATATGTTAAAACATTAAAAAAAAAATTACATTTACTTTACTATCGCTTTTTTTCTCTCTTCTTCATTATTTTTTTTCCTCGGATCAATACACTCGAAGCCTCAAGGCACTCACTAATACACATCTCAAGACAGCCCGATGATTGCACGTAAGCTAAACAGCCGACAGCAATTAGTGAGTAAATACGGGATGCCAATGACGTACATGGCATGTGACAACAGGACTCGTGTCACACATTTTGGAATATAACACTGACATTATCGCCTGATTATTGAGTACGCGAATTTCGATTATTCCCCCCCCCCCCCCCCCCCCCCCCCCCCCCCCTTGTCTCTCTTTTTTTTCTATTTTTATCTCATTTAAGTTTCGTCTCATGTTTTATAATTGTGTGTTTCTGTATTTGATTTCCGAAGGGATAGCAAATTTTTTCTTTCGATCCAGTACTTTAGTAAATTATAATTGTAGATGAAGACTGGGTAAACTGGAAGAACAGGCATATCTAGTCACAGATTTGCACTTGTGGGAAAATTAAATTTTAAACTTTGAAGACTTACTAAAGAAATACTTATTAAAATATTATGGTAGTTTTTATTATTTACTAAAAGACCATTCATTTGTGAATATAAGAAAATCGAAAATGAATGATTTTTATGCACAAATAAAACTTTTATGGTCAAATTTCGGAACGCACCCTAATTTGGACTATGCCCGTTCTTTAAAAGTTTTCATAAATGTTGTAAATTTTTGGTTAATAACATTTTTAAATGTTTTAAGTCTTAAGACTATTGTTATTACTTTGCTTTAATATTTGAAAATGTGAAAAAGTAGAAAGCTAGTTGTTGAAATCGTCTTTTTACACTTTTTAATTTTTGCTGATTTGACATAAATTGACAACCTTACTTCTTCATGAGGCATTGCTTTAAAGCATTCCAACACTTAAAAAAAAGTTTTGTACAGAGTGAAATAATTCTGCTGCAGTGTTATATACTAATATAAAAATATTTTTAAAAATAAATAAAGTAGATGTAGAAACAAATATAATTATGAATAAATATGTTGTATAATAACTCTCTCTGTGATCACTCTGTTATTTTTTTATATTCTGAAATAACAATGTAGGCGTTTTGTTACCCCGTGCGACGCCGGGAAATTTAGCTAGTATGTATATATATATGTATACACAAACCTGTGTGTGTTTGTGTGTGAAAATAGCGGAAATTAGCAGCAATCTGGCGAGGGAACTTTTATCGGCAGTCTATAGAGACAATGTCACGCTTTCACATTATGTCTTTGACAAAACCCTGCAACTAACTGCATGCCCTGCAGGCGAGTAAAAAAAAACAACAACAGAACTTGCTTGTTTTATTTTGTAGTTGACATTTATAAAAACTTAATCCCCAGAACCAAAGAGAAAAACAAATTATTCATGGAACCGAAATCAAATCCAATGTTTGAATTTATTTGTATCACGTTGAGAAGACATTAGGAAAACCAATTCGGATTCATTTCTACAAAAGATTCTGTGTCTCGCGACCCATGTTATTCTAACCTAAGTAGGTAACATCTTCGATTAATTAGAAACGGCTGATACATTTTAGTCCGAGTCTTGTTTTACCAGCCTGTTTGTTTGGTAGTTATTTGTATATTTCAAAAAGCAAGTTTTTTTTGGTCGATATATCACACATTTTCTTCTTATCTTATCTTATACATCACAGACGCTCCTTCTATAAAGAAGATTATTGCGTCCTATGCTCATCCGTGGTCCGAGTCTATTCTTGCATTTTTATTAATGTTTTAACCCTTCCAGTACCGACCTACTTCTATCTATGCTGCCTTCAGTTCCGCTATATACGCGCCCGGGACTGTAAGGGTTAAATGATGTTAGGTTATTGGTTTTGTTGTAGAACGTTTGTACGGAAATCGGAAAACGTTAAATTATTGCTTTCTACGAGATATTTACCCCTTCTCGCTATGTCTTGATTAATACAATAGATAGCACTCAGTTTTATGCATTGTATATTTACATATTACTGATTGATTCACCTGGTCTTAGTTTATATTATTATATTATTATATTACAGACGTTCCTTCTATAAAGAATATTATTGCGTCCTATGCTCATCCGTGGTCCGAGTCTAGTTTTGCCTTTTTATTAGTGTTTTAGAAGATGTTAAGTTAGGCCTACTGGTTTTCCTGCTTTGTTCAGACAACCCATTCCATACCCGGATGCCACTCGGGAAGAAACAGTACTTAAGGTCTATGTATTTGTTCTCGCATGAAAAAGAGCAATGATAAAATATGGTGGTTCCACCGCTTCGCTGTCAATGCATATCTATCCAAAAGAGCCCCAACCCCTCGCCACATTATCGTTCCACCTATGACCCCTCCTACATTAATGTAACGCACAACTGCCCCCCCCCCCCCACATTATTGTAACGCACAACTGCCCCCCCTCCCATGACACACACACCTATGTTATCGTTGAACACACGAGCCAAAAGAAAATGCAACTTTTTCACGCTTGAGATAACAGAACCTCAAGGCTTGTCATTCAGGCCCATTCCCGACATCCCTTACACGTATGCCAGCACACGCATGCTTCATACATCTTCTTCCCAAACACCCCCCCCCCCCCCCTTTACTCCACCCCCCCTTCTTCTGCTACATAGAATGCATTATTAGATAAAAATAAGATATAATTAAACACCACACAATACTAAACACATGTACACAGGAAGTGAACCCGTTGAAACGCCCCCCCCCCCTCCTCCCACCACTACCAGCTCACCCCCATGTAAAAACACATCAAGTAATTACTCACCCACGAATCACACCCCACATAACCATCATTTCACCCCCCCCCCCCTTCCCAGCACACGCCCCTTCCCCCCCTCCATCCATTCCTCGCCCCTTTCCTCCATCACATCTAGAACCGTAACCACCCGCCATTAGGGTTTCCAGAGTAATGGCGCCTTGATCACACGAGCATTATCGATTCCATATTCACCTGCAAGTTACAAGAAACCCGCTCCAGGCAAAATCTCTTTCTCTCTCCCGAGCCGAACGACGAGTTTTCTGAGGGTGCAGCGGATAAGGGCGGAGACGGACACGTGATAATGAAAAAGGAGAGGTAGAAGAAGGAGAGAATATGCAAACAGATTTGAAAGCGGGCTTAATTTGTCTTTTAAAAAAACACACACTCGCTCACACTCGCACACACACACAAATACATACACAAAGATACACACAAACATACAAACACACGCCAACAAGAGCGTTTGAACTAGATGTACTTATTGCAACGTTTATATTCCAATGATTGTCTATATCAGGGGTTGGCAACCTTTTGATAATAGTGTGCCCAATTAGGATTTCTATTTTTTTTTTCAGTGTGGCCGAAATCGTTAAATTTAGCCTGCTCTAGCACTCAATTTCTTGTAGAAGGGGCTTTACTTGCCTTTTTAGGGTCTATCGCGTGCCATTGAAAATCGCTCTGTGTGCCAAGTCTGGCACGCGTGCCGTAGGTTGCCGATCTATAGTCTTTATCATCAGTTCCCGAATACCATGAAGCGACTTGGTACCAGTCACGATTCCAGAATTACAGGCTCGCATAAAGCAGAAAAAGTCTTAAATTCAGTTCAGAATTTTCTGATATACCCGTGATAGACTATATATTTCGTCCCACGATGTAATATTTATACTTGATTTTAGCTACATCACTTGAGTATAGATAGTCTATGAGTCAATAGTCTCACAAATTGTTTGGAAGTTCATATTTGTTATAATTTACTTTTATGCCGGTATAAACGATATTCTTCTTAATGGCTTCACGAAGAGGAAGTATAGAAATAAGCCGGTCAAGAACAAGAGAAGTTTGGTAAACCCTGGTCTGTATAGTTTCACCGCATAATATAGAGTCTATTAACCCTTCCCGTACCGACCTACTTCTATCTATGCCGCCTTCAATTCCGCTATATACGCGCCCGGTACTGTAAGGGTTAATTTAAATTAAACAACAAAGCTTACATTGTTTTGGTTTTCTTTCGTGTGTGTTTTTTAAATATATTTTTTATTTGATCCAAACTATCCTCATTAATATAATTACCTTAACAATAATAATATCAAACGACAAAACGTTTCAATAGCGGAAAATAGAATAGGAAATTCCCGCAAATCTTGTTCGCGAATGGCTGCGCTTAAGATAGCTGAGCAACAAACTCCGCCCCTCATTTTTGTTTTTCAGTCTTAAATTTTTAGATTCGCGCTAATTACTAAATCATCTCATCGATTAGCTACTAGTCTCTCCCACCCGTCTACCCGAGACCCCTCCTTCCCCTTACCCTTCTCCCCCCCCCCCATATCCATTTCACGAATAACTAGTTTTATTGATCGAACTGCCGTTACTATTTACGTATAGTATACAAAAGTATATTTATAATCAAACACAAATATCTATAGATTCTATATATATATGTATACATAGGTATAAATGAAAAGGGGAGGCGGATATGAAATGAAAAGGATAAAAGGATACAAATGTAGTGTAAAGGGCGCCTAGAAAGAAGACAAGAAGGCGGTCATCCGTACCGGAAGTAACCGAAACTGTAACCACGGCAACGACGAATAAAGATAAATAAACAAGCATTAGCGATGGTTGAACAGAATGCAGATGTGAATTGAACCGATTGGATTTGGGGAAGGGGGTGGGGAAGAGAGAGAAAGAGAAAGAGAAAAGGGAGGTGTTTAGAGTAAAGTCTGTTCTTCTGTTTCTTCTTCTGTTTCTTCTTCTGTTTCTCTGTTTCTGTAAGTGATTAGGACGCAGCTAATCGAGTTTTCTTTACTACACTTTTCAGAGCTAATTATATTATTTGTAAATAAAATATATACTAGCTAAATTCCCCGGTGCTGCCCGGGGTGAAAATAAAACAGACCTGTATAAGTTAGGCCTACAGATACACATTTTATAAACTACAATGAACAGAAAGATATAGATCTAAGAATCGAACCGGGGTCGACCGCATGGTAGTCCGATACGTTATCCACTCAGCTAGCGAGGACATTATGTGCTAAATCAAATTGCAAAGGCAAAATATGAGGCAGTAAGGTCATTGTCTTTAAATAAACCAATTTAATTGGTTAAACACACACACATAGCTTTTTAATATATATAGATACATTGTAGCTCTTGGTTTGGACTAAAAGATTAATAGACCTTTGCCTAAGACTGAACAGCAAGCGTTTTTTTTAAAGCTGAGCAGGGGGTGGATTCTTGACTAGGCAATAAGACACAATTTCTGCCATGCTAACTGGTTGAAACTTTCATCACAGTCGCGTTTCATTGGACAAAGCATTCTCTCAAAACCACAAAGAAAGCTCTCGATCCAACCCCACAGAAATTAAATCAGTTTCTTTAAAAAAAAATTGCATCGCAATCGATGGTGCGCATTCTGAAATCCTTATTGAACTTTGTGAACTAAAAAATTTAAAAAAATGTGAGTATAAAAAGCAGCTTCTAAAAACTCTAAGCGAATAGATCTATAGTTATATATTTGTACTCCCTTTCTTTTAAGTCGTACTGTCTGTCTGTCTGTCTGCTTGCTTGGTTGTTAGCAAAACTTTGCATCCATTTTTCGACCACTTCCCGCCGTCCAATTGAGCTGAAAATTGGGCAGCAGACTTGTCCCGACTAACAATACATTCTATCAAATTTTCAGCATCATAGTCTTTGAAATAGTCACAAATTCCTTCGACCAATGTGCTAATCGAAGAGTATATTTCACGTCAAACATGACTGCCTCTAACGGAAGAGACGGAAGTAAAGATTTTTTCGGATTTGTTCGTTTTTACGAAATAAATACAATTAAAACGACACAATATAGCCGAAACAAAGCGAGTTATCTTTTTATGGTTTTTGCGGGCCAAAGCTAAAAAAAAAAAGGATGCGCAAAATTTTTGTGTGGAAATTCATAAGGTATGATATCACTTATATTTATTTAAATCTATCAAAATATAAATTAAATATAAACTTAGTTTACAAAGAAAGGGAGTATAATAAAAACTGTGTTTTTATGGGTTAGTTTTAAAAAAAAATGAAACGGCGTACAAATTAACGGATAAAGAGTTAGCTTCTAACGATAATGTCACCATTAAGTTTAAAGAAAGATAAAACGATGACAACTTCAAAACGATCCAGAATTATATTAATCGATCAATCTCAATTACAAATTGAACGTTTAACAAAAAAATAAAATAATTGCAGGCCTATAATAGATAGACTAAACTGAAGGATCAGCTAATCCTGTGACAATAAAAAAACATAATATAAAAGAGCAGATAATTTATATGATGAAAAAAAATCAAAGTTGAAGATCATAATGATAGCAATTAAGGTGGTTTCTATTTTTAGCTTCCGTGTCTGCAGACTACATGGGGACAAAATCAACTTGCATTGTGGGTTTGTAGGAGACCCCCTCCCCTTCACATCAGCACACACACACACACACACACTGTGTCACACACACACACACACACACACACTGTGTCATACACACACACACTGTGTCACACACACACAGCTTGCACCTCCTCCATCCCTTCCTACTCTTATCCATCTTTACCATTGATTTTGGCGGTAATCGATGAGCCGTATCATAGCCGCGAGGGTTTTTGGTATTGATCCGTGGCGTACTCAGTCACCGAAACAGATTGGAGGACAATTTTAGCAGTTCTCCCCCTGCCCTACCCTCCTCCACCTTCTCCTTTTCCTCCCCCGCCCCCACCCTCTACATGACTAAAACGCCCTATTCACCTCCCCCCCTCCGATCTATGTTTTCGTTATGTTTTCTGGCGTTTTGGCATGCGTTTGGGGTGGGGGCAAATGGGGAACGTATGGGGGGGGGGGGGAGGCTTGTGTCGTAGCGAGAGGATTAAGACCTCCTTACCCTCGTCACTCCCTACCACCATTAACAATATATGAACTTGAAACGGAGTACGAAACATGTTGGAATTGCCCTTTGTCATTGACCATCCCAAACCTAATACAAAACGGACCCTTAAACGAAACACCCGTCTCCACGGTTACAGTAGCTTTCAGCATTCAAAACAGTAAATGATCGTTACTGGTTCTTGTGTTATTGGTTACAGTTGATTGGCCGATGAGTGAAATAGAGGCATTTTATCACAGGACGCCACTGCTGTAAAATACGAACATGCGTGGTTGCTGAGAGACCGCCGGCATCAATTCATAAATAATTACAATGAAGAACTTGCTGTGATATTTTTAAACGAATTCATTTATGTTCAATAGCTTCACAATGCCTTCACCCATGGATGATAAACCGTAAAGAATGTGCCATCAGGTTTTGATATAAAACTTTCATATATATATAATATTGTATTTATATATAATATGATTGTAATTCATTAGTGCATGGGTGTCAAGGTCAAAGCACGGCGAGCCACATCCGGTTCGGCGTACAATTATATAACTCCCGCGAGAGAATTCATATTACTCATATTTTTTTGAAAAGGTTTAATCTTCTCCTCTTGATTAAAGACTTTATGCAGTTCAGCTCAGACCATTAAGCGATGTTTTTGTTGTTTTTTTTTGCCCCCCCCCACCCACATATTGTAAATTGTAAATGAGTGAATTTTCACAAGAAAAGGTAACGTATTGGCGTAAATGGTGACTATAAAATGGATGTATGCTGAACTGTAAATGATGGTGAATTAGTGCAATGGGTCTGAAAATTTCACCAAAAGGAAAACCAAAACCTTGGAGGAAAGTATATCCACATTGCTTTCTAGTCCCTTCAGCCTACTTCCGTTGTCACGTGCCTAAAATGGCACCATATATCCTAAGCAATGTCCTCGCTCTTAATACAAAAAAAATAAACTAACCCATAAAAACATAGTTTTCATTATACTCCCTTTCTTTGTAAACTAAGTTTATATTTAATTTATATTTTGATAGATTAAAATAAATATAAGTGATATCATACCTTATGAATTTCCACACTAAAATTTTGCGCATCCTTTTTTTTTTCTAGCATTGGCCCGCAAAAACCATAAAAAGATAACTCGCTTTGTTTCGGCTATATTGTGTAGTTTTCATTCTATTTATTTCGTAAAAACGAACATAATATCTGAAAAGTTTATTTACTTTCGTTTCTTCCAGTAGAGGCAGCCATGTTTCCATTTTCTTCGATTCGCAAATTGGTCGAAAATATTAGTGACTATTCCATAGGCTATGATGCTGGAAAATTTGATAGAATGTATTGCTTGTCTGGACAAGTCTGCGACCCAAGTTTCAGCTCGATTGAACGACGGTAAGTGGTCGAAAAATCGATGCAAAGTTTTGCTAACAACCAAGCAAGCAGACAGACAGAAAATACAAGTTAATAGAAAGGGAGTAAAAAGTAAAGAATCCTAATACTTAATGGCAATCAAGGAGAAGCATCATGAAGCATTTTACGAAGAGAGTAAAAACTAAAATGACTCGAAAAACATTCTTGTTTTGGTTTTTATAAACCATTATAAACTATGTTTTAATTTTTTTTTAAATTACAGAAAATAAAGTATAAAAAAAATTTGTGAGAAAATGGGATTATGTCTGTGTGTCTGTGCGTTTAAACGCGAACGCGTTGTCTGATTGCAATTCATGCGCATTAATTTGAACGATCAGCGGAAATTGTCGTTCTCATGGCAACGAGGTACAAACAATCGACTGTTGGAATTTAATGCCTCCATTTTTTTGTTTTTATTTTATGCCATCGCGTGTGTTGAAATACGGGTCTCAGGCTTCTTTGTTTGTTTTTTTTATGCACGTCGACCAATGAAAGCAGAGATTTCTTAATGCAAACAACGTTGCGTACGTACACGCTTCTCAAACACTGGCATGAACAAACGTATTTTCATATGCATAATTTAAAAGGGGGTAATACAAACACTGGCATATGAAAGAGCATTTACATTTTACGTAGCGCGATCATATACAAACACTTTGGTCAAGATTTAATTCTATCATAAACACAGACTATTTCTTCTATACATTAATGTTAATACCAAATATATAACGCTACCGTAAAAAAAAAATATTGCATTATTCTCTGCACAATAGTATCATACCACAAATCCCTTTTTCCCCCTATTTAGAAACTGTTTTACATAAACGGTGTTGCATACAACATAAGTGTAAACCAGCCAATGGCGTAAGGCAAACATACGTGAAATACAAACGCAATATTGCCGGCTAGTCCTGTGGTTAGTGCACCGGACTGTCAGCAAAACTGCCTGGGTTCTATCCCTACCGCCTACCGACACCTGCCTCGATGCAGGAGTTTAAGACCTAGGACGTAATAACCTTCCATCTAGAACAAACGCATGCAGTTATATTAAGTTATAGGATAAGTAGAAAACATAATTGTATGCCTTATCTCAAAATAATTTCGGGGAAAATACATTCATTTTAGATGTGTGTTGAGCCTATTTGTATATCAATTCTCTAGAAAGCTGTTTATTGTATCCGAAATATTGAAAGAATCGAAAGCCGTGAATCAGCTTGAATGAATCAAATCTTGTGAATCTAAACCTGTTAATGTAAGCATCTATCCAACGATATTGTTGATAAACTTGGCCATTATTTCCATAATAATATTGGGTTTTTATATAGCACTTCTATCCATGCTATATACTTTAGCATGCTCAGCGCGCTTTTGGAATAAATTGCAGTGGCAGTTGTATTGGTACATAAGGCGCACAGTCACTAGCCAAAGAGAAAGGTCTTTAAGCTCTTTAAAAAAAAACTCTTTTGTCTCAGATTCTCTGTGTCTGATGCAAGTTGTTCCATGTAACGGGCGCCACAGATTCAAATAATTTTTCGTAGGTGAAGTATGGTACGGTAAGGTGTCAAAAAAGTAATTATTTATCTCCTGTAAACAAATGTAAAACTTTATTTTATTATGTAGGATATCAGTGTAGTAGGCCTAATAGTAAATATAAATAGTATTATTTTTGATGTGTATACTCCCTCCAGCAAATCGTTATGCGTCAGTGTTAAATAGAATTAGCTAATTTTTTTTTCATCAATTTCTGCAACCCAAGTTCCCCCCCCCCCCCGGGGCCACCCTTTTCTGTAATTTCTGGCCTCGCACCAGGCAAAGACACAGCTTTGCGGACCAAGACTACCCTTTTCTTTCTCATAGTCATCAGCACCGTCTCCCAGTGGGTCAGTACCCAGCTTTAAAAAATATAGAACTAAACAATTTGAACAAGGTCTTTACTTAGCAATTCATGATCGTTTTTTTGGTTTTTCATTTGTTCTCCCGGTTGTTTAACAACGACAACCACAAATTTCTGGGGCATGTACACACAGGGCCGGTCTCCAAACAAGTAGACCCCCCCCCCCCCAGAATGAGTCTTTAATACTACCACACCATATAATGTAAAACAAAAAGCTTTTTGCATATTGACACACGTCGTTTTCGCGGCACACAAAGAGAAAATACCCACCCACCTCACCTCTCGACATAAAAACAAGAACAACCAAGCCCCGCATTGTGGAGCCCCCGTTTACTCCCCCCCCCCCCCCCTCACAACTTGCACCCAGTGAACCTGTCACTATTTACCAAGCAGTTAGCAGGAGCTTGCTTCCACAATAGTTGTAGGGACCGTCACCGGTCTCTTTGTCCAACACCACACACGCCTCTGAAGAGGAAGAAGGAAACACACACACACACACAACACAAAGCAGTCTTCGATTTTTATATCTGGGCAAACACTTCATGGAACTGTTTTGGATGTTCCATCAGCAAGTTCCTGCAAGACAAATACCTCTCCTGCTTCTGCTGGTGGAATTGTATCAATGCCTGCATCTCGTGTCATGGAAAATTCAAACACACACACACACAAAAGAAAATTCTTGAAAAATTCTACAAAGGAAACGTGCTATCGTACAATTCGATGGCCACTCTTCGTTGAAGATGAAACAAATCTTAGTTGTTTTTTTTTTTAAACGATTGTAAAATACCAGATCTTCGAGCGTTTTTCCTTGGTGAACCTTTTTTTGTTTGAGCTGTTCATCGAACATGTACTAAAACAGGAGGTCGAGAGATATTGATTTTTCAAAAAATTTAGTAGGCATTGGTTTAATGCCGTTGTAGTCCAAGTGGATAGCTGCCACGACATCAGAAGGAAATTGCGTGTCCAATTCAATGACAAGTTCCTAATTTCCACCTAATGGATGTAACAAAATTTAACATAAAGTATTCCGTCGGGCCAAGTTGATCCATTACTTGAACTACAGGTGTTTGTGGGCAGGTCTCTATTAATATTTGGTCGTTTGTAGATCTCCGATTTTTTAAGTACTGAAAAAAATCATCAAACCTTAGAAATATATTGAACAAAACTAGTTACAAAAGTAACACGAATACATAGAGCAGCGATGGCGAACCTATGGCACGCGTGCCACAGCTGGCACGTAGAGCCATTTCTGTGGGCACGCGAGCAGTTACCAAAATTGTTTTCTTTGTCTGAAAGAACACAAGGGATAGATAATAGATATCCACAATGCTTTTTTTTTGGCAGAAAATAAAATACCAGAAAAAGTTGTTTCAGTTACAAGTGACGGGGCACCTGTTAAATCAAAAATCACCAAGTCGTTCAGTTTCACTGTATTGTACACCATATAAGCTCTTTGTGTCAGGGATAGCAGCAAGAAATTATATGATGTCCTCAAAGATGTCTCAAAATGCTCAATTACATCTTGGCTTGAAACCTTTATTGTCTACAGTTTCACACACTTTTTGATGAGGGCAAGGCGCAGTAGGCCTACAATACTTTACTCATGTACAATAATGGCAGGTGGCTGAGCAGAGGACGAGTATTGGAGATATATGTGGCATGCTTGAATGAAATTAGGCTGTTTATGAATCAAAAGGGGCAGGATTATCCACAGCTCACTGATATGGTCTGGCTTACTAACCTCAGTATTTGTTTGTTTACAGATTTTACAGCACACTTCAATGAACTGAAAAAAAAACAACTGCAAAGTTCATGGGAAAAAAAGCAGAAATAATGTTCTGTGAATCAGAAAATTAGAAAGAAAACTGCATGTTTTTGAAAGAGACCTACAAAGTAGGCAGCTAGTAGTATAGGATGGTCTTTTCGATTATCATTTGAGGCGCGCGCCTCTGCGCCTCAGTTGACCTTTGACCTTTGACCCGGAAGTGCCCTTTGACCCCGTCACCGGAAGTGACCCCTACCGGAAGTGACGTCATCCAAGATGGCGTCTTGTCGTGTTGTTACACGACCGACCGTGACCTAGTGACCCCTACTGGAAGTGACGTCATCCAAGATGGCGTCTCGTCGTGTTGTTACACGTTCGGCCGTGACCTAGTGCCCTTTTGACCTAGTGACCTTTTGACCGCGCGGTTATTTTGTGGTATTACACGTGCTTTGAGCACGTGCTTTAATTAAAGATGGCGGAACCAAGATGGCGTCTTGTCGTATTGTTAACACGTGTTATTAAATTATTATTTTGTGTGATTTTATCACATGTTTTAAGTATTACATGTGATTAATTATAGTGTGTAGTGTTATTACACGTGGTTTTATCACACGTGGTTTAATTATTACACGTGATTTGTTCACGTGCTTTCATTATAGTATTACACGTGGTTTTATCACGTGGTTTAAGTATTACACTAACTAAAGATATTGACAACAGTACGACATATAGATAAAAACAAAAATAGGTTTAACGTTATATAGTGATTTTTATTCACAGTTATATATAGGCATAGCGCTATTGTAGACAGTGGTGATTTTATTTACAACAATACATAATCAAATAAATGTTCCAGATGTTTATTTTACAACAATACATAATCAAATAAAATGTTCCAGATGTTTATTTTACAACAATACATAATCAAATAAAATGTTCCAGATGTTTATTTACAATACATAAACCAATATAATGTTCCAGATGTTTATTTACAATACATAAACCAATATAATGTTCCAGATGTTTATTTACAATACATAAACCAATATAATGTTCCAGATGTTTATTTACAATACATAAACCAATATAATGTTCCAGATGTTTATTTACAACACTACATATGTTACATTATTGTATTTACAGCAAACAAAAAGTTTATTTATAGCAATCAAACAAGTTCATTTATTAATAATAATATCATGGTAATAAACAAGTTTATTTGTAATATACATATATACAATAGCAATACATATATACAATAGCAATACATAATCCAATACATATACACAATAGCAATACATATTATATTATATACAAAAGCAATACATAATCCAATACATATATAAAATAGCAATACATATTATATATACAATAGCAATACATAATCCAATACATATATACATATAATGTATGTACATCAGAAGACAATTTTTATTTTGCAATCTTATCACAGTCCAATGTCTGTCAATGTCGGCCCCTAAGTGTAGTCTGTGTGTATGCCCTAGACACTCCAAAACTAATTAAATGTCTAGTGGTATGGTTGTAAATGCGTCTGCTTGTACTTGTCTTTTGATATAGAAATATGAAAGTGAACTGCGGTGTTGTGTGTATGTAAAGACTGCGTTTTGATGTGTTTTGAATCCTATATTTGTACCACCCCCCGCTTTTTGTGTGTTGAGTACATGCATGAAGTGTGTGATGTCTAATGGGTTGTGATGTTTCGACAAACCTTTCGTGGATGTTTTATTATTTGTGTTATTCTCACCGAAGCAGTGGTAAGTTTTGCTGCATAGCGAGACCATACCCACCCCCTCATACTCTAACTTAAACAACCCCGGTGTTCTCTTTTCATAAAGTTTCCTAGCCCTACACTGCTGACAATTTACAGTACCCTTATCACTGCCAAACAGCTCTTTGTGTTTTTCGCAAAATTCAGAGGGGAACCAGTTGTCGTGTTCTTTGTAAAAGTCCTGTCTTTTGTTGGGTCTAACAACATCAGTCAAGTCAGGGGCACTAAGCGCTAAATATAAACTGTCCGTATCCATCTCACAGAGTTGAAAGTCGGCCCTCTCAATGTACGTATCTAGGAAATCATAATAAAAGGCTAACATCCTAAGCTTCGCGTATTGATAAACAAAAAAACCTATCTGAAGAGGGAGATCCCAATTTATATTTGTCTTTAACATCTCTACTTCAAAAATGTCCGCGTCGCCTAGCTTTGTCATTTTTTTAAAGAGCGGACTATTTACTAATTTACCAGTCGCGTCACCGCAGCAATAAGACATGTCCGCGTGTTTAGATTTGTTTGTCAGTGTCTTGCCGTACGCCGCGTTTCCTAACAATTTCATCGTCTCGCTAGTTATCGTGTAATTAGGGTCACTATCGCCTTTGCGTCGCGCGTCAGACACCTTTTCCCCAAAGGACTTGAAACATGCATTAGGATTATACTCTACTATCTGATAAATTTTGGTTACCTCCAACCCATGTTCTAAATACCACTTTAATAAAGGTGTCGCTAATAAAATCTTTTCCCCTTTATACGAACCTACTAACGTCCGTCGGGCGGACGTCAAGAGCTTGTTTTGCTCTGCGTACTCGCGCATGAAAGGGCCGATGTCGTCTCTACCAACAGTTGTGTTTTTAAAAATAGGTGTCATCTCACTAAAATGGTCTTTCAAATGGTCAGGAACGTTAAGGTCAGCCTCAATCAGTCCAAAAAACGTCTCATTTTTAACAGCATCGAGGATCTGTTTTTCTGTCATGGGGCCTTTGAATTTATTATATGTCGGGGCAACGAGACTCGCCGAAAGCGTCTTGAAGTCAGCTACAAAATCTTTCACACTAGGATCAGTCTTTTTACATTGTTTCCACTCACACTCCCACATTTCCACTAGATTAACTTTAATTGTCTCCCTCAAGTACGTACTAATTTCTTCTGTCTTCGCAAACAACTCTGTGAGAGGTTTGTCATTTTTGGGATTAACGTCTCTATCTTTGGTAATAGGGCACTCTGGTCGATGTCCATGAAACAGGCAGCCATGAAACTGATATACTGTCCTAGTCTTCGCGTCCCACCCATCTACTCTAATGTACCTATTTCCTAAGCGCATTTCTCCATTTGTGTCCTCTGTCTTTAGTTTCCTTTTTGTCGTATGGGAAACCCACGCTAGCCATTCCCTACACTGCTGTCCATAAAAATCTTGTTTACGCGGTTTAAAACTATCCTCACTCTTTCTAATAATGGGGCGATAGGTGGGCATTTTTTGCATAAGTGCCCATAAATATAGGGCATTGGCATCAAAGCCTTTGATCCCCTGGACCGGCTTGTCCCCATTCCCTCTAACATAAGTTTTACCCTTCTCATGGTACCTATGAAATATTATAGCCGGTCCCCCAACTATATTATTCCTGATGGTTGTATGTAAATCCCTATCACGTTTAGCACATAAAGAAAAGTGAACCCCATCTGGAATTGTCCTAAAAAGATAGTTTAGAGTTATCCCAGGGACGGAAACGGCTTGTTTAAAAATATCGACCCCTAGATCCTTGTAAAAACTAACTTGTCTTTCTAACGCTTGGATAAAGGGAACCACGTCTTTGTCGTTATACCATACTAGAAAATCCCTTAACGTTTTCATGCCCTTTTCCACCCAGATACTTTGACAATAGGCATATTCGTCTTCTGAAATGTTACTGTTCTTAAGGGATGAAAAGAAAGCACTATGTGGGGGCAAACTAGTCTCGTCTAGTACTCCTAGGTTCCTAACATACTCATACGGAAAATGTCCTTTTGTTTCCTTAATGTCATAGGCGGCTAGGTACTTACTATAGCTAAACCCAGGGGCTAGATAGTTTACAATGTCTAAAAACTTTAAGTCATCTGTCGCTACACACATAAAGTTATTATTCCTCTTAATGACAAAATTAAAGGGGGACTGTTTGTCAAAGTCAGTTGGTTCATCTGTCGCTATATAGGGAACACCACCCACTTCTTCTTCTAACCCCTCTTTGTCTTCTAACCCCTCGTCCCTGTCTTCTTCAACGGTCGTCCCACCCACCTTTCCCCCCACGTTCTGAGATCCCACAAAGTACTTTATAAAATAAGGTTTAATTAAATTAAAATCATATTTTCCTGAATTAAATCCTATCACTGGCAGCTGTTGTAAGTAACCCTCTAATCTAGCCCAGAGTTTACCAATCATCCCAGCCCCCTCCCCTTCTTCACCCCCTGCTTCCTTACTAGCCTTGTTAATCAATTTACCTAATGCCTTAAAAACCCATTCAAACGTGTTTTCTAAAATTTCAAAAGCTGCCTCACTTATATCTTGTAGTTTTTTTAGTGCCCTATTAACCAAATCTTGTTCATCTCCGTTTGAGATGAAGCAGAACGGTCCTTCTTGGCCAGGGACATTTGAGGCGATATAGCAGGATAAGGGTACATGCTTTGCTACTAAATTAGTTACGTTCCCTACCAGACGAGCTTCCGAGTCATCAAAGTAGCACTCGAAGTCGAACGTTGCTCTATAAGGATACACATAATTGATATCTACATCAATGCCTTGTGCTGCTAATCCCTCCCAAATGGTCTCTTGCAGTCTATACATGCCACCCTTATATCTATCTTTCGGTTTCCCACCCTCACAGGTCTTTTCGTGTCTATTTAATAGTTTTAATAGCGGCCACAATTTCCCGCATTTAGCACATGAGAACGCATGCCCCACAGCATCAATATCAGAAATGTACATGAAATGCTGTTTAAAAAGTAACAGGTACATGGTCTCATTAAAGCTAGTCCCACCCCGGAGTTTTGGTATGATTTTCTCTTTCTCATTAAATTCAAATACATCTATATTAATCCTAAAACACTGTTCTAAATCTGGTATCTCTTTTAAACTAACCCCACTAAACCCATTCGAGGTCTCTACACCCCGATAGACTTGCCACTGCATCAACAATTGTTTTGTTTGTGTCCTAATGTTTGTAATGGGGTGTCCTCTGAATGCAGCTAAACATCGAAAGAAACAAAGATTGTCTGTATATGGTTTTGAATGTGAGTCGAATTGTAAAATGTTAATGGCCCTATTATGTTTAATGAAATTGGGTATGTCTGTGAGAGTGCAGCCTATAGGAAAGTCTTGAAGGGGGTATATGTAGAAGGTCGTAGCTGGAATACTCTCTACCTGATAATTAGTATTGGGTCTGTTTTGAAGTCCTATATCTAAAATGTCTGTTTCATTTAAGTGTTCTATGAATGAGTGAAAATCATGTATATTATTTATTAGTCTTGGAGTGTCTAAGGCAGTTGCGTTGTTAACTGAGCTATGAAAGAAACGAAGTTCATTTGTCTCCTTATGTCTTAAAATGAGATGGTGACTGTAATTTATTTTGTATCGTTTTGTTTGTTTTGTGAATAGCTGGTCTGTTAATCGTGTCTGCCAGTCAATGGGATGTTTACTTAATGGACTATGGAAATAATTATAGGTTGAAATGTGCTTGTGGATGTTATGGTGCGTTTGTAGAGCAGTCCAATGATCGATATACGTAGCCCTTATGTCTTGTGGCAAATGATCTAACAAGTCAAGTTCGTCTTGAATGTCCATTAAATCAATGTCATTATGTTGGCTGTCTAATACGGTAAGGTCTAATAATTGTCTTTTGGTTGTTTGCTTTAAATCATTATTTGCCTTCCTTTTTTGTGTAGTTGTTGTCTCTGTAGATGTGGACGCTGTAGGTGTTGTCTCTGCCGCTGTTGTTGTCTCTGCCGCTGTTGGTGTGGTTGTTTCTGATACACCAACTGTGGAAAATATATACAGAAAATTATAACATTATAATATATTAAACAATTATAAGTAGTTTTTATGTAACTTCTTAATAAACACACCAATACATATAAGTTAAAAAATATTTATAACATACCAGCAACAGTCTGTGCATGGGTCTTCGTATGTCTATTTAAATTATCTAATCTGGTGTAGACACGGCCACAAATATCACAAGTATGTCGTGTTCTATCGTGGACTGAGTCATTGTGTCGCTTTAAATCACTATTCTTGGTGAACACACGCGTACACAAAGTGCATGCAAATGTTTTGAGTGCTTCCATCTGTATATAATTATAGAAAAAATAATTCAAATCCAGTTTAAAATATATAATAGGCAACTTACTTTAGCCTATACACGATAAGAATAAAAACCAGTTAAAAATATTTGTACAATCAGACTAATATTTACGTTTAAAATACTCGACAATAAAAAAAAATATATAAAAAAAAAATATTTTTTTTCCAAATGTTTAGGGTAGGCAATATCCCCTTAAAAATATTTTTTACAATGAGACTAATATTTTAAAGTGTTTAAAAAATACTTACTCTTCAAACAATACTTTAATACACCCAATACACGCTGGGGATACATATGTAAATGTATTAAACATAAATAACTTATAAAGAGAGACTGCAAAATGGTTTTATTCTATAAAACAATTATATTTATTTTCAAAATATTAAAAACTCACTTACTTTATTGTTAAGTACTGATAAGCCGCTATTTAAAATATTTTAATGCATTTAAAAAATACACAATTAAAAAAAATATTTTTTTTTCAATGTTTAGGGTGGTCAACACCCCCTTAAAAATATTTTTACAATGAGACTAATATTTACATTTAAAATACTCGACAATTAAAAAAATAATTTTTTTTTTTTCCAATGTTTAGGGTGGTCAACACCCCCTTAAAAATATTTTTACAATGATACTAATATTTTAATACATTTAAAAAAATACGTACTCTTCAAGCAACAATACTTTTATATTAGAATAAAGTTCTGTTACAAGGAATGTATGCCCTGGGGATAAATATAAAATGTATTAAACATATAAATAAATTATAGAGAGAGAACGCAAAATGGTTTTATTCTATGAAAGCATTTTCAAAATATTAAAAACTCACTTTTTATCGCTTGGAAAAAGTTGGTCAGCCGTTAGACAGGTCTTCGCAGAGCTGCTAGGCAAAGTGTGAAGGAAATAAACTACCGAGCTGTATTTATACACACCAAACACACATGCATTAACGCACCTGTTCGTGAGTAAAGCTATAATCAAACATTCCCGAGAGCAGGGTAATGGTTTCCCTGTCCAGATGGTCCATTAGCGTGCCATGTAATTAATGGTTTCCCTGTCCAGATGGTCCCTTATCGTGTCATGCGCGCTGCGCAAGGTAATTAATGGCTTCCCTGTCCAGGTGGTCCCTTATCGTGTCATGCGCAATTAATGGCTTCCCTGTCCAGGTGGTCCATTAGCGTGTCATGTAATTAATGGCTTCTCTGTCCAGATGGTCCCTTATCGTGTCATGCGCACTGCGCAAGGCAATTAATGGCTTCCCTGTCCAGATTTGATCGATAAGCCAAAACCCATTAAAGCAACAATGTTGACCTTAGTGTACTAAAACCCATTAGTGCAAAAATGTTAGTAGCCACGTGGACTAAAAAAAGAGTTTATTGATAAACCAAAACCCATTAGTGCAAAAAGTTGACCTTTAGCCCTGCACTAAGTGCCTTAGTGCAACAGCTGGTGACCAGCAAGAAGCTCTGTAAGTACACATGCCGATTTTCAGGTGCCAGATAAGTCAATTTTTGACCAGTGCAACGAGTAAAATGCACTTAGCGTATGACGCCAGCCAAGTGATAACATCGGAAACTGTCCATTACCTATCCAGCGGAGACTCCTGTATGGCAGTCAAAATGATTTAATATACGCAACCAAAATTAATGCGTTTAGGTGATGTGTTAATGCATAAGGCGGTCAGAACACGCTATATATAAGGTAGCTATTCTCAATGCTTATTACTGCACTTGTTCCAGTCTACAACTAGTTCAATTGCCTGTTGCTATATACAGAAATATGTAAGTATTTTTGTTTTTATATCACATGTTAACTTAATTCGTTATATAGATAGCTGTACAGAAAGGTATATAATCAACTAGATATATAAACAGCTAGATAGCTAAAAAGATATATAAACAGCTAGATAGCTAGATAGGTGTACAGACAGGTATATAGATAGCTAAAACGCTTTATAAACAGCTAGATAGCTAAAAAGATATATAAACAGCTAGATAGATATATAAACAGATAAATAGACAGGTATATAGATAGATAGACAGGTTCACTACATTTTTTTCTAACATCATTGTACTCAGTGTAAAACATTACACATAGAGAGAGAGAGAGAGAGAGAGAGAGAGAGAGAGAGAGAGAGAGAGAGAGAGAGAGAGAGAGAGAGGCAGAGAGTGGGAGAGAGGCAGAGAGAGAGAGAGAGAGAGGTAGAGAGTGAGGCAGAGAGTGAGAGAGAGAGAGAGAGAGAGGCAGAGAGAGAGAGAGAGAGAGAGAAAGAATGAACGAGGGTAGGAGATAAACAAATAGATAAATATATTATCTACATAAATACTAATTCGACTATATATTCTGTTCATAGTTTAGTTTACATTTACTTTATTTATAAAGCTAAGCCAAATGATTTTAACAAATGCTTAATAAAACATTCTTTATAACACAACGCTTGTATTCCACAGGTGTGTTTGCCTGTGTGTGTGTGTGTGTGTGTGCGAATCTTTCACTGACCATCGTCCGTGAATTTAGCCAATGTGTGTGTGTTTTTTTTTCCCCAGACCAGTATACCAGAGATTCAATGAAGCGCGCAGCGGGAAGTCCACCACAGCCTCCCCGCTCACTAAAGAGTCTGTAATTTTTTTCCCCTGACTGTGTGTGTGCGAATCTTTCACTGACCATCGTCCGTGGATTTAACAATGTGTGTGTGTGTTTTTTCCCCTGACTGTGTGTGTGTGTGTGTGTGTGCAATTAGCAAGCCGTGTCTGTGGTAAACCAAAGATCCCCCCCCCACCCGCCCCGCTCTTTACAAGAGCCCTGTATTTTTTCCCCTGCCCAGCACAAACGCAATCTATAACACCTGGTCATCGCGCGTATGTCTGCTCGTGTGTGTGTGTGTGTATGTATGTGTAGAGCTGGTTGTGTGTTTGGTTCCAGAATGCTAGGTTGCAGCTTGCACTACGTATGCTAGTACATACATTAGTTTTCAATAAAAACAATAATTATTATTAATTTTTAATATTTTTAATATTATTAATTACAAAAGCGGAGAGGGAGAGTGCCCGCGCGTATGTCTGCTTGTGTGTGTGTGTGTGTGTGTGTGTGTGTGCTAGACTGACATAGCGAGTTTATTCTTACTGTAAACCCTTGAAGATTTAACATGCTTACAATTTATATATCTACTATTATTACCGTATTTATTTCAGATATTGTCACCACTAACAGAATAACTGAATCAATTTTGTGTGTAAGTTCTTTTATTTACGCTTTTGAAAATATAATAATACTTATAATACACAATGTTTACATTTAAACTATTTCACGAATAATACACATTTTATAATACTCTTTTAATTAGAAATTGATGTTTACATTTAAATAGTACATATACAGAATTATATAATGTTTAAGTGAATATAATACATACAATAATATACATTTAAATAGAAATTGATGGTTACATTTAAATAATACATATACAGAATTATATAATGTTTACGTGAATATAATACATACAATATTATACATTTAAATAATATACATTTAAATAGAAATTGATGTTTACATTTAAATAATACATATACAGAATTATATAATGTTTACGTGAATATAATACATACAATAATATACATTTAATAATATACATTAAAAAAAAAACATATACATACAACATTAAACTAAAAAATATGTTAGCACTAAGTTCTGTGTGATTGTTCTAGTTTTTCAAATGCTTGAAGAATATCATCTTTTAGCAAAATTAAATTTAAAAACCCTTCTTTTGTTAACACCAGGGCGCTCGGTGAAGGCATTAAATTATCTCTTTTCCCGTGATAAGATCGCAAATGTAGCCTTGGTTTATTCATGAATAATGAGACACAAGCCATTTTCGAGTCTGTCTGGTTTTTGTCTCCCTTGACTACCCCAGCCGGTCTCGTTGCAAAAACCCATGAATCAGCCATCTTGAAATAAAACGTCTAAATCAGATCGTTTAGTTAATCTTTTCACAATTCTTAAAATTATAATGTCGTTAAGATATTGTCTTTGTGCTGAATTTGAAAATGGGTATAGCACTCTTTGTAGACTGAACCCACGGGCCTTTGCTAGTATGAAATAAACTGCGTACAATCCACACGTTTTAGAAACAATTGTCTGTAAATGCCGGGTATTATATAGCAGTGGTCTTGTTGAATTGTTGTTAATAAACTCTACAATCTCAGAAGACCGTGGTCCAAACCCAAAACTATCGAAGTACGTAAATTGTCCAAGTCCGTTGTAAAACAGAGAAACCCAGTGCGACCCAATTTCGACTTGTTTGTCTAGATTTATGATAAATCCCGAGGCTTTGTCAGCAGCGAGGCAGGCTGGAAGTTGATCACATGCTAAGACGAGGGTGAGTGAGAGTCGGCGTGCAAAGGCATCAGAATCAAGTATGGCTTGTAGGTGGTGTGTGTTCATTCTGAAGGGTTGGCGGGTTAATAACAGTGTTTAGGCTGTATAGTCTGTTAATATTTGCCTCGTTTTAGAGATTTCAAGTATAGAATCTTGTTCGGCATATATGATGAGTTGAATCGGTTCCTTTGTAACTGTTGCAAACTTTAATTCAATGGATATAGGGCCACTTTTAACCATCTCAAGTTGATTCCCATCTAATAGACTGGGAGTTAAGTCGAATGCCATGAGGCTATTACCTTTCCGGAAGTCATTTATTGATATTGAGTTTCCCCCATCTCTTCCTATATAGCCCAGGGCTAAATTAGTTTCGAAAAAGGCGCGCACAACTTGATTTTTGTCGAATGACATCACCAATGGTTTGGAAAAAGATTTACCATCCACTGTTACGTTCAAATAAGATAAATCAAAATGTTCGAAATTAAAGGGGTTTAAGCCATAAGCGCCATTGAACGCTGAAGCCTTAACTAGTCCAATAACTATCCGGGTGGGTGTCTGACTAAGAAACAGATTATCTTGATGATGCGATAACATTCCTTTTGGAATACAACATGTCTTTATCACAACTCGTTTAAATGGATATTTGGCATTCATTCTTTGTAATGCTTTTTCATGCGCTAATGAAATGGCTGGGTTTAATTTTGCTTTTCTGACCAGTAATTTGGCATACGTGATTACCGATTTGTAACCAAGTTCAGGTTTGGAAGTCAAAAGGTTAAATGTGTCTTTTGATGGGGACAGTTTTATTTTTACATCGACTCCATTTAAAAGGTAACGGTCTTGAACACAAATATCTGTATGCAGACGACCCATTAAGTCAATTTCAGTACTGTTTGCGACAATTTCCTTACGGGTTTTGAAACCACTATTAGTATCGTTGAAATCGTTGAAAAAAGAGGGTGAATCTTTGTAGTACAGCGCTGCCGTTAGAGGTCCTTGTTTGGCATCTAGTCCGTGATTTAACGTTGCTTCGATATAAGCACGGTAGGGATACGTATTTTCAGATGGTGAAATAAGTGTGTCATTGAGCGCTATGTCAACTTGACTAAATAAACCGTGTAAGAAATAATTTACAGGACCTACGTTAGCGTCGTCAGGTAAATTAGTGCCGTCTGGTAACGTTACTTTGACACGGATATGAATAAAGGTGTTGAACAAATCTAAATAATCCTCACTGTTTCCAGAGATTGAAAATTCTATAGGGGCCCCTCCGGCCAGTGAGGCTAGAGGATGTATCTCAACAAACTGACCATCTTCCACAGCTGTTTGTGTTGGTGGTACGCTAAACAAATCCAAACCAGAATGTAAACATTCACAAGAACTGGGGTGTAGCAAAGACATTGTTTAGTCAAAAATATCAAAATGTTTACGGTGTTGATTGTTCTTGCGCTGGGTCTTTTTATGAGACGTGCCTGGTCTGTGAGCTGTTTTTATCTGTTTACCGCGAGGTTGGCCCGGCGGTGCACCACGTCGTCTCTTTCTAAAACCACTTCCGGACTGACTAATATGATTGACTGCGCCTTGTAGTAAACGCTTACCCGCTTCTTTCGAGTGTTCTCTAAATGACTCTCCCACGTTTCTACCAGATAATGCGTCGTTCGCGACTTGCAAGCCCGTGTTTACACCCTCTTTAAGTAGGGCTTTGCCACCTGTCTTTAACCATGGAAGCACCATTCGTCCTAGTCCACTAAAAAAAGAGCCAATCCCATGTCCTCCCTGATTCCGACCTCCAATAAAAACAGGAAGTCCGTGTCCGCCTTGATTACAATAAAAATCTTCGTATAATTTGGGATTGCGCTGTAATACTGTATGTCTCACCATGATTATTCTAGGTCAAAGTGTTTCCGTGTTCTAAAATGGAGTGTCAACACCGACGTCCCACTCGTAAATGGAATAGGTTGTCCTAGCGCATCCGTTAAAAGTATTTCCACTGTATCGAAGGAAAAACGACTCAGGGGTATGTAGTGGGGTTTGTCGTAAATCCGAAAAACAGAAAGCGGTCTTTTATCGATGATAGGTACAGTTCGTAGTAATGGGACTAACACATCTCCCACCACTCTCGAGGCGACTAAATCACAATAGACGAATACCGTCTTTATATTGGTATCGATCTCTTGATCACCAATATTACTGGTTAGTTTTTGTGCTCCGTTAAAATATCCAAGAAAATTAGTCAATTTATCACTAAGGATAATTACATCACCTGGTTCGTTTACTTTTATAACAACTTTCTTTAAGGACTTGTCACAGTCAGTCGTAATAATTCTGACTTTTCCATCCCGTATTTCTTCTTTTAATGTTAGTTTTTCCAATGTTTCGATAATTTTGTCTACAGAATGAAATTTCCCAGGTGGAATGGTAAGGATTAAACGTGATTTCGGTTCTTCGCCGTCCTTGTTCGAGTCATACTGTACCCACAATTCATTTTCTTCGATAAGACAATAACGGTTCGGAAATTGTATCTCGACCAAACCAACTTCATAATTCGCTGTGATATCAATCGTCTGTGGTAGTTTGACAAAAAAGTGATCTGCCTTGTTATTTGGAAAAAGTTTTGGGGAAGAGTTGCTTGGTAGTGTTATATAAAAACTCATTGTGAATCTTTTATTCTTGAAAGCTTGGGGTTAGGTAGTATGTATCCTAGGCAGCTGGATAATAAGACGACCCACAATTTTTCCTCCTGTTCGTTTCCGACACCACGTGAGAGATTGAACAACGCCACGAAGATGACTGTGTATATAACGATCATTTGTGAAATGAATACGGCACCTGGTCTTACTTTTATTTTACCCAACCAGGTCACGAGGGTGGATGCGAATGAGGATCCGGACGTAGAGGAGACGGGTCTGTCAGATTCAATTGTTGCATCGCGATATATGGTTGGTTCCATCGCTAGTCTTTATATTTCGAAATGCTTTTGTCTGAGATCCAGCTATCGAATGACGAGTTGTAACCAAACCACTTGACTAAATACTCTTTTCCACCGCCGGCGCGTTGTCGTTCTTGTAATATGTTTTCGATCCTGTATATTTGTTTGTCTCCTACTTTTTGTAGTTCTTCTCTATAAAAAGAACCTTTTAGTTCTTCACCGGCATCATCTTTCAAAATGTAAACTATTGGCTTTGTTGTTGCCTTGAGCCTACTGATTGTAAACAGCTCCTCTGTCCACGCAGGTGTGTAACCCTTTTTAAAATTTTGTCGGGCTTGTGCGATTCTGACACGGTCACCTTCTTCAAACCCTTTTCGTCGTGGGGTATTAACAGGGGCGTATAAGGTATTCCACACTTGTTCTTGATTTTCTAAAGTAACATTCACGGGCGCCATTTTAATGCTTCTGTGGAATAAGCTATTATAATTTTGAAGCAATTGATCTAGTACATCAATGTAACGAAGACTATTTGTTTTTGTAAAGTAGCGCCACATTTTTTCTTTTAAGGTGCGATTGAATCGTTCTACGATAGCGGCCTTAATATCTTCGTTCTCCGTGGTGAATAAATGCACACCCTCATCTTTGAGAAATTTTTGATAAGTCTTGTTGGTAAACTCGCTCCCTTTATCGGTTTGAATCTGAAGTGGCTTCCGCTTTTCAAAAATTTGTCGTGTTGCCTCTACTAGTGCTTTAGCTGTTTTTGTCTTTATCGGAATGGCCCAAGCGAATTTACTAAATACATCCACACATGTCAGTATGTACGAAATCCCATTATTATATTTTCGTAGCCCTTGCATATCTATGAGATCAGCTTGAAATTGTTGGTTCATACCACCTGTTATAGTTGTTCGTCTTTGAAAACGCCGACGAATCGGTTTGTGTAATGTATACGTGTCCTGGTGACTTAACCATTCTTTAATTTCCTTTGTTTTAAATTTTGGATGTTTAAAAACACCACCGAAAGCGCCAGGACGAGCCGGCTCAAAATAATATCTGCGTAAGTTTACCACTCCTCCCATTGACCTTGTTTTGTACTTTTAGCTTTCCTAGTTCGCTTAGGTTGAGTTGGGGTTATTTTGTCTTTCTCTGTGTTTTTCTGTTTCTTACTTTTCTTTGTTGATTCGGGAATCACGATTGGTGTTTCTTCTTTTTTAGGTTCAACGTCTACTTTTTTAGGTTCAACGTCTACTTTTTGTTGTTGTTGGTCCGACGCTGTTGGTGTATTTGACTGTAGCGGTGCTGGCGGTTGAGGTTTCATATCGAATAATCCTAGTGGTTTTTGTTTGTACTCGCCAAGACGAAATGTATAGCGTTGTAGAATTTGTTGGTACTGTTTGACTTTGTCGCGCGGTGATAAATCTTCCCGCTCTAAGATCTGTTGCATTTGGTTATCCAAGTCTCTTAAGTTATCGTTAAGTGTATCTGGTGGTACATATGTTTTTTGATTCATAGATTCCAATAGTCGTGGGTCAATCAAAATCATTTTCTTGGCCATCTTTTAGAAACCTAGAACACCTTTAAGAACACTTAGAACCGGTCCGAGTAACGCACCTATGAAACCACCGCGTTGAAGTATTTGCTTCCGCTTTTTTACGGATAGTTTCTTTTTGGTAAGTTCTCTTAGACTGGTTTTGTGTCGACGTAAACGAAGCTTCTGATGTTTTGTAAGTGGAACGTTCCCTTTTAATACATTGTGACAACACTCGCACAGTGTGTGTATGAGTTGGGGTGTGGCATTTTTCAAAATTGCCTTTATGGCAGGTGGCTTAGCCCGACATAAACACCTTAATAGTTCTCCCTGTCGTTTCGTCTTTTCAGACATTTATTTAGGTACGTAGACAACTTGTTTCTCGTAAGGAAATATATTACTCCGTAAGCGCAAGTGATCCGGTGTGTCTTGTCGAAGGTCGAGCAGTAAATAACCATGAGGGGTCGCTGTTGCATCTTTAAAACTTTCTTGTACATAAGAAACACGCCCAGGGTACATTTGTTTTGCCAAATTTGTAATCTGTGCTCCGTCGCGAGGATTTTTAAAGAGCACTATGTAATGTGAATTTAAACTGATGGTTCTTTGTTCTTTGTTTTTTCCAAACAAGTTTTGTACAATGTATAAAACACTGATATCTCGGTGATGACTCCCTTTAGTAAACAATTTAGTAATCCGATCATCGGTTTCGGCCATCAAATCATCTATGACAACCAGACGACGTTTCTTATCTCCGACCCCCCATTGTTCCATATCAGGAAGACCTTCCACAAAATGAACACCTTTCATGGTCTCGTATATCGGTTGCCATTCGCCATAACACCAAATGATCTCTTCTGGTACAGGGTCCACCATATCAGATAGATGTGCCAGTAATTTGTTTACAAATACTGTTTTACCGCTACCGGTTGGTCCGGCTATAAGCGCTGTGAAGGGATGTTTCCACCTTGGATCCATTGTGAGAACTGGTATGTTTTAAGCAGTGTGATTCTATTTTTTATATTTTGCTAATATGTTTTTCTATCTCTCATAGAACCATGATCAATCAACGAAATATCGAGATAATCTGGCGCCGCCTACAGGACGCTCTGATTGGTTAATAATTTAACTGGGAAGTGATTTTGAAGAATGTCAATAAAATAATATATAACGTTAAACCTATTTTTGTTTTTATCTATATGTCGTACTGTTGTCAATATCTTTAGTTAGTGTAATACTTAAACCACGTGATAAAACCACGTGTAATACTATAATGAAAGCACGTGAACAAATCACGTGTAATAATTAAACCACGTGTGATAAAACCACGTGTAATAACACTACACACTATAATTAATCACATGTAATACTTAAAACATGTGATAAAATCACACAAAATAATAATTTAATAACACGTGTTAACAACACGACAAGACGCCATCTTGGTTCCGCCATCTTTAATTAAAGCACGTGCTCAAAGCACGTGTAATACCACAAAATAACCGCGCGGTCAAAAGGTCACTAGGTCAAAAGGGCACTAGGTCACGGCCGAACGTGTAACAACACGACGAGACGCCATCTTGGATGACGTCACTTCCAGTAGGGGTCACTAGGTCACGGTCGGTCGTGTAACAACACGACAAGACGCCATCTTGGATGACGTCACTTCCGGTAGGGGTCACTTCCGGTGACGGGGTCAAAGGGCACTTCCGGGTCAAAGGTCAAAGGTCAACTGAGGCGCAGAGGCGCGCGCCTCAAATGATAATCGAAAAGACCATCCTATACTACTGCAGCTGAACTATTTTCCAAATGTAAAAATGCATTTACAAAATTCTATATAAAATTTACCGACAATCCTACAAGCAATCAGGAAATCTGCAAGCAATTTTCTAGCATTGTGGCAGCTACAAAGGATAATTTCAGTAATAGTTTTGTACAGTTGCGTAAGATGAAGACACATTTCTGTTTTCTTACTTCCCCAGATAAAGCCAAATTTGAAGAAGTTGATCTTTCCTGCTTATTGTGGTTAGATTTAGGAAAATCTGGACATGGAGCTATTGGATTTTAAAGCTCTATCTGGAAATGTGCATACTATTATCTGCGTGAAACACTTGGGATTGTGAAAGGATGTACACGGTTAGTAGCTCTGATGATGAAATCTTTAAAGTGTGGAATTCTCTGCCAAATAATTTCAAGTCGATGAAATCACTTGGGATTGCACTTCATACTTTTTTTGGGTCATCTTATGCTTGTGAGCAGCTGTTTTTAACTTTAAATTATAGCAAATCTGATACCAGAAACAGATTGACAGATGACTTGAGTGCTGCATGTGTCGCTCTTAAAGTTACCGTATATGAGCCAAGGCTTGACAAATTATCAGCATGCACACAACAACAAAAATCACATTAACTATGTTAACTCAGGCGAAATGCATACAGTTAACTGTAATAACTCTAATTGTACTATATTAATATTTTTGTCATTTACTACAGTTAATTGTTTTATATAAAAGACTGTTTGTATCATTCAATTGAATTTGTTATTATTTTTGGACAAAAGATGTTAATTAGTTGGGACAACATGTTGAGCTTTTTTTTTTTCTAAAGTAAAACCTCAGTATTTTGTTTTCATTGCTGTGTTGGCACGTTCAAAGGAATACGTTGGTCTTGTGTTGCATTTTCGGCACGCGGCTTCAAAAAGGTTCGCCATCACTGACATAGAGTGTTGTAATATCTAGAGAGAGAAAGTGCAGCTTACATACAACATTAACCCTTTATTTTCTGTATCTCAGATCAACAAGTATTCCTTATGCGAGAACACTTGCATATAAGTACTCTTTCTTCCCGAGTGGCATTCGGGCATGGGATGGGTTGCCTGGATAGACCAGGAAAACCTGTAACTGAACATCATTTTAAAACATTAATAAAAATGCAAGACTAGACTCGGTCCACGGATGAGCGTAGGACGCAATAATCTTCTTTATAAAAGGAGCGTCTGTAATATATAAGATAAGATAGATCAGTCAATGCCAGTTATGCCAAAGAATGATTTCTTTATCATTCAGCGTGCTATCAGTAAACAACAGCGCCGTAGCGTGAGTAATGCCAAAAGTAAAGGAGCTTTACAGAGTAACCATGGAGACGACATCACAAAACTGTTATTGGTTACAACAGTAAAAAACAATATTTCACCTTTCAATGTTTTCAGTACTGGTTACCTGAGAGTTGGATATGGCTGGAAGGATTACTCCGCATATTGTCAAGAATCACTTGTGTACCTGTGGGCTTTATCGCTGGCGAAATGTGAAAACCATCAGTCCGGTTTGCATCAAGAGCACACCGGTGGGCTAATACATAGGGGACAGCCCCCTGCTGCGCGTCCGAGACTCGTTGTGCTGCGTAGAGGCCCCCGAGGCTTGGTGGAGAGGACGCAATGAGCGCAGCGCTCTCGACTCAACCCCGCCGTGGTGGCGGGGTTATCATGTATGGGATTCGTGCTACCCGGACGACATTGCAGGTAACGATAATGATCCGAGGAAAATTCCGCAGTGGGAGAGAATAGTGCATATGGCTGCGGAAATCAAACACAAAGTCACACGACACGCCTTATCGGCGTGCAGTGGGGTGGCTGGCGCTTGGACAGAACCTTGGTTCACCTTTGAACATCGTAACGCTCTGGACATAAGAGCCGAAAGGCTCGTTCTTTTTTTTTAAAGCAATTAAATTATTGTATAGTAAAAAATCTGGAACATTTCAACAAGCTTTTTCAACACAACAAAAAAACAAACAACAACAACATGACTTTAAAGGCCATTTAAATGAAAACATTTTGATTTATAGATTAATAATTAATAGGCAATTAATCTATAAATCAAAATTATTTCATATAAATGGCCTTTAAAGTCATGTTAAATTCCAACAGACAAACCTGAATTATTTTACTAAAGCTTGATTTTTTTTGGCCAAAATCATAATACTTTCAGCGAAAAATAAATTTGAAGAAAATCGTTCAAGTGTTTTATTATATAATAACAATTACACGCGTGTTACTGATTGTCAACTTTGTATTTCTTCTTTTCGTTATTATAGACAATAAAAATTATGTTAAGAAAATCTTTCATTTAAGGCTACATGTCCAACAATTTTAATTAATTGTCAACATTTAATTCTAGCACCTACTAATGAGTGACGAGATACGATTTTAGTCTCAGCCTTACTGAAAGACTTTGACTTTCTATTACTGTAGAGGGCGGCTATAGATGCCTAAGTAGTCATACAAATTGGGTAGTTTAATGAGCCTATGAAAAGACGAGCCGTATTACAGACGACCATGCTGAGAACCAGGGAGATAACTGGGCCACCTTCATTGTCGCAAGGCTCGAGCACATAAACATACGAGGTCCAGACTCCATGCCGATTTTTCTTACCAATAGAGACATAATTTTTAATGGCCGATAGGATGTTACTGGATTAAATATTTGCAAAGTCAACAGCCAAAAGCCATTATATTCTATAAAAATAAATGCGTAGTAATTATAAACGCTATGTAGTTACTGTAATGTTTACAAATAAACATACAATTGCATATATAAATTGTTTAATCATATTATATTTCTATAACTTTAATTATTTTTTTAAAAAGTTGTATTATGTATAATATGTATTATATTTATATATAAACAAAGGAACATCTTAAAAATATTATCGAAAAAAAAAACCAGTTAATTATCTCCCTTTAATTAAATTGAAATTTCCTAATTCGATACTAATGAAGTCATACAAATTTATGTTTTATAGTATAATTATTAATACATTTTTTTTCTTTTTACAAATCCATTATTATTGTAGGCCTATTCATTTCAAGAGGTGATTTGAGGAATAAAATTATTTTACGTTATACAGTTGTAGACCTAAATACACTTTTCCTGCATCGATTTAAGGAGTTTATTTTAAACTAATTATTTATTACAACAAGTACATAACAGAATGCTAGTATTTAGGCTAAGAATGACCTTCTTATATTTTTTAAAAATAAACAAAAACAAATGAATAAAAAAAATTGTTATAGGATTAATTATATTTATGCCTAATTAAATAAGTTAAGTTTAAAAAAGTTTTCCTCTACTTTGTCTGTTTCAATTAATGAGCGTCTTGGTCCTTGAATGCTCTGTCCTAATTCTTCAGTATCAGTTACATATTTAGTCATTTCTGAGTTAGAATTGAACCCTTTTGTATTATTACTACTTAACTCTTTGCTCTTCTGTCCTATCGTGTTTCTAGTTTAGTGATTAACAATTAGAGTTACTCTTGTCAGTTGTAAATATTCGCCAGTAATGGAACCTTGTAGCGCTTTTCTGAATTTGTTCACATTTTTTAATGTTTTATCTGTTGGGTCCTATACAGAAGATCTAGGCCTATATTCTAGTTTAGATCTAGTTCTAACCATTGTGAAAAAGCATCTCAGTTTTATGTTCCTAATACATCTCATTGCGTTTCATTTCTTTTATGTTATGGTGTTTTAATTAAACGAGACTGTATAACACAGCACGCCACAACCTGTCATTCTCATCAGAGTTGGCTATTTAAGTGCAGTCGATGAAAGCAGAGTATTGATTGGATGCTGTCGATGAAAGCAGAGTATTGATTGGATGCAGTCGACACTTCTTCACGCTTGACTAAATGGAGGGGAAAAAAATGGGCGAGCTCTGATTGGATGGGATAGATGAAAGCTTTTGTTACCGTAGCGTGCCAGGGATTGTCAAGTAGGGAAAGTTTCTCTTTTTTTTTTTGTTAGGGTTTGTTACGGTTGTCTAATTTGGATGTTACGAATCTCGGTAAGTTGTGAGTAGGCGTGACACGTAATGCATTTTGTTCACTTGTGTGCATGTGTGCATGTGTGCGTGTGTGTGTGTGAAGTTCAGCACGTTACTGTTATATTTTATGTAAACTATTAGTGTTGTCAATTGTTATACTGGTTTTTTATAACATACTACTGTTTGTAATGGAGGAAGTAAATTGGTGTAAGGAGTACACCAGGCACTGAAAATAAAGGAAGTAGGAAAGTTTTACTGAGGGCACACACACTTAGTCGTGGAAGATAATAGAACCAAGTGCAGCCTTCGTCCAGTCTATTCGTTGAACAGACCAAAATAGAACTAGATGTAAAGATAGAAAGGGTTGGGAGGAAGAGTAA
>OX421507.1:5830104-6107604 GCA_949126835.1 Anisus vortex | reverse complement strand
TAGATATATATGTATGTGGCCAGTTATCATAAATGATACATACGCTTTTCTCTCTCTTTATTTTTCTCTTTCTCTCTCTTTTGAGATTTTGTATATAGTTAGAAATGTCTTTGAGTAGAAATGCTCTGGTATTTAACGTAAGAATATACTTCAAAATACAAATTACAAATTACATATTTATATAGCGCTATTCATAACAAAGTCTTCGAATGCACTTTGCATTTACCATCTGTTATTAAAATAAATCGAAAAAGTGTGTTTTGGGTTTTGTTTTTAAAATGTCAATATTGTCAGCTTGTTTGATTTTGTTTGGGAGTTCATTCCACCACAGAGGTGCTACGACGCTGTAGGAGCGAGCTGCAAATGTTTTTCTTTCTACGCCTGGCACCTTGAGCCGCAGATGCATTCCGTCCGAACGCAGTCCTCCCCTCCCCGGTGTGTGCAGCTTAACCATGGATCGCATGTACTGGGGAGCTTGACCATGAAGGCTTTTATAGAGTATTGTCAAAACTTTGAATTTTATCCTAAGTGTTATAGGTAGCCAGTGAAGTTTTTTCAGACAGATTGTTGAGTTGTCTTCATTGTTTAGAACAATTATTGCAGCCATGTTTTGTACCCTTTGTAGTTTTTTCAAATCACAATCTGGCAGTCCAATGTATAGACAGTTCGCGTAGTCTAAATGGGAGATTACCAGGCCTACGATCAAGGCCTCACATGCCTCTTTTGTTAGAATATTTTTTATACTTTTTATTCTTTGCAGATTCCACATTGCAGATTTACATTTGTTTTTTATTTGTTCTTTGAGGGTTAGATTTTCATCTAAACATACCCCAAGATATTTTATTTTAGCTGATTTTTGGATATTGGCATCGTTGACTAGTAGATAGTTTCTTTGGCATTTTTTCATTTGTTGTTTTGATCCAAACAGAATTAATCCAGTTTTTGATGCATTCATTTTTAGCCTGTTGCTGTCCACCCATACTTTAATTTGTCTTGAGAATTTTTCGAGAGTAGAAATTGCAACAGTTTCATTCTTATATGGTAGGAATTTTATTTTTAGGGCGTGGTTGTCAGCATATCCATGCAGATCTATGTTTTGTGCAATTTGTTCTTGAATAGTGGATGTATATAATAAAAAGAGCACTGGCCCTGCGCACGAACCCTGTGGAACTGAAAATGTCATTTTTTTGTGGTTCAGAGTACGCTTCTCCGACATTTACTTTGCAGCTTCTTTGTCTTAAATAGCTTTCAATACCTTACTCTTCCTAGAGGCTATAAAGTCATCAGTCTAGTGTTTGAACAAAACATGGTTTAATTAAAATGTTTGTATTATGTAATAAAACTTCTTAGAAAGAAATTAGAACATACTACTGTATAGGACATTTAATTTCATTTCTAGTGACAGTTTTAACAATGTTGTCAGTGAAGCCGTCACAATCACAATAATAATCTTTGACTTGCTCTCTCTCCTTTCGTTGTTAAGCTCAAAGAAAAAAAAGCCAGTGAGAGATCAGACCATTCTCTAATTTTTCCCGTAAAGGTATATAAAAACAACAACTCTAGACAGAAAGAGAGAACAGAGCATGCTTTAGATTATCCGTATTGCGTAAAGAAAAGAGCCAGCTTCAGAACAGAGTAGTTATTGTCGTAAAGCTAAAAAGAAAGCGCGAGAGAATAGTGCAAGCTCAAGTTTTTCCCGTAAATCTCAAAGAAAAGAGCCGGAGAGATAATAGAGCCAACGAGAAAACAGATCAAGCTCTAATTCTTTCCGTAATACTTAACCCTGCAGTACATGAGACATCAAACATTTAAACAAAAATACACATTGTTTATTATTGCGTGCAATAAACAATAAAAGGAAAAAATGATATTGTAAAAACTTTACGTTTTGCTGCCTGTAGTCAACAATATACAGACGATGTTACTTCTTTCAAATTACTATAAAAAAATTAATAAATTAGTGATAAAGACAACAGAGTTTAAAATAAGGTTATGTTTAGCGTATTATTGTTAATTGTTAGATACAAACATTAATTATTTAGTAAAAAATTGATTAAGTAACTATAAATATTCTGTTTGTTTAAAATACAAATTTTATTGTTACTAAAACAGTTTTTGGCTTGGGTCAAACATAAATGGGTAACGCATTTTACACATTGCAATTTTGGTGTTTCCCGAACAACCCGGGAATTAGCAACGTCCTTTTTTGTCAAAAAAATGTTGGCCACTGTCCAACATGATCAGGTTCTTACGGCCTTCTCTGATATACCAGTTATTCTGTCTCCAGATAAGGTCGTCCTCTGTTTTAAGCTTCCATTTTTATTAGGCATTCTGCTATGGCCATTTTGAATACAAGTAAAGCATGATGGGTGTTTTGTTTGTTGGTTGCTATGTTCAAATATCTCTCTTCTGTAGAGAAGACATGCTTGGACAACCCATGTTAACTTAAAAGTACCCTTCCTACCAACGGATCCCCAGTGTCTGTGACAACTGCATACGAGGGCGTGTGTGGCCAGCACAATGCCTTACTAGCGTCAGGTACCCATCAGAGCAGGGTAAACTCACGGACACCCTCAAGTCCCACTGGAAAAAAAAAATCCTAGCCTCCACCAGGATTCGAACGCAGAACCTTCGGATCGCCAGTCGAATGCGCTGCCGTTAGGTTAGCGTGCTAACTAACATGTCGTGCCAAATGACTCGATGGTACAATTTTTTTTTTATTGGAATTGTACATCCTGCCGTGAACTATTCCCCCACACACACTCACACATGAATAGCACAAATCCCCTATATTCACTTGCACTATTCCCTCAACCACTCACATATGAATAGCACAAATCCCCTCCATCCACTTGCACTATGTCTCTCACACACTGACACATGAATAGCACAAATCTCCTCCATCCACTTTCACTATGTACCGTTTCGCCCCATCCCCAATAGTACATTCTTGTTTTTAATTTGTTCAAATCGGAATAGAGACTGCAGGCATGTAGGCCACAAAACATGTCGATCCAGTATAAAATGTAATACATAAGATAAGAAATTATATGATTTTATATGTAGGCGGTTGACGGGAAGGTGTGTTTGTGTCTTACAAACGTACGACTTATTTCTATTTTTTTATTTATTAAATTTATTAAAACATTTAACTTAGTTGACATCCACATTAATTTTCAACACCCCTCCCCCCACGTCAACAAGTGTCAAAAAAATTTTAACTCCCTCCTTCCTATTTTGACATAATCAATGGACGACCCCTTAATAGTGGTTTTCACTAATTTTGCTTTTTGATTATTTTATTAAGCTGTCAGTGTCCTAGTCAAGGGAGATAAGATAAACCAGTTTTCTATGTGTTACTTTTTTCTAGATGTAAAATTTTTAGTTAAGAAAAAAACATTATACAATTAACATATTTCTTAAACATATCAAAAATTAAAGTTAACGTATAATATAAAAAAAAGTAATTAAGGATAAATTTATCTTAAAATGCTAATGGTTATACATTTATTGTATTCAAAAAATCATTCACCTTTCTTACTGCATGTTAGTTTTTCTTAACTTCGAGCCTGCAAAATTATATAAAAGTGATGCACAAATTTCAAAACACATAATTTTTTGTACGGCCTTAACTCAAAGGCTCGTTAACTGTTTTACAAATGAATGCGATGATCTACCAAAGTACAGAGGCGCTGGTTTTAACAGCCTCCACACATATTCCAAACGCGTCCGCCATTTACATTTATATTGACGAAGAGCTTTTCACATGTATTGTTGATGTAGGACCGGACTTTGAAAAAAATATATTTATCATAAGCAGGACCAGCTCTAGTGTTCTTGACGCGTTAGGCGAAAACAATTTCTGCGCCCTCATTGCAGTGTCTTCGGTGGGGAGAAACAGAGTAGTGTTAGGGCATACTTTCCTATTTTCTAAGACAAAAATAAAACACGCTTGCCTTTCATTAATTAGTAATTCGCGTGCCTGTGCTAGTAGCGCGCAGAAGTACTAAACTTTAACTTAGTTTATATTTTGAAATCCCCAAACAAATTTTAATAAACTCAATTATGCGCCCTCCAAATTATTTTACGCCCTTCGCTTATATTGATGATCCGGCCATGATCGTAAATAAACTTTGTGAGAGAACCGCTTGTTCAAATAGAACTAACAGATCATCCATTGAATTGCAACATACAATTTTTGTTTATTTCCTGCAAAGAAGGCAGAGATGTCAGGGGATTCTGCAAGATTAGTCTTGCGCAATAGTGGTGGCTTCGTCGCTCTCGAAAAGCGGTATCAATAGGATCGGGTTCAAATCTGGATTGGGGTTATGAGTCGACCATGCACTAAACCAAACGTGGGCACAATTAAAGTGTATAGGGCCACATGGACAGTTGTAAGGCTTTTGAGACCAGCATATATTTTATGTCCAAATTGCTTGCCGCACCATTTCACAATAAGTAACAATAAACTGTTTATAGGTTATACTAAAGCATAAATAATCAATCATTGAAATTTCATTTTAATTATTCATTTTTACGTTATATTTGACAATAATATGGTCTACATATCTTTCTCTCTATCTCTGAAATTTTCTTTCATTCTCTCCTTTTCTGTCAGTTTCTCATATTCTCCCTATTTCATTCCCCCCCCCCCATATATCTCTCAATCAATCTTTTACAATTTCATTACCTTCTCTCATTTTTGTACTAATTCCCATTTTCTTCCTCTCCTTATCTCCCTTTTTTTCTTTCTCTCCCATTTTCTATCTTCGTACTGTCACTTTTCCCCTCTGTCTTGTTTTCATTTAGTATCTTTCTTTCCCTTCTTATCTCTTTCTCTCTCTCTCTCTCTCTCTCTCTCTTTCATTTTCTTATTTGTTTTTATGTCCTAAATATATATCTTTCTTCTGTCTCTCCCTCTCTATGACCTTCTAAGCCCAACAACTTTTTCCTCCGCTCATTCATCAGGTGTAACTAAAATGCAAATTTCAAAAAGTTGAAAAAGAAAGAGGTTTTGGGGGAAGGGGGCGGTGTTCAAATTAGACCCCGGGCCAAAAAGTAAATTATTTTCCATAGCCCGAAAATCCAAACACTGATGGTGGCCTTGCAATCTCAACAAACGTCTTCAAGTTGATCTAAGACTGGCAAAATCTAAGCCAGTCTATCAGGATAGGCTACTTGTATGTCTAAAAACAAGTTATAACATATCCCAGTCTGTCAGGGTATGCTATCTTTATGTCTACAAAAAGTCGATCTATCCCAGTTTATCAGCCCATACAAAAAACACCTTTTATCTATCACATTCAATCAGGCTAACCTTGCTGTCTTCACAAAATCTATCACAGTTTATCAGACTATACATATACTAATAGTCTCTCCATCCAAAATCTAATCTGTAAGTTGTTTTATTAATTCCCCATTTCGCATCGTATTCGAATACAATTAATATTTCACAATTTCCTATCACAAAATTCCAGTCTTCTGGTTTTATTTTATTTTTAAAGCAGACGAGATGTACTCGATTATTCGTAATTTCACCGTCTTCTTCTTCATCCCACAAATCCCCCCCCCCTTTTCCCACTAGTAGCCCTCATTCTGTAATCTCTTGTCTGCCCCCCCCCCCCCCCCCACCCTTCCATACTCAGAAGCTAATAATAAGAGTTTATTATTTATACGTTATCATTTAGATTTATGTGTTCTTCTAAATGCATTATATATAAAAAAAATTGCCCATCAGATCAAATTGATCCATAGGGCCGGTGAAGCAGCGTTCACAAGTTTCAGTGGCCACGGAATACTAGGGCATTGTATGGCCAGTACAATGCACAGCCGCGTTTACTTTACCCAGGTACCAATCAGAGCTGGGTAGACTCAAGGACACCCTCCAGACCCGGGAACAAATCCTGGCTTTTACCAGGATTCAAACCCTGCCCCCGTACATGCATTATAAGCTTATACCGTGTTTGCATAACTGAAATAACGGCGACAATGTATCTACTTCATAATATGTAACTATCGCTATCATTTTGCTTTACCTATTTCTATGAAGTCTTTCATAATTGTTTGGCAATTTCTATATGGTGACAAACAGTAAAGTCAATCTATGCTAAAACAAAATGCAAAATAAAACTGATGCATACCAATTAAACCTATAAAGTGTATACTTATGACATATATATTAACAAGTAGACTATACTTTTTTTTTTACATATATTGTATATGAACTAATTAATAATACCATAACCACTTCTTTCACAAAAAATAGAACCTTAATGGACTTTTTTTTATTTTTTTTACAGAAAAATAAAACTCTTTCAGGAGGTGTTTTTAGGTCTAGAATTAAGGTAATTAACCAGGGCTTAGATTAATCAAGCATGGCTATAATCAATCATTTTATGGCTTAGATCAAGCAATCGGGGATAGAATCAATCAATTGGGGCTAGAGTCAATCAACATGGGCTAGAACCAATCAATTGGGGCTAGAATCAATCAATTTAGGGCTTAAATCAATCAATCGGGGCTAGAATCAATCAATTTAGGGCTTAAATCAATCAATTGGGGTTAGAATCAATCAATTTAGGGCCTATATCAATCATTAAGGGCTAGAACCAATCAATTTAGGGCCTAAATTAATCAATCGTGGCTAGAATCAATCAATTTAGGACTTAAATCAATCAACCGGGGCTAGATTGAATCATTTTGGGGCTTACATCAATCAACCTTTGCTAGAATCATCCGGGGCTAGAATCAATCGATCGGGGCTAGAATCAATAAATAGAGGGCTTAAATCAACCAATCGGGTCTAGAATCAATCATTTTAGGGTTTAAATCAACCAATCACAGATAGAAGGAATAAATAGGAGCTTAAATAAATAAAAGCTATACAGGGTTAGAACACAATGATTTACGAAATCTTTAGTTCCACTGTCAGTGTGTATTTTCTAATGGTATCTACAGTCAGCTAGAAATACAATACTAATACCTAATGATATATTTTCTACTGGTATCTACAGTCAGCTAGAAATACAATACTAATACCTAATGATATATTTTCTAATGGTATTTACAGTCAGCTAGAAATACAATACTAATACCTAATGATATATTTTCTAATGGTATCTACAGTCAGCTAGAAATACAATACTAATACCTAATGATATATTTTCTAATGGTATTTACAGTCAGCTAGAAATACAATACTAATACCTAATGATATATTTTATACTGGTATCTACAGTCAGCTAGAAATACAATACTAATACCTAATGATATATTTTCTACTGGTATCTACAGTCAGCTAGAAATACAATACTAATACCTAATGATACATTTTCTTCTATTACAAAAAGGTCTGATAGTGTGCGTGTATGTTTATTTTATAAGTATATTGTTGTCCTTGTGTACTAAATAGTTCTTACATTGTATGGCCAGCACAATGCCCAGCTGCACTTACTTATCCCCAACTAATGTCAGCCACCCATAAGAGCAGGGTAGATTTAGAGACACCATCCGGGCGTAGGAACAAAGCCTCCCAAACATTCACCAGGATTTGAACCCCAGACCTTTGTTAAACCCAGTCGAGCGCGCTATCACTCGACCACCGCCGTGTCCCTTTCTTACAATTAGGATAACTAAAAGGCAAATCTTGAGCTGGCTATTACATAACAAAAATGATAATAAACATTGCACTTGTTTTAGAATCAATTTAACAATGTTTTTCTCATTAAAAAATATCTAGTCCAAAAACATGTTTTGATTTACAGTTATATTGGCATTTTAATTTTTTTTTTAATACCCGGATGACAAAGGGTTAAAACACTGCAGCAAGTATGGTGTCGCGGATAAAGAGGGAGGATCAATATCTCTCCAGTTCGACAAGATCTCCACTGGTTCCCTGTGATTGAGCACATTACGGCTCGTCCTGCAGGTTAGTTCACTGGACTGTCAACCAAAAACGAACTGACACGTCGCGGGTTCTATCCCTGCCGCCAACCGATCCCTGTAACCCTACAGAAGTTTTGGACCTAGTGGACGTAATAATCTACTAGAGTGCACTGAGCATTCTAATAGCATGATAGAAGTGCTATATAAAACAATTATTATTATTAATCACAACTGTTTGATTAATTGAGAATTTGAGTTCGTGAACTGAATGCAGTAAAGTTGTAACCCTTCTTATCCAAACTCAAGTTATAGCACCTAGGAAAGTGAAAGAGCAACTATTTAATTAACTTCGAAGAAAGAAAAAATGTCTTGGATACAACGTGTCAAAACAATTTCTATTAAAATGTAAGCTTAGCTTATACCTTCTTATTTTTTTTAATCACGGGAGATAACAAATTTAAGTTTTATTTATCTTGTTATATTGATTTAGTTAATAAATCTTTTTACTAAATAAAGGTGTTGAACAATTTTATTTTTTCATAACATATTTAACATTTACAATAGATTATTATCATTAAAAAGTTGATACATTAAATATAAAAAAATATAATTTAAAATTCTAAACATTAAACACTTATAAAAATACTTATTTACTTATACCAGGCTGCATCGGCTACAATTGAATTATATAAATGCTCAATATTAAAAAGTATAAACAATATTTGATCGGCTTTATTCCAATAAGGCCCTATAGAGAAATTAATAGCACTGTCGCAGTCCTCTCTACATCTAGTCCATACCACGCCCTCACACTCACCTAATTAACATGTTGTAAGTATTGCATAGTTTGACGTTCTTTGTCTCACTTTAATACAAAGAATTGCAATTATAAAATATCATATGAAAATTGATTAATTATTATCATTAATGAATTATGTGAGAGTGCTGTATACCGTTTGCAAAATTTAGGCAAATTTTAACGTTTGGTTCTATCTAGAAGGAACGTCTGTAATACTTATAAAGCTGTTGTCATACATGATACACACGCTTTTCTCTCTCTCTCTCGCTTGAGAAATGACTTTGAGTAGAAATTAAATGCTCTGGTGTTTAACTTTAAAATATACTTCAATACACTTCTCTTCCTAGAGGCTATAAAGACATCAGTTGTAACGTCAAGTGTTTGAATAAAACATGGTTTAATTCAAATGTTTGTATTATTTAATAAAACTTCTTAGAAAGAAATTAGAATATTTATATACTACTGTAAAGGACATTTAATTTCATTTCAAGTGACAGTTTTAACAATGTTGTCAGTGAAGCCGTCACAATCGTCTTACAAAAATAATCTTTGACTTGCTCTCTCCTTTCGTTGTAAAGCTCAGAAAAAAATCCAGCGTTAGATCAGAACAAACTCGGACCGTGCTAACTAACATGTCGTGCCAAATGACTCGATGGTACAATTTTTATTTTATTGGAATTGTATCTCCTGCCGCGCACTATTCCCCTACCCACTCACATAAACAGCACAAATCCCCTCCATCCACTTGCAGTATGTACCGCTTTGCCCCATCCCCAATCGTACATTCTTGTTTTTAATTTGTTCAAATCGGAATAGAGACGGCCTGTAGGCCACAAAACATGTCGATCCAGTATAATCTATAATATATAAGATAAGAAATTATATGATTTTATAGTTAGGCTGTTGACGGGAAGGTCAGTGTGCGTCTTACAAACACACGACTTATATATATATTTCTCTTAGTCCTCTCAGTGCCAACTGGCGCTTGAGGCGGAAGCCAAGGATCTCCATTTGTCTCAATCTGTTGCAACTCGAGGTGCTGTCTCAAAACTCAGGCCTGAAGCCTTTAGGTCCCTTTCCGCCGTCCTTCTCCAAGTTTCTTTTGGTCTGCCTTTCGACCTTTTCCCCTGAGGGGTCCATCTTAGGGCTGTCCTGGGGAGGGAGCCAGCTGACATTCTGCAGACGTGTCCTATCCATCTCCATCTCCTTGCTGAGATGCTCTCTGCTAAAGTGGTTACTCCTGTTTTCTCACGTAGATCCTCATTTGATATCGTGTTTGGCCAGAAGATCTTGAGGATGCGGCGAAGGATTTGTGTCTGGAACACCTCTAGTTTCCTTTCTATGGTATTTGTGGTTTTCCAGCACTCCGACCCATACAGCAGGACGCTGAGGACATTGCTCTTAAATATCCTTATTTTTGTTTGGTAGCCAAGGCTCGTCGTCCTCCATATGGGCCTGAGCAGTGCAAAGGCCTGCTTTGCCTTACTGATTCTGCTGTTGATTTCCAGATCACAGTCGCCATTTGTTGTCATTTTACTGCCTAGGTAGGTAAATTCCTTAACATCCTCTATTTCTTCCTCGTCTATTGTGACAGGGGTGTTGATAGTCTTGTTGTTTCTCATTATCTTTGTTTTCTGTCTGTTTACCCTAAGTCCTATAGTGCTTGCTATCTCATTCAGACTGCTTGTCTTTGTTTGAATGTCTTGATGTCTGCTGGATAGAAGGGCTATGTCGTCTGCGTAGTCAATGTCTTCTAGTATTGAGGAGAGAGACCATTGAATTCCTTGTCGCTTGCCCTGTGTGGTCTGTTGAAGTATCCAGTCTATTGCAAGAGCAAAAAGGGTGGGTGATAGGGAGCATCCCTGTTTCACTCACGTCTTTACATAAAAGGAGTCTGAGAGTTCATTGTTGTGGATCACTCTGCATTCAAAGTTTTCATAAAGGGATTGCATGATCTTTACCAGTTTCTGTGGGATGCCATAATATCTTGCAATTTTGCACAGTGAGTCTCTGTGTAGGCTGTCAAAGGCCTTTTCGAAATCTATAAACACTGTGTAGAGAGGGCTGTTCCATTCTTGTGTCTGCTCTAGGATCTGCCGCAGAACGAATATGTGGTCTATACATGATCTTCCCTTTCAAAAACCGGCCTGCTCTTGGCGTAATATTTTGTCTACTGAGGTGGTAATTCGTTGCAGGATGATGCGGCAGTAGATCTTGCTTGTGAGGGACAGTAGTGTGATTCCTCGCCAATTGTTGCATTCTCCCAGGTCGCCTTTTTTGGGGAGTTTTACAATTATGCCTTTCCTCCAGCTCTCTGGTGCTGTCTCTTTGTCCCAGATATCTTGGAGTATAGGTTGTAATACCCGCGGCGTTGCATCCTCTTCTGCCTTAAGCATTTCTGGACATATGCCGTCTTCTCCTGGGGCCTTATTGTTCTTTAGCTTTTGAATGGCATCAGTGATTTCCTGTAGAGTTATGGGTTCCTTATTTATATCTAGGTCTTCCTCTGCTTCAGGAATGTTTGCAAGTGTTGATGGGTCTGCTCTGTTCAAAATCTCTTTAAAGTGTTCTACCCACCTCCGAAGTTTGGCTTTCTCTTCTGTAATGGAGCTGCCATCTGCCGCTTTCATTGGAACGTCTTTAGTGTTCCCGTGGTCTCCGCGCAGCTTCCTGGTGATTTGATAGACTGTTCTCATATCTTTCTGTTCAGCTGCCTTCTCTGCTTTCTCGGCAAGCCGCTCAATGTACTGACGTTTGTCGTTTCTTGCGGACCTTTTGACCTGTTTGTCTTGGTATCTATATTGAGCTGCCGCTCTTTCTTTTAGCCTGGGTGATTTTGAATCAATCTAGGAGTTTCTTCTTTAGTTTCTTCCTCTCCTTGATTGCTTTCCATGTGTCTGCAGATATCCACGCCGTTTTAATGCTTTTCCTGTATCCTATGGTCTCTTTTGCCGTTTCTGTCATAGCTTCATTAAATGCGTCTATGCTTATTGCAGTTTTATCTTGAAGGATGTTAAATTTATTCCTTAGTACGAATTTGAATTTGTTCTTGATTGCTGTGTCTTTTAGTTGCTCGACGTCGAATCGCTGATTTCTTTTTCCTCCCATTCTGGTTTTCCTTAACTTGAGGGCTATGTTTGCTATCAGGAAGTTATGATCCCTTGCTACATCTGCATTTCGCATCACTCTTACGTCCTGTAGGGATTTTTTCCATTTGCTGTTGATCATTATGTGGTCTATCTGGTTCTGGCTTTTTCCGTCAGGTGAAGTCCATGTTAGTTTGTGAATCTTCTTGTGTTGAAAGATTGTGCCACCAATGATGAGGTTGTTCTCTTCACAGAGACCCACAAGTCTTTCCCCATTGTCTGTGATTTCGCCTATTCCTTGTCGACCCATAACTCTCTCCCTATTCTTGTTCTTGCTTCCTACCCTAGCGTTGAAATCCCCTATCATGAGCAGGACGTCATGTCTCGGGGTGTCGTCTAGGACCGATTGAAGTGAGCTGTAGAAGCGATCTTTGTCTTCTTCATCTGCTCCATCAGTTGGGACATAAGTGACTATTAGGGACATTTTTGAGAACCTCGAGTTCAGTCGTACATAGAGAATGCGTTCATTTACGGGTTTCCATTGCAAGAGGCTTCCTGCGTGTTCCTTGCTGATGATGAGGGCTATTCCTTCCTGATGCTTTCCGTCTTGCCTTCCAAACCATATGATAGTTTCACCAGAGCTTAGTTTCTGTTTCCCACTCCCTGTCCACCTAGACTCAGTAACCCCTAACAAGGTGAGTTTGTATCTGGTCATCTCTGCTGTTGTCTGAGCTAGTCTCCCTGTTTGGCTCAGTGTCCTGACGTTCCAGCATCCTACTAGGATTATTTGTTTTGGTTTCAGGAGGTCCTTTGTCGGGTTGGGGGCTTCCTCTCGGTTTTGGCCTCCGACCTTCATGGCACCAGTTTCCTGGATCAGGACGCTCCCTTGGCCAACCGTGTTGTAAATGGTATCTTTTGCTTCCGTTTCAGTAGCGGTTAGTTTTTCTACGGGATGAAGGTGCTAGCCTCATGACCAAACCCCCTTATTTTAAGCCCATGAGGTTATGGCTGTTGTCTTTGGTCCGCCGCAGGTATTTTATTTCCCTGGTACCCTCCATAACTGTATGGCGAGCGTTCCCCGATATATTTTTAATTTATTAAAACAATTAACTTCGTTGACATCCACTTTTCTTACCCCCCCCTCCTCTTATGTCATCAATTGTCAAATGATTTTAAACTCCCTCCTACTTGATATGAAATAATTAATTGACGACCCCTTATCCGTGGTTCTGTCTAATTTTGCATTTTGATTATTGTATTATGCTGTCAGTGTCCTAGTCAAGGGAGATAAAATAACCTAGTTTGCTACGTATAACTTTTTTCTTGATGTAAAATTGTAGTTTAGAACAAAACAACATACAATTAACGTATTTCTTAAATATTTCCGAAAACTATAATTAACTTTAATGTAAAAAAAAATATTTAAGGAAATTTTTTATTTTAAAAGCTAATAGTTATACATTTGTATTCAAACAATCATTCACTTTTACAACTACATTTTAGTTTTCATTAGCTTCGAACCTGCACGTCAATAGATTGGAATGGATAGCACATACCAAAACTTTTTGTACGGCCTTATCTTTTTCTCAAAGGCTCGATAACTGTTGACAAATGCATTCGATAATTAAAGAGTTTCCCCAGGCTTTAATAGCCTCCACACATCTTCCAAGCTCGACCGCTATTTCCATTGTTTTCGACAAGTTGCTGTCTATTGTAGTAGACAGAGAACCTTCCACATGTTTGGTGGATGATGGACCGGACCTTCAAAAATATATAGTAATTCTTCTGACTATGCTAGTAGCGCGCAGAAGTACTAAACTTTAATTTAGTTTATTTTAAAAAGCCCAAATAAATATAAAGAACCTCAATTAAGCGCCCCCTCCCCCACCGAATCTTGCGCCGTTGTCGGCCGCATATGTTGCCTATATGGATAAACCGGCGCAGATCATAAGTAAACTTTGTTAGAGAACCGCTTGTTTAAATAGAATTACCAGATCAACAATTGAACTGCAACATAAAATTTGAAATATTCTGCAATGACGGCAGAGATCTCAGGAGATTCAACCAGAAGAGTTATGCGCAACAGTGGTGGCGTCGTCGCAATCGAAAGCGGCATCAATAGGCTCGGGTTCAATTCTAGGCATGGATTGTTGTTTTTTTAAGTCGACCATGCTCTAAACTCTAAACAAAATGTGGGCAAAATTACTGAGCATAGGGTCACATGGACAAATGTGAACTTATTGAGAGTACAGGCTATATTTAAGTCCACATTGCTTGACGAACCCTTTCACAATAAGTAATTATAAATTACTTATAGGTTATCATCATCATCAATCCCATGATCGTTGAGGTTGTTGGGGGGAGCGAATGGGCACATCGGCAGTCAACTTTCTCTACTTTTGTCTATCTTGCGCGGTTGTTAATAGTTGAGTCAACTGCAGCCCTGTCCAATCCTTGACATTGTCGAACCAGCCCACCTTCAACCGTGCCCTGGAGGATTGTTTTTGTCAGGCTATTGTGTCGCAACACATGACCTAACCATGTCAGTATAGGTTGTACTACATCATAAATAATCAATCATTGCAATTTCATTTTAATTTTTCAATTTTACGTTATATTTCACAATGCGGTCTTCGTATCTCTTAGTCTCCATATCTCTTACTCTCCATCTCTTAGTCTCCATATCTCTTAGTCTCCATATCTCTTAGTCTCCATATCTCTTAGTCTCTACATCTCTTAGTCTCCATATCTCTTAGTCTCCATCTCTTAGTCTCCATCTCTTAGTCTCCATCTCTTAGTCTCCATATCTCTCAGTCTCCATATCTCTTAGTCTCCATATCTCTTAGTCTCTATATCTCTTAGTCTCCATATCTCTTAGTCTCCATAGCTCTTAGTCTCTATATCTCTTAGTCTCCATCTCTTAGTCTCCATATCTCTTAGTCTCCATATCTCTTAGTCTCCATATCTCTTAGTCTCCATATCTCTTAGTCTCCATATCTCTTAGTCTCCATATCTCTTAGTCTCCATATCTCTTAGTCTCCATATCTCTTAGTCTCCATATCTCTTAGTGTCTATATCTCCTAGTCTCCATATCTCTTAGTCTCCATATCTCTTAGTCTCCATATCTCTTAGTCTCCATATCTCTTAGTCTCCATATCTCTTAGTCTCCATATCTCTTAGTCTCCATATCTCTTAGTCTCCATATCTCTTAGTCTCCATATCTCTTTGTCTCCATATCTCTTAATCTCCATATCTCTTAGTCTCTATATCTCTTAGTAAACATATCTCTTACTCTCCATATCTCTTAGTCTCCATATCTCTTAGCCTCCATATCTCTTAATCTTCATATCTCTTAGTCTCTATATCTCTTAGTCTCCATATCTCTTAGTCTCCATATCTCTTAGTAAACATATCTCTTAGTAAACATATCTCTTAGTAAACATATCTCTTACTCTCCATATCTCTTAGTCTCCATATCTCTTAGCCTCCATATCTCTTAGCCTCCATATCTCTTAGTCTCCATATCTCTTAGTCTCCATATCTCTTAGCCTCCATATCTCTTAATCTTCATATCTCTTAGTCTCTATATCTCTTAGTCTCCATATCTCTTAGTCTCCATATCTCTTAGTAAACATATCTCTTAGTAAACATATCTCTTAGTAAACATATCTCTTACTCTCCATATCTCTTAGTCTCCATATCTCTTAGCCTCCATATCTCTTAGCCTCCATATCTCTTAGTCTCCATATCTCTTAGTCTCCATATCTCTTAGTCTCCATATCTCTTAATCTTCATATCTCTTAGTCTCTATATCTCTTAGTCTCCATATCTCTTAGTCTCCATATCTCTTAGTCTCCATATCTCTTAGCCTCCATATCTCTTAGCCTCCATATCTCTTAGTCTCCATATCTCTTAGTCTCCATATCTCTTAGTCTCCATATCTCTTAATCTTCATATCTCTTAGTCTCTATATCTCTTAGTCTCCATATCTCTTAGTCTCAATATCTCTCTCTGAAATTTTCTTCCACTCTCTCCTTTTCTCTCAGTTTCTCACACTCTTCATCAATTCTTACTTCCTCCCCCCTTCTCCCCCGCATATCTCCGTCACCTAATATTTGTCAATTTCATTACCTCCTCTCTTTGTCTTTCTCATTCTTTCCTTTCTCTTTCTTTTTTTTGTTACCATCCTCTCCTTTCTCCCTCTTTTTTTCTTTCTCTCCCCTTTTCTATCTTCCGTACTGTCACTTTTCCCCTCTGTCTTTTTTTTAAGTTTGTATCTTTCTTTCACTTCTTATCTCTCTCTCTCTCTCTCTCTCTCTTTCTCTCTCTCTCGCTCTCTCTCTCTATCTCTCTCTCTCTTTCTCTTTTTCATTTCCTTATTTGTTGTATTGTTCTAAATATATAGCTTTCTTCTTTCACTTTCTGTCTCGCTCTATCTTTCTCTCTAAGAAGTTTGACGTCCCTCGTTTGTTTCTCCCCTCCTTCATCGGGTGTGACTAAAAAGCAAATTTAAAACGTGAAAAAAACAAAAGAAATTGGGGGCGTGTGGTGCGTTTGTGTGGAGGGGAAAGGTGGCGGTGTTCAAATTAGACCCCTGGCCAAAAAGTAAATTATTTTCCATGGCCCGAAAATCCAAACGTTGATGGTGGCCTTGCAATCTCAACAAACGTCTTTAAGTTGATCTTAGACTGGCGATTACTTGCCCAGTCTATCAGGAAAGGCTAAGTATGTCTACAAACAAGTTATAACATATCCCAGTCTGTCAGGGTATAATATCTTTATGCCTACAAAAAGTCGATCTATTCCAGTTTATCAGGCAATACAAAAAACACCTTTTATCTATCCAAGACTATCAGACTATACATCTACTAATAATCTCTTCAACCAAAGTCTACCCTGTAAGTTGTTCTATTAATTCCCCATTTCGCATCGTATTCGAATACAATTAATATTTCACAATTTCCTATCACAAAATTCCAGTCTTCTGGTTTTATTTTATTTTTACAGCAGACGAGATGTTCTCGATTATTTGTAATTTCACCGTCTGCTACTTCATCCTACACCCCTCCCCCTTTCCCCACTATCAGTAAGCCCCTCCGCCCCCACCCCAGCTCCCCGGCCCCCACCCCAACTCCCCGGTCCCCACTCTCGACCGGTTTTCCTCATGGATTTATAGCCCCACAGCAGCTTTCTCTAAACGGTTTGTTTATTTACATAATATTAACGGTTCTATCGTTTTGTTGTGCCTTTATTAAATTTCACACAGCGTTGCTTCTGTAATCTCTTGTCTGCCCCCCCCCCCCCCTTCCACCCTCCCCTACACAGAAGCTAATAATAAGAGTTTATTATTTATACGTTATCATTTAGATTTATGTGTTCTTCTAAATATATTATAGATAAAAAATTGCCCATCGGATCAGATAGATCCATAGGGCCGGTGAAGCAGCGTTCACAAGTTTCTGTGGCCACGGAATACAAGGGCATTGTATGACCAGTACAATGCCTAGCCGCGTTTACTTTACCCAGGTACCAATCAGAGCTGGGTAGACTCAAGGACACCCACCAGACCCGGGAACAAATCCTAGCTTTTACCAGGATTCAAACCCTGCCCCCGTACATGCATTATAAACCGTGTTTGTAAAACTGAAATAACGGCGAGAATGTATCTACTTCATAATATGTAACTATTGCTATCATTTTGCTTTACGTATTTCTATGAAGTCTTTCATACTTGTTTGCCAATTTCTATATGGTGAACAACAGTAAAGTCAATCTATGCTAAAACAAAATGCAAAGTAAACCTGATGCATACCAATTTACCTATAAAGTGTATACTTATGACATATATATATTAACAAGTAGACTCTATACTTTTTTTTACATATATTGTACGTGAACTAATTAAAAATACCATAACAACATCTTTCACCAATAAAACCTTAATGGACTTTTTTATATTTTCTTTACAGAAACTTAAGATTCTTTCGGGAGATGTTTTTAGGTCTACAATTAATGTAATTCACCAGGGCTTAGATCAATCAAGCATGGCTAAAATCAATCAATTTAGGGCTTAAATCAATCAATCGAGTTTGGAATCAATCAATTTGGGCTAGAATCAATAAATCGGTGCTAGAATCAATCAATCGGGGCTAGAATCAATCAATTTAGGGCTTAAATCAATCATTCAGGGCTAGAATCAATCAATTTAGGACTTAAATCAATCAACCGGGGCTATAATCAATCAATCGGGGCTAGATTCAATCAATTTGGGGCTTACATCAATCAATCGAGTTTGGAATCAATCAATTTGGGCTAGAATCAATAAATCGGTGCTAGAATCAATCAATCGGGGCTAGAATCAATCAATTTAGGGCTTAAATCAATCATTCAGGGCTAGAATCAATCAATTTAGGACTTAAATCAATCAACCGGGGCTATAATCAATCAATCGGGGCTAGATTCAATCAATTTGGGGCTTACATCAATCAACCTTGCTAGAATCATCCGGGGCTTAAATCAACCAATCGGGTCTAGAATCAATCAGTTTAGGGTTTAAATCAACCAATCATGGATAGAAGGAATAAATAGGAGCTTAAATAAATAAAAGCTATAGGCCTACAGGGTTAGAACACAATTATTTAAGAAATCTTTAGTTCCACTGTCAGTGTGTATTTTCTACTAGTATCTACAGTCAGCTAGAAATACAATACTAATACCTAATGATATCTACAGTCAGCTAGAAATACAATACTAATACCTAATGATATCTACGGTCAGCTAGAAATACAATACTAATACCTAATGATATCTACAGTCAGCTAGAAATACAATACTAATACCTAATGATATCTACAGTCAGCTAGAAATACAATACTAATACCTAATGATATCTACAGTCAGCTAGAAATACAATACTAATACCTAATGATATCTACGGTCAGCTAGAAATACAATACTAATACCTAATGATAGCTACGGTCAGCTAGAAATACAATACTAATACCTAATGATATCTACGGTCAGCTAGAAATACTATACTAATACCTAATGATATCTACAGTCAGCTAGAAATATAATACTAATACCTAATGATATCTACGGTCAGCTAGAAATACAATACTAATACCTAATGATACATTTTCTTCTATTACAAAAAGGTCTGATAGTGTGCGTGTATGTTTATTTTATAAGTATATTGTTGTCCTTGTGTAGTAAATAGTTCTTACATTGTGTGGCCAGCACAATGCCCAGCCGCACTTACTTACCCCCAACTAATGTCAGGCACCCATAAGAGCTGGGTAGATTTAGAGACACCATCCGGGCGTAGGAACAAAGCCTCCCAACCATTCACCAGGATTTGATCCCCAGACCTTCGGTAAACCCAGTTGAGCGCGCTATCACTCGGCCACCGAGTCCCTTTCTTACAATCAGGATAACTAAAAGGCAAATCTTCAGCTGGCTTTTACATAACAACAATGATAATAAACATTGTACTTGTTTTAGAAGCAATTTAACAATGCTTTTCTCATTATAAAATATATAGTCCAAAAACATGTTCTGATTAACAGGTCTATTGGCATTTGATTTTTTTTTTAAATAACTGGATGACAAAAGGCTAAAACAATGCAACACGTGTTGTGTTGCAGATAAAGGGAGAGGATCATATCTCTACAGTTCTACAAGATCTAATGATTCTAATGTAGCACATTAATTACAACTATTTATTAAACTCCCAAGAAAGAAAAAATGCCTTGCATACAACAAGTCAAAACAATTTCTATTTAAACGTAAGCTAAGCTTATAACTTCTTTTTTTAATAAAAGGGACGTAACAAACTAAAGTTTCTTTTATTTTTCTTGATATATCGTTTTAGTTAATATATCTTCTTACTAAATACATATAAAGGACAATTTTTATAATATGTTTAACATTTACTCATCAAATATTATCACTAAAAAGTCAATATATGAAAATAAAAAATAAATTCAAATGCAAATTTAAAAAACACTTTTTAAAATACTTATTACTTTTTATAATGTTGCATCGGCTGCAAATTTATACATCTTCCTTGTAAACTAAATTACATTTTTGAACGGCTTTATTTAATAAGGCCCTATAAAATAATTAAGATGTATCAGCCGCAGTCCGTTCTACTTTCTACGCCTTCACACTTCACACTCACCTAGTTAACATGTAGTAAGTATTGCATAGTTTGGCGTTCTTGCTCTCACTTTAATAACAAAATTTGCAATTATAAAATCTATAATTAATTATTATTATGAATTCTGTTGAGAGTGCTGTATACCGTTTGCAAAATTTAGGCAAATTTTAACGTTTGGTTCTATCTATAAGGAACGTCTGTAAAACTTATAAGGCTGTTGTCATAAATGATACATACGTTTTTTTCTTCTCTTTCTCGAGATGTTTATATGGCTAGAAATGCTCTGGTGTTTAACTTTAAAATTTACTTCACTACACTTCTCTTGTGTGAGACTATTTAAGACATCAGTTGAAAATCTAGTCTTTGAACAAAACATGGTTTAATTAAAATGTTTATATTATGTAAGAAAACTTCTGAGAAAGAAATTAGAATATGTATATGCTATTGTAAAGGACATTTAATTTCATTTCTAGTGACTGTTTCAACAATGTTGTCAATAGAGCCGTCAAAATCATTCTTACAATAATAATCTTTTAAACCCTCTATTTTTTCTTATTATAGCTAAAAATAAAAAGCCAGTAGGAAAACAGAACAACCTATAGTTTTTCTGTAAAGCTAGAACTTAAAGCAAGCTCTAGTTTTTTACTTAGGGTCAAAGTATAGATTACTTTTTTACAAAGTATTTGTGTAAATTAATTCTAAATATTTTTTTTAAATCTTTTACGAAAACTAGATTTCTGAATTTGAATAAAGAGCCAATAATGTTTTTTGTCTTAGTCATCTTACAGTAACATTTCTGATATTAAATTTTAAAACTTTTGAATCATCTTATACGTTACAGAAGCCCCTTTTTACTGAAATGCTTTGCGCCCTCCCATTATCCGTATTTCGACTAGTTTTTGTAATTTGATTACGGTTTTAGATTACGTTTATGCTGTTAGTTGTCCTGGCTTTATTCGATTATTTGTTACTTTATAGATATGTGAAATTCATTATACTTCAACATTCATTATTATTCCTATGTAAAATTTAACTCAAGGGAGATCAATTAAATAACAGGTTTTCTTTGTGTGAATATCTGTTGGTGTAACTTTTAAAGTTAATCTAATAAAATAAAATATCGTTTACAACTTAAGATTCATTTGAATAATACAGCTTGTATAATTTATTTATATTTTAAAGATAATAATTATGTAGAAATTCTTTTAAAAAGGTTAATGAATATAGATTTGTATTTCAAAATATAATCACCTTTTCAACAACTAATTAGTTTTTATTTGTCTCTATTTGTACGACAATAAAATTATATATTGATACGATAATTGAGACAAAAAAAATTATTTGTACAGCCTTTTCTCTAAGGCTCTGTAATTAATTAAATAAATGTCAATTAAATACCTTCTTCTGGACTTGATTAATGTTTTAAATGATGTTAAGTTATTGTTACGTTTTCCTGATTTGCTTTCTTTGAGTGAATATCTGTTGGTGTAACTTTTAAAGTTAATCTAATAAAATAAAACATTGTTTACAACTTATGATCCATTTGAATAATACTATAATAATACTAATTATGTAGAAATTATTTTTAAAAGGCTGATGATTATAGATTTTAATTCAAAGAACTAATCATTTTTCCTACTACTAATTAGTTTTTATTAATCTCCATTGGTACTTTAAATTAATAAATGCGGTGATATGTAAAGTAAAGTAACTTTTTGTACGGGCCTTTAGTCTAAGGCCCTGTAATTATTGAAATAATGGTAAATTAAATGCCTTCTTCTGGACTTGACTTGTCACACCAACCTGCCCTTACCCTACAATACTACTCGCCGTCTACCTTGTGCTGCATAAATTGATGTTTTGTTTTGTCACCGATAAAGAGCTTTGCGCCTTCTATTCGGAACAGCTTTTCTCAGACACTGAGGGATCGTGCGACAAAATAGTATTTTATAAAGAGCTTAAAGACATTTCTCTTCAACTAGTGGCTGCTTGTGCCTTGAGTAGGCCTACCCATACATCTGTCACTGCAATTTATACAAAGAACGCACTATGCATGCCAAATGTAATAGCATGGATAAAAGCGATATATAAATAAACATTATCATAAATTAAATATATTAAAACTTTATACAAAAAGCGTTGTTTTTAGCGGTTGTTTAATTTTTATAAAGTTTGGTATTTAATTAGTCTGTCTGTAATTTTGGCATCATCGTTTTTATCATAGACTATAACATAGTCTATGGATTTTATCTAGTTGATTAATAAAACCAAATAATTGAAAATTGTAGGAATTTTCACTCATCGGACGTCCATGTTGTTTGTCTTGTATAATTCACAAGTTTGGTCTGAGTTTTAAAAAAAACTACAGCTTTTCCATTAAAAAATCGTTGAATTAATATTAATTATTTATTATTATTATATTTAATGAACTGTGTGAGAATGCTGTAAAAGAAACCAATGGATGCTTTTCTTAAAGAAGAAAGACAAAATATTTTTTAACAAAGTATACTGTGTGCAAAATTTAGATTTATGTGGCCAGTTGTCAGGAATGAGACATAAGCCCTCCCCCCCCCCCCCCCCCCCACACACTCTATCGTGGGTGCAAAGTTGAGCTTAGAGCAGCACATACTATCCCATTCTATCAGTATATGCTAACTGTATATCTAAAAAACAAGTCAGTACTTGTCCCATTCTATAAGGATATACATGCTAATTGTGCGTCTGCATAAAAGTCATAATCTATCCCAGACTATCGCGATATACACATAGGAAAAAGTTTTTATCAATCACAATCAATCAAGCTTAGTTTGCAGTCTTCAAAAAGCTTTAAAGCATAAAGAAATATGCACGCAAGAGAACAGTCCAAACTCTAGTTTTTCCGGTAAAGCTGAAAAAAAAAAGAGCAAAAAAATGAACAAAGCAAGCTTTAACTCTTCCTGCACAGTTCAAGAAAATGAGCCAGCGAGAGAAAATGCAGACTCTAATTTATCCCGTAGAGCTCAGACTTCAACCTAAAAAGGTGTATGTCCATTGCCATTAGAGTTTGTCCGTAGTCCGATTCTGTCACTATATCGTGCTGATGCCTGAAGACAAGAGACGGACCTCCACAATGTTTGCCGAAATAGATCATTGGCTCAAGATGGTAAAACAAATGATTCGGAAAGATTTAAGAAATGTTGAACTGTAAATGCTAACAATGTAAATACAAAATATTATGAATTTGCATAAAAAACTATTTATTTTTACTGTCTTAGTGAAACATTTCTGATATTAAATTTTAAAACCTCTGAATTATATTAAATGTTACAAACGCCCCTTATTCACTGCAAACATTTTTTTACTACGTTTTTCTTGTTTTTGTATAGTTTCTAATTTTGATTAAGATTTAAAATTATGTTTAAGCTGTTAGTTTTCCTGGTTTAGTTTGATTTTGTATTACTTTATCAGAATGTGAAATCCACTATACTTCGTCGTTTATTATTACTCCTATTAAAAACAAAGAATCAACAGAGATAAAAGTCTCTGTTTTCTACGTGTTAATATTTCTTAATTTAATATGCTAATATCATAACACATTGTATATTAATTACTTTTATTTTATTAAACATGTTTTTATAATTTATTTTATAAAAGAATATTTTTAAAGAGCTTAAATTTAAAAGGCTAATAATTATATCTTTTAATTCGAACAAATACCGGTAATCACCTTTCCAATTATTTATTCGTTTTTATAAAACTGCATTTGTATGACGTACAGTTAAGGATCATTTTCAAACTAATACGCTATTGGTTATTTTTTGTACGGCCTTAACTCTACGGCCTCACATAATTGGTTAATGAAAAATGTAGGCTTGATCTGCCCACCACAACACCACTCCTCTACTTTACCACTTACTGGATAGATGAATATTGTATATTGTGATAGATAGAGAGCTTTGCCATTGTATTATTTATAACGGATCGGGCATTTTTTTTTTTGGTATCGTTATTAAACTGTAAGAAAACTGTTTAAAAAATTAACTATATCATCCTTTGAACTGCGTCGGGAAATTGTTATGTATTTTCCTGAAAAGAACGCAGAGATGTTAGAAATATGCCAATTAGTGGTAGTGCCAGCGCATTAGAAAGTCGGTATCAACGGAACCGGGTTCAAATCAACGATTGCGTCACCAGGGGGCCAGGGGCGAAGCCACGGGGGGGGGGGCTGGAATTAAAAATAATTATCTTTTTAACAGATTAAAAAAAAATATGTACTAAAATAGCTAAAAATTTGGTAAATGTTTGTCACGCAAAAGTTCAGCCCCCCCTGGAAAAAATTTCTGGCTTCGCCCCTGAGCGTCACTCCCATCCCTCCTCCCCGAGGGTATGGATCTGGTTTTTCATTCGACCGTGCTCTAATGGATACAGATAGAGAAAGACAGAGAGAGAAAGACAGAGAGATTGGTAGAGAGAAAAAGAAAGAAACAGAGAGAGAGAAAGGGATTAAGAGAGACACAGAGAGTGAGAGAGACAGAAAATGAGACGGAGAAAGATGCAGAGAGAGGTAGTTAGACATATTAAAACAGACAGAAAGGAAGAGAGAGGGAGAGAGAAAGATGGAGAGAGAGTGTCAAAGAAAGAGAGAGACAGACAGAGAGAGACAGAGAGAGACAAAGACAGATATAGTCAGAGAGAGAGAGAGAGAGAGCGACCGAAACAGAGAGAGAGTGACACAGACAGAATGAGAAAGACAACGATAAAAAGATATTGAAGAGACAGGGAGAGAGAGACAGAGAGAGACAGAGAAACAAATAGATGTACAGAGAAGCCATGCTAACTCATGGAACATCATAATTTACTCTCTTAATTAATAATAATAATAATAATAAGACTAATATAGCGCATATCCCGCTGGGAACAGTTCTATGCGCTGTCAACAGTCACAGACAGAGTACAGACAACGAATAAAAGACAAAAATGTATACATGAAAAATAATAAATTGCTACTTGAATAGGTGGGTCTTCAGCCGGCTCCTGAAGGTGTCCAAGCTAGGGCTCCGTCGAAGCTATGTGCCCACATAGATAGTCAACAAGCTTTGTTCGCCAGCGGACACCAGATCTGAAGAGTAAGTGCATCAGAAGCCGAGTGGAGTGGACGGGATTGAGTATAGAGCTCGAGACAGGAGCGAAGGTAGTTGGGGGCAGTGTCATTCAGGCACTTGTAACAAAGAGAAGCCAGCTTGTAGGAGATCCGGTGGTTAATGGGAAGCCAGTGCAGAGCAATTGAAAACAATTAATACAGGAGAGTTTACAATGACCCAATTCATTATCTAACCTAGTCGTTGGGGTCACAAGGAGCGGTCACTACAAATAAGCAAAGCCGACATATCCTTCTGACAATCTCTTACCAATCAACACGCTCGACCTCAGACCAACACTCGCGGGTCATTCTTTGACAACCATCTGGGTGAGGATTGTCTGCAGATAACAAAGTGAGGTGATCGGACCGATTCGCAGGGGCTAGTCACTTGAACATTACGCATAAGGGTTTCCCTTAAGTAGCTAAAATAAGAAAAATTTTAATAGTAATTATTATTCCTACCAATTAGTGAGTACTTTTGTGACAACTAGTTCTCCAAATACATTTGTTTTATTTCTTCTTAGTGTGCATGAACGCGGGAGGGATGAAATATTAATGGGGTTATCTGTCGTGGTACTAAGTGTCAGGGATTAACTATCGCGGTATCAAATGTCCGTACACCCACCCACTTACACATGAATAGCACAAATCCCCTACATCTAATTGCACTATGGGCCGCATTGTCCAATCCCCATTCGTACACTCTTGTTTTTAATTTATTTTCAAATCGGAATAGAGACGGCAGGCATGTAGGCCACAAAACATGTCGATCTAGAATAATCTGTAATATATAAGATAATAAATTCGATGATTTTATATGTAGGCTGTTCACGGGAAGGTGAATTTGTGTCTTACAAACGCCCGATTTATTTCTATTTATTGATTTATTACATTTATTACAACAATTTACTTCTTTGACATTCCACTTTTCTTACCCCCCCTCCCCTCTCTCATGTCAACAGTTGTCAAAAAATTGTAAACTTCCTCGTTCCTATTTTAACATAATTAATGGACATATCCCATATCCATGGTTTTGTCTAATTTTGCATTTGATTATTGTATTAAGCTGTCAGTGTCCTAGTCAAGGGAGGTAAAATAACCTAGTTTTCTACGTGTTATTTTTTTCTTGATGTAAATTTTTTAGTTAAAAACAAAACAACATACAACTAACGTAATTTTTTTTAATAATATAAAAATTAAAATGAATTTTGAATTTAAAAAAATAAATTTATAGAACAATTTTATTTTAAAAAGCTAATAGTTATACATTTGTATTCAAACAATCATTCACTTTTCCAACTACATTTTGCTTTTTATTAGCTTTGAACCTATGCACGTATAATGCATAGAAGATATTAAAATAATATTGACGAGAATTTTTTGTACGGCCTTATCTCAAAGGCTCGTTATATGTTGACAAATGTATGCGATAATATTTAACAGTTGCTCTGGCTTTAATATAATAGCCGCCACACATCTCCTAAGTGCGACCGCTATGTAGGCCTACATTGTGTTAGATAAGTTCAATTTATTGTTGTAGAAAGAGAGCTTTCCACATGTTTTATTGATGACGGACCAAACGTTTTTAAGTATATATATCATATGTAGGACCGGCTCTACTGTTTTTGACGTGCTGGGCGAAATCAAATTTTGCGCCCTCATTCAAGTACCTTCGGTGGGGAGAAACAGAGTAGTGTTAGGGCATACTTACCTATTTTCTAAAATAAGAAGATAAGAGTGGGCATTTCTTATAGCGCGTCTATCCATGCTATTAAATTAGCATGCTCAGTGCGCTCTTGCTGTGATTTGCAGTGGCAGATGTATTAGCTAAAGAGAAAGGTCTTTAAGTTCTTTTTAAAAGATTCGGTTGTCCCAGATATTTATAAAGATTCGGTGGACAGAAATAGTAAAGAATACTTACTTGTGGCGGCAAACAAACCAGGACCCTTCAGACAGCAGATCGCCAGGCAAAGTGGCGGTGTATCGGGCACATGCTGCGGAAACTCCACCAGGATAAGACCCGACAGGCTATGCAATGGAACCCCCAGGGAAAAAGACGGGTTGGTTGCCCGAGGACAAACTGGAGACGCTCCTGTGAAGAGGAAATGACAAGTTGCAACCTGTCATGGGGTGAACTAAAAAAGGCTGCCCAGAATCGAGTGCGCTGGAGAGCTGTTGCGGAGGCCCTATGTTCCACAATGAACCAAAGGAATTAAGCAAGTAAGTATGGGGCCACATGTACAAATGTAAGCTATTGCGAGAAAATAAATATTTTATGTCCATATTACTTGCCGCCCCCTTTTACAATAATTAATTATAAACTATTTCTAGGTTATACTAAAGCATACAAAATCAATCATTGCAATTTCATTTTCATTATTCACTTTTACGTTATATTTCACAATAATATGGTCTTCGTATCTCTTAGTCTCCATATCTCTTAGTCTCCATATCTCTTACTCTCCATATCTCTTAGTCTCCATATCTCTTAGTCTCCATATCTCTTACTCTCCGTATATCTTAGTCTGCATATCTCTTAGTCTCCATATCTCTTAGTCTCAATATCTCTTAGTCTCCATATCTCTTAGTCTCCATATCTCTAAGTCTCCATATCTCTTAGTCTCCATATCTTTTAGTCTCCATATCTCTTAGTCTCCATATCTCTTAGTCTGCATATCTCTTAGTCTCCATATCTCTTAGTCTCCATATCTCTTAGTCTCCATATCTCTTAGTCTCCATATCTCTTAGTCTCCATATCTCTTAGTCTCCATATCTCTTAGTCTCCATATCTCTTAGTCTCCATATCTCTTAGTCTCCATATCTTTTAGTCTCCATATCTCTTAGTCTCCATATCTCTTAGTCTCCATATCTCTTAGTCTCCATATCTCTTAGTCTCCATATCTCTTAGTCTCCATATCTCTTAGTCTCCATATCTCTTAGTCTCCATATCTCTTAGTCTCCATATCTTTTAGTCTCCATATCTCTTAATCTCCTTATCTCTTAGTCTCCATATCTCTTAGTCTCAATATCTTTTAGTCTCAATATCTCTTAGTCTCCATATCTCTTAGTCTCCATATCTCTTAGTCTCCATATCTCTTAGTCTCCATATCTTTTAGTCTCCATATCTCTTAGTCTCCTTATCTCTTAGTCTCCATATCTCTTAGTCTCAATATCTTTTAGTCTCAATATATCTTAGTCTCCATATCTCTTAGTCTCCATATCTTTTAGTCTCCATATCTCTTAGTCTCCATATCTCTTAGTCTCCATATCTCTTAGTCTCCATATCTTTTAGTCTCAATATCTCTCTCTCTGAAATTTTCTTCCACTCTCTCCTTTTCTCTCAGTTTCTCACAATCTTCCTCAATTCTTACTTCCTCCCATTTTCTCCCCCGCATATCTCCGTCACCTAATATTTGTCAATTTCATTATCACCTCTCATTGTCTTTCTCATTCTTTCCTTTCTCTTTCGATTTTTTGTTACCATCCTCTCATTTCTCTCTCTCTTTCTCTCTCTCTCTTTCTCTCTCTTTGTCTCTCTCTCTCTCTTTCTCTCTCTTTGTCTCTCTCTCTCTCTCTCTCTCTCTCTCCCTCTCTCTCTCTCTCTCTCTCTCTCTCTCTCTCTCTCTCTCTCAATTCATTTCCTTATTTTGTCCTAAATATATATCTTTCTTTTTTTCTCGTTCTGTCTATCTCTATCTTTCTCTCTATGCCCTTCTAAGTCCTTCATCAGGTGTAACTAAAATACAAAGTTGAAAATGTGGAAAAAGAAAGAGGTTTGGAGGCAAGGGGGCGGTGTTCAAATTAGACCCCGGGCCAAAAAAGTAAATTCTTTTCCATAGCCCGAAAATTCAAACACTGATGGTGGCCTTGCAATCTCAACAAACGTCTTCAAGTTGATCTTAGACTGGCAAAATCTAAGCCAGTCTATCAGGATAGGCTACTTGTATGTCTAAAAACAAGTTATAACATATCCCAGTCTGTCAGGGTATGCTATCTTTATGTCTACAAAAAAGTCGCTCTATCCCAGTTTATCAGCCCATACAAAAGAAACAAACTTTTATCTATCATAATCTATCAGGCTAAGCTTGCTGTATTCAAAAAGCTTTCATCTATCCAAGTCTATCAGACTATACATATACTAATAGTCTCTCTATCCAAAGTCTACCCTGTAAGTTGTTCTATTATTTACCCATTTCGCATCGTATTCGAATACAATTCATCTTTCCCAATTTCCTATCACAAAATTCCAGTCTTCTGGTTTTATTTTATTTTTACAGCAGACGAGATGTTCTCGATTATTCATAATTTCACCGTCTGCTTCTTTATCCTACAAATCCCCCCTTTCCCCACTACCAGCACCCCTCCGCCCCACCCCAACTCCTCCGACCCCCACCCCCAAGCTTCCAGCCCCAATTCTCATCCGGTTTTCCTCGGGGATTTATTAAATTAAATTAAATTGGTTACTTATATAGCGCTTCTATCCATGCTATTTTAGCATGCTCAGTGCGCTCTGTAAACACAATGCTGCCTGCTGGCGCAAATATGTTTACAGGCCCAAAACTCCTGCAGGACGACAGGGATCCGCCGGTGGCCGGGCTAGAACCCGCGACGTGTCAGTTGGTTTTTGGTTGACAGTCCGGTGAACTAACCGCTGGACCAGCCGGCTTCATTTATAGTTCCACTGCAGCTCTCTCTAAACGGTATGTTTATTTACATAATATTAACGGTTATAGCGTTGTTGTTTTTTTTTGTGCCATTATTAAATTTCACACAGTGTTGCCTTCTGTAATCTCATATCTACTACCCCCACCGCGCCCCACCCTACCCAAAAACTTATATAGATTTATGTGCTCATCAAAACGCTAGTTTATAAATCTGAAATAACGGCGAGAATTGATCTACTTTACAACATGTAACAATTTCTATCATTTTGATTTTTTTTAAATGAAAGTCTTTCGATCTTAATTTTTTGCAATTTTTATTTTGTGACCAACAGTAAATTTACGCTAAAGCAAAATGCAAAGTGAAAAGGTTGAATGTCAATTAACAAATAAAATGTATACTTATGACAATATTTTATAAGTTTACAGACGTTCTTTCTGGATAGAAGATTATTACGCCCTCTCCTGGTTCAAGAGCTACCTCGACGGTCGCTCCCAGACCGTCACTACTGAATCTTATTCCTCCCAGCCCGTCACCATCCGCTATGGTGTACCACAGGGGTCCGTCCTCGGCCCAGTCCTCTTCACTTTGTACACCCAACCCCTTTCCTTCGTCATCGAGCGACACAACCTTAATTATCACTTTTTCGCTGATGACACCCAGCTCCTAAACTGTGCCCTTCTCCTCAACTGTAAAGAGCCTCGGCATGTTTCTGGACTTCACTCTGTCCATGCAACCCCACATCTCCTTCCTGATCAAAACCTGCTTTTTTCACCTGCGACGTATTGCCACTATCCGTTGCTACCTCACACCGGAAGCTTGTACCAAGCTCGTCATCACTCTCCTCTTCTCTCGTTTGGACTACTGTAACTCTCTTCTGGCCGGCCTTCCTGCCACTTCCATTCAAGGACTCCAACGCGTCCAAAACTGCGCTGCCAGACTAGTCCTAAAGAAGAAGAAGTCCGACCACATTTCACCTCTGCTCTACTCTCTGCACTGGCTCCCTATTCAAAATAGGATTTTATATAAACTCGCATTTATATGCTATAAATGCCTCAATGACTCTGCCCCGGATTATCTAATTTCCTGTCTGGAAATATATACAAAACCACGCCCACTTCGATCGGCTGCTCACAAACTCAATTTGACGATCCCGCGGACAAAACTCGTGACAGCTGGTCAGCGGGCCTTCACCTACTCCGGCCCCTCCGCATGGAACACCCTGCCACTCCAGCTGCGACAAAGCTCGAACTTTAACATTTTCAAGACCGGACTCAAGACTCACCTGTTTATTACTGACTCCTAGCCCACTTACATTTTTAAACATTTGTCTGTTATTGTTATCATCGTTAATTGTAATTGTAATTGTAAATGTAATTGTTAAGCGCATAGAACTGATTGCGGGATATGCGCTATATAAGCTTCATTATTATTATTATTATTATTACTAGGCCCAAAACTCCTGCAGGCCGACAGGAATCGGTCGATGGCAGGGATAGAACCCGCGACGTGTCAGTTGGTTTTGGGGTGACAGTTCGGTGAACTAACCGCTGGACCATACCGAAATAAACTGTGTTCATAAAAATAACATTACTGAACTTTAATTTCCTTTTTCCTTTACAGAAACATCTGAAGCCCCTTCGGGAAACTCGATTCTATCGCTTGCTGTAAAGTCTGAACTGCATCCGACTGACCTCTTTTGTTAAAATGGTTAATTTCATGATGACCAATTTGAGCTGACCTATAGCACCTCGTGTATTTCATGCTGACCAATTTGAGATGACCTAAAGCACCTCGTGTATTTCCAACTTAGTTTAAAGTTTGTTCTTTGGATCCTCATTGGGTGACTAGTCGACTATTTTATTTTTTCAAATGTTTCATTGCTGTACATAATAGTATTACTTTTATCTTGAGATTAAATTAGAATTTGATGTTTGAAACTATTCTTCTTGGTGATTCATTGAGACTTGAGTTCGTGTTCCGAATGCAGTGAAGTTATATTCATTCTTCTCCAAAATCCTGTTAGAGTACCAAGGAAAGTGAAAGAAACAATTTACCCAAATACCAAGAAATAAAAGATGCATGAAACCCAACGGGTCGTAACAATTTATATTAAAATGTATATATACTCAAGGGAGGCAACAAATTTATGTGTCATTATTTCTTTAAAGATCATTTTTAGTTCATAATTTTATTCATAGAATACATTTGAGATACCTTTTCATTATATATAATAAACGTTTTGTTCAACTTTTCCTTTTTTAACATTTTAAAAAATGCCTACATTTATTTTTTTAAATAAATAAAAACGAAAAATAGCAGCTCTTTTTAAAATACTTATTTTTATTTTTAATATTTAGCGACCGCCGTTTAAGAATAATAAATAATGTTTACCACACATGAAAACTATTTAAACGGCTTTATTTATTAAGGCCCTATAAAGTTATTGATATGATATAGTGATGCAGCAGTCCCTGGATATAGTGATGCAGCAGTCCCTGGATATAGTGATGCAGCAGTCCCTGGATATAGTGATGCAGCTGTCACTGGATATAGTGATGCAGCAGTCCCTGGATATAGTGATGCAGCATTCTCTAACACACCCGCAGTCTCTCATCGGACGTTCTTATTGTTTGATTAATTTGACGCTTTTGGTATCAGTTAAATATTTAAAACAAAGCTTTGCCATTATAAAATCGTTTTACTATTAATCAACTATTATCTAAAGAATCAACTAAAAAATCTAAACCAATGGGAATCGACACAAAATGTACACTTTACTTAAAGAAGAAAGACACAAAAGTTGTTGTTGTTTCTTAGCAAAGTGTACTATTAGCAAAATGTAGGGAAATTGTACCTAATTTGAAATTGTATATATATATATATGTGTGTTTCTTTTTCTTTCTAGAACTGCTGTGGTATCAAACTTACCGTAACTATTGCTTATCATTTTGCCTTTTTCAAATATATCTGGAGTCTTTCAAACTTTTTTGCATTATCTCTTAGTGACAAACAGTAAAGTTAATTTGCTAAAACAAAATGCATGCCAATTTACATATAACATGTATACTTATTACAATATATTCACAAGTATACTTTTTACAGTTCGGGAAAACCCAGTCCACCGAAAAAAGCACCAGAATGTGAAAGCATTTCAAAGGGATATCATTCTGTAATGGCTATCAGTTTAAAACCTTAACAAACGGTGATTAGTAGCCTACAAGGTTAACGGTTATTTGAAAAATAAATAAACGAATTATTTTATATAATAACAATTTCTTTTGGAGGACGTTTCCAATTTTTAAATTGAACTTTTGTGCCGATCGGTCAAACGGCCTAGGAGCCTATAGCGAACAAACATATATATCAACATATATAGATAGATAGATAGATATACAACCAAAATCACAGTACTTATATATATTGATTTTTTGATGTCTTTCGTATCGTTTCGTTTTCGGTTCTCACAGCTTTTAGGAGCTTCATCACAAGTGGAATAGCATAGGGCCTCGCTAAATCTAAAGCCGGCCCTGTACTGTATATTGCAGTAATGCATGTGTGTAGAATTTAAAGGGTAGTGTAAATGGAAACACTAATTTTTTTATTTACTGAAAAATTTCAGAGGAATAAGCCAACTTATTACTTATATATATGTGTAAAATAATCTATATATCTATAAAGTAGACTGTGTGTGGATTCCGATCCCCATTGGTTAATTTAAAGGCACGTGACGTTATTGTCTCATATTTGAATTTCGCGATCTCGCATTCTGCATGTCTCCTCCCTAGGTGAGTGGTAAGCGTATCCGGCTGCCATGCGGACGACCTGGGCTCGATTCCCATTGATAGCATTTTTTCCTTTTCTACTCTACTTTTGTTCCATAAATTAAAAAAAATAATTGTGGACTTTTCTAAAATGTAATAATCATACATTAGCCGCATGAGGGAGACGGGTGTTTGATTTTCATCCAGGGATAGTCTAAACATTTTGTTCAATAAAAAGACATGCCATTTTTACAACCGATTACAATATTTATTTTGAATTCCTTTACTAAATGCTTTCAGTAAATAATCAATAAATATTTTTTTTTAAATTAATATAACTTTCTGTACATTGTAGTTTATAAAATTTTTATCAGTAAGTATAGACCTAGATCTATATATTTTTTCCCCGGGCAAATATTTAATAACAATCTTTTACGAAAACTACATTTCTGAGTTTGAATAAATAACTAATTATGTTTACTGTCTTAGTCATCTAACAGAAACATTTCTGACCCCCTACATGTAAAAACCTTAGAATTATATTATATGCTACAGACGCCCTTTATTTACAGAAGAGATTTGCGTCCTACGCTTATCCGTGGTTTTGTCTAGTTTTGCGTTTTGAAAATTGTTTTAAATTATGTTTATGCTGTTAGTTGTCCCGGTATTGTTTGATTATTTGTTACTTTATCAATATGTGAAATATATTTGTTACTTTATCAATATGTGAAATATATACTTCGTCAGTCATTATTAATCCTATGTAAATATTAACCTCAAGGGAGGTAAATTGAACAACAAGTTTTCTTTGTGTTAATATTTTTTTTTAATCTAATAAAATAGCACACTCATACAATCATAAGATTTTATTTATATAAAAGTTGGCAAAATTCATTTTTTTTTAAATATGTGTATAGAAATTTATTAAAATATTAAATAATTTTACATCTTAATTCAAAAAATAATCACTATTTTAACTACTAATTAGTTTTTATTAGTTGCATTTGCATACCTGATTTGAACATTAATATTTTCACAAACTATACATTTATTTTGACGGCCTTATCTCAAAGGCCCTATTATGTTAACATTATGAATAATTAAGTAACTATTATTTAATTAATGGGTTTCTCTGTCCTTAAGTTGTCACATTAAACCCCCCCCCCCCCATCCCCTAAAAGATCATTTCTTTGCATTGTTCTTCTTGGAACCGCTCTGACACGCTATATCTGTATATGCAAGACAAATGAAAAGTACATCTCTCTTGTCACTATTCTTCACTATGTGTCGATATAAAAGTTTCCTTGAGACTAATGAAGACTCAATTGGCGTGTTTCTCTGTTTTGTTTAGTGCTTCATAGATCTTCTTTATGCATGTGTACAATCAACCGACATTTTGAATTAGTGTTGTCAATCCTTCAAAGTGTTTGTATGTTTTTATATATTTTGGGAAAAGCTTCCGAAACATGTTTCTCAAGTTCTATTAAGCCCAGCTTACATCCTAGATTAACAAAGATCGGAAAAATATCATGTCTAGTAGTCAAGGATCAAAGAAATGTCCATGATAAAACATAATGGTCTGAGAAATGTCCATTCAAGAGTGTTAAGATAATAAAATGTCCATTTTGGTAATTAAAGACCAGAGAGCTGCAAAATGTGCAGGTGGATTAGGGGCTTGCGTACCAAACGTCCTGTGTTCGATTCCTGGTGAAGGCTAGGATTTCTTTTCGGGTTTATAGGGTGTCTCTAAGTCTACCTAGCTCTAATGGGTACCTGCTTTTATTTGTGATAAAGTAAAGCGGCTTGGGCCTTTACTGGCCACACAAACCCCTTGTAAGCCGTTGCACCATAAACTGATGATCCCTTCTTCAATAGCCCAATTGATCAACTCGGAAAGTTTTATATTCGAGAAATTAAAGTTTATTGTTGTTACCACATATTATATAAGTACTCTTTTCGCCCGAGTGGCATCCGGGCATAGACCGGGTTCCCTGAACAAACCAGGAAAACCAGTCCCTTTAAATAGTATGAAATACTCATTAAAAAAATGCAAAACTTGACTCAAACAAAGGATGAGCGTAGGACGCAATAATCTTCTTTTTAGAACGAACGTCTGTAACTTATACGATAAGATAATGCTCATCGGCCATTTTAACCCTTCCCGTACCGACCTACTTCTATCTATGCTTCCTTCAGTTCCGCTATATACGCGCCCGGGAATGTAAGGGTTAACAATTCTATACTATACGTTACCACTTCTAGGTATTGGAAATTCATCATTTTGTCCCTTTAGATCCCTCTACTCCATAATATATTAGTCACTGTCCCAAAACATTCCTGAAAACAATTGTACAACACTTACAAGCGCCACCATCCCCTCAACCTATTTGACTTGATATTGTTCCCTTACTACGTCGAAACCACTACTGTAAACAATCCCCCCCCTGCTCTTTCCACACCCTCTCCTTTCCCAAAGTTTACTGTTGATCTCCCTACAACCCCCTCTACGCGCCCCTTCTCCTCTTTGCCCCATTTAAGCCATATGGCGCCTATAGGGCGAGGTGTATTTTTCAACATCTTTGACGTCATTAAACAGGTTCTGGAAGCGATCCCGAAAGCGTCACACACTCACAGTCCGACCGACTCGCTTACACCCAAACACATACTGAACACACACAAACACATAAACACACACATAAACACACACATAAACACACGCACACACAAACGTACGGTCAAACACATGCACGCTTACACATCTTGTCTTTCAGTTTATTTTTCGCACTAAGAAAATAAACTGATTCAGATTTTTCTCCTTCCCTCTCACCCCCTCCCCCCAACGCTCTATCTATTCCATGTTTGCCCTCCCCCCCCCTCCTCAAAATCTCTCTCCCTGTGTCTGTTGTGTTTTATGCATGCATGTGTGTGTGTATGTATGTATCCAAATGTATCCCCCCTCCCTCAAACGCTCCATCTATTCTCTCTCTCTCTCTCTCTTATCTTGTTTTATATATTACCGACTCTCCTTCTTTTAAAAGGATTGTTGCGTCCCTTGCTCATCCGTGGTCCGAGTCTAGTCTTGCATCTATAGTAATGTTTTTAAATGATGTTAAGTAACTGGTTTTCCTGATTTGTTCAGGCAACCCATTCCATGCCCGAATGCCACTCGGGAAGAAAGAGTAGGTCAACATAATATGCATTTGTTCTCGCAAAAGGGATAAGGAAAGTGTTTTTGTCTTTATGTTTATTTGATCATTGCAACAGGTTGTTAATGGGTTTTATTTCTAAATTAGAGTTGAATGCCTTGTGTATTATTACTCTCTCGTTTTGTTCGTTTCCTTGTTGTATGTATTAATCGAGAATAAGTTGGGCTGTTATGTTTTAAATTTATTTTTAACCAATAGAATTTTGGAATTAAATGAGGCACGGTGGAACGTGTTCGGCCGACGCACAAAAATGTCCTGTGTTCCAAACCTGGTGAAGGCTAGGAAATGTTCTCAGGTCTGGAGGGTGTCCCTGATCTACCCAGCTCTGATGGGTACCTGACCTGAGGTAAAGGCTGGGCATAGTACTGGCCACAAACCCCATTTTGGAAAAAAAAATATATTTCAATTTGCGGTAATTTAAAACGGTAAATATTAGGCGTATAACCCATACGAAGTCAGATAATATCAATTCTCTGCTCCGATCTCTGCACTGGCTACCCATCAACAACCGGATGTCATATATGCTGGCTTCTGTCTGCTACAAGTGCCTGAATGATTCTGCCCCGGATTACCTTCGCTCCTGTCTTGAGCTCTACAGCCAATCCAGTCAACTTCGCTCGGCTTCTGATGCGCTGACTCTTCGGATTCCTCGTGCGAAACTAGTGTCCGCTGACCAACGTGCATTCTTCTACGCGAGACCGTCCGCCTGGAATCCCCTCCCACTACATCTTTGCCAGAGCCCTTGCTGTGACACCTTCAGGGGCCGGCTGAAGACTCACCTATTCCAGTAGCGTTATTCGCGTGTACATATATGTTTTCTTTTGTTGTTCGATGTCTATACTCTGTAAATGTCGTCAGCGCATAGAACTGTCATCAACGGGATATGCGCTATACAAGCACTATTATTATTATTATATTACCAACCCTATGATTCTATTATGATTTGAAATTAATATAACAGTGACAATAAGTTCTATCTTTGAGAACACTTCAGGATTATAGTAAAAATAGTTCAGTATTGCAACCAACTCTTGCCTATCGAATGCAACGGCCTTGCTCTTCAACGGTAGACCATCTACCATTATATCGCTTATCACTATAAGTAAACATTAACTCAGTGCAAACATTAATCCAGTGTTAATAATCCAGTGCTACTTGTTTGCACAAAGAAGTGAACAATCAGCAGATCTTATCTTATATATTACAAACGCTTCTTCTATAAAGAAGATTATTACGACCTACGCTATTCCCGTAGTCTTGGAATCACCTCCCACTACAGCTTCGCCAGAGCCCTAGCTATGACACCTTCAGGAGCCGGCTGAAGACTCACCTATTTCGTCAGCAGAATTAGCGTATTACTATATATTTCGTTGTCTGTCTGTATTCTGTAACTGTCGTCTGCGCATAGAACTGTCACTAACGGGATATGCGCTATATAAGCACCGTTATTGTTATTATTATTATTATTAGTCTGAGTCTAGTCTTGCATTTTTTTTACTGAAGTTAAATTACCTAGGGGAGGTAACAATGTTATTTTTTTGTGTTTCTTAAAATATCATTCCTAATTCATAAATCTACTCGTAAAATACATTTAAAAAAATGTTATAATATATTATAAATTATTCCTTTATTTCTTTGAATTTATAAACAAAGTTTAAAAATTCATACATTAAAATATATTTTTTTAAACAAATTTAATTACAAAATAAACAACACCTTTGCAAGTACTTATTATTTTTTTATTATTATTTTCTAGTATCTACCGACCGTTATGATTGCCTGAACTTCCCACAACATGACAAATTTTTAAACGGCTTTATTTATTAAGGCCCTAAAAAGCAATGAATTAGATGTAGCGCTGCTGCAGTTCTTACCTCGCCCATACACTCGGATTACGTGTTGTTAGTGCATTAGTGTTTATTTAAGTTACAAATAAAGCTTTACCATTATAAAATCGTTTAATATTAATTAATTATTAATATTAATGAGTTCTATAAGAGTGATGTTAAAGATTCCAAGCCAATGGACAGCCACACACACACACACTCACACACACACACACACACACACACACACACACACACACACACACACACACACACACACACATACACACACTCACAAAATATATTCTATACCAGGGGTCGGGAACCTTTTGATAAGTGTTCCAAAGTAGGATTTTCTCATTCATTCAGCGTGCCAACGTCCAAAAAGTCAATGCAGTCTTTTCTTGTAGAAGATACTCTAATTGTCTTTTTTTCGGAGTCTCGGAGTGCCAGGTCTGGCACGCGTTCCGTAGTTTGCCGACCTCTGGTCTATACTTTACTTGAAGAAGAAAGACATAGACAATTTTTTTAGCAATGTATAACGTTTTGCACAATTTTGAAAAATGTTAACGTTAGGAATAGGAATTTATCAAATCTTAAACATTACCGACGCTCCTTCTATAAAGAAGATTATTGCGTCCCTACCATCATCGGTGGTCCGGGTCTAGTCTTGCATTCTTTATTAATGTTTTAAATGATGTTAAGTTACTGGTTTTCCTGGTTTGTTCAGGCAACCCATTCCATGCCCGGATGCCACTTCGGGAAGAAAGAGTACTTGTATTCATTTGTTCTCACATAAGAAACAAGGAAAGTGTTTTTGTCTTTATGTTTATCCTAAACATTGCAACAGGTTGTCACCGTGTTGTATTTCTAAACCAGAGTATAATGCCTTATGTATTATATTACTACTTTACACTCTGTTCTTATGCCCTCTAGTGTTTCTAGGTTTAGTGATTTAACTATTGGAGTTACTCTAGAAACAATATCATTCTTATTATGCATATAGTGTTCTTCATTCTTAGATGATGTGCTGTGGGAGTTAGTGAATTCGTCCAATACTTGTAAATGTAAAGCGCCCGATCTCCAGTGGCCTGGGAATTCGATAGAGTCTTGAGATATCGGTGTATGTGCATTGGGAGATGTGGCTGTCATGAGTTATCTACTAGATCTATATGTTATCTGATGATTAAACGTATCGCCCCAAGCACAGTGTCGGCTATCATTGTACGTTACGGTTCTTATCAAACACACGATCCTTGTTACAACAGGAATTACTTTAAGGTGCTTTGAGTGGAGGGAAAAAGGGGGAGGCCGGGGAGTTAGGAACTAACTGGAGAGCTTAAAACAAAAGAACTGAAGTAAGATCAAAAGAGATCATCGTGTAATGAATGTAAATTTCATTCAGATCGAGCTGCAAAAAGTAGAGTAATTATCTCCCCATCGACCCGACAGACCATCTCTTCTGTTGAACCGACAGATGGAAATTTTCTCTTCCCATAGGGCCCTAGATATCAACTCTGAAGTTGTGCGTAATGCGTTAAAGATCCTGGCTTCACCAGGTTTCGAAACCCGGGACATTCGGAACGACATCAGGCAACGCTTCCCCACACCTTCTGCTGAGCCCATGTCTATTAGTATTTTTATTTAAAAATGTACAGTATGTAGAGTCACTACCAACTCATAGAGAAAAACACAACTACACTTTATAATAGTTAATACAGTCATACCTCTGTGTATATTGACTCTGGTTTTCGTCAGTTTTTGTTTAAGTGCATTTTCGTAACGCTAAAAGCGTGTCTGCTTTTTCGTCGGTTACCTCGGATTTTGTTGATCTGCTCGGTTTTTTTGTCACTACCTTGGGTGTTCGTCAATTACCTAGGTTTTCGTAAGATACATCGGTTTACGTCAAATACCTCGGTTTTTGTCAACTACTTCGGTTTCCGTCGACTCAGAAGCTGATCTTAGTGTCAATAGACTAAATAGGGCGTTAAACCTTGATAGTTTTTTGTATACTTTCATTCAATTTTTACATATATGTATAATATATAATGTATATATATCCCACCTCACCGTCTTTATTGCGCCAAGAAGTGTGTTAAGAGTTTAAATATGTAAATGCCATGTTACATATACATTTTTTTTCACACTCATCTTCTATATTCAGTTTTATACATTTCTGAGTATTTTTAAGATGACATACTAATATCTGTTTTCTAAAATTTTCTAATGTTTTATTCCGGCAAGTATTTTGGAGTGTGTTTTAGATTTTGTATTGTCGACGAAAGGAGATTTGAATGTATCATCTCTCAGCGACTATTTGTTATCTGTTTGTCTAAATATGTGTGTGTGTGAGTATGTATGTCTATATGTGTGTTTGTGAGTCTATGTGTGTGTCTAAGTGTCTAGTTGAGTGTCTATGTGTGTGTATGTGTGTGAGTATAGATGTCAATGTGTGTGGTTGTATGTGTGTGTGTCTCTAAATGTGTGGGTGAGTGTTGCGTGCACGCCAAAAAGTGCCTGTGTATACTTTCTGAAATATTAACCAATCAACATTATAAAAAATAATTCTAGATCTCAGCTTATACGTAATCTAAAGTACCATTCTTTGCGGTTACAAAAGTTTGGGACCTTTAAGTGGTTTCCAGGGCAACCAATACACGCTCTTCAGTAGCTTTGTGTGAAGATCACGAAAGGTCAACTGGGAGAGAAATTCTAGCCAAAATGTCATTTGGTTATTTTTTTGGTGTTTCTTTATTGTAGTTATTAATTTTGTTATAGTGTTGTTGTTTGTTGCTTTCAACTCATTTCTAAAGGTCAAAGTTGAGCAAATCACATTGCTGATTAGTAATTTTTTTTTTAAAAGTTTGTTTATTCCCTTTTTGTTGGATGTTATTAAAGGTTGATAAAATGTACATAAATTTACATAAATTTACATAAATTTACATAAATATTTTTAAATCAAAATGTAACACGAAAAATATAGTAAAACGCTTCCTAATATTTGTTTGACCAAAGACCATAATAAGATGGATGGCTTGCTTTAATATTTCTGCTATTTGATGACTCGAATGACTTCTTTTCAGAATTATCGATTCCCTTTTGTACTGTACACGTCCGTTTTATATAATGGCTCTGATTTTCTCAATGAAAGATTAAAATAAAAATCGAAAGTTGTTGTATACAGTGGAAACCTTTAATGCAAACGTAGGAGCGCAGAAGTCATTTAAGACGACAGCCTTATTGGTTGCACACGGGAAAAGAACATATAAGCACTAATAAACTAACCCATAAAAACAAAGTTTTAATAATACTCCCTTTCTTTATAAACTAAGTTTATATTTAATTTATATTTGATAGATTAATATAAATATAAGTGATATTATACCTTATGAATTTCCTCATTAAAATTTTGCGCATCCTTTTTTTTTTCTAGCTTTGGCCCTCAAAAACCATAAAAAGATAACTCGCTTTGTTTCGGCTACATTGTATCGTTTTCAATCTATTTATTTCGTAAAAACGAACAAATCCGAAAAAAATCTTTGCTTCCGTCTCTTCCGGTAGAGGCAGCCATGTTTGACGTGAAATATACTCTTCGAATCGCAAATTGGTAGAAGGAATTCGTGACTATTCCAAAGGTTATGATGCTGAAAATTTGATAGAATGTATTGTTAGTCGGGACAAGTCTGCTGCCCAATTTTCAGCTCGATTGGACGACGGGAAGTGGTCGAAAAATTGATGCAAAGTTTTGCTAACAACCAAGCAAGCAGACAGACAGACAGTACGAGTTAAAAGAAAGGTAGTAAAAATGGAGCAAGCGGTGCATCTTAATATTGTCTTTGGTTTGACCTATGCGTAAATATGCGTCTTTATATGAGACCCATGAACTAAACAAAAATGTAACAATCCCTTTTATGGTCTTGCTGATCTTATGGCGAGGTAAGCACCTCGCACTGGTTTCTCTGCGGCCACGGCTTAACAGGGGCGATCACGAGGACCAACCGCCTTTTTTAACTAATGTCAGTTACCCATTAGAGCAGGAACGGCTGCCGTTCGGGCGCCTTGCCCCATAGCAATTAATTACTTATTTTCTTACCCCACATGCAAGGACACATTAATAAAAAAAAATTCTCCTAAAGTGATAATCAATTAAGGAATGGGTTGCCTGAAAATAGTCAGAAAAAACTACACATTCAAATGAATATAATTTATTTTCTTATCAGAATAAAACACATCTATGGGTTTACTTACGACGCTATAATCTTCGATATAGACATAGTGTCTGCAATTGTATCATAATAAGCTATGAGCCTAGGATGTTAATAACCAATGGTTTAGTAGTATACAATAGACTTTGTCTATTTAAATTATTGAGTGTCTTTAAATAGTCGAATCACATAACAATATCAAGTACAACGGAACGGAACAATCGAGAAATATTCTGCTGTGATACTGCTTTTGTGGAAATATGAACGGATTTCTGAGTGTTGGATTGTTAAATTTGAAAAAGGGCGTGTGTGAATGAATTGGTGCGGCCGGGGGGGGGGGGGGGGGGGTAGAAGCAATTTTGCACCCCATTGTACACGACTAAACAAAAGCTATGAAGTCGAGAGCCCGCCAAGTGTATAAAGGGTCATTTCTCAGCTGTATTTAGATGCTTGAACTTTATTGAAAAGTATGTGAAAAGATCGCTACGAAGTAAAATTTTGCTTAAAAGGTCTTTTCTTATCCCATTTAATAATAATAATATTTTTATAGCGCTGCCAACAAACATAATGTACGCTCAGAGCGCTTCATACAACTAAGAACACGGACATTACTCTAGGCTATGAGACAAATCCAATTGATAATATAAAACAAATGTTAAAAAATCAAATAAATGTAGCATGAACTGACCCAATCTATAAATAAGACAGTAGGGGTCTAATGCATGTTAAATGTTAACTAAGGTAAATCTTGAAATAATGATTTTTTAAGTTCTTTTTGAAAATATCGATAGAGCTTCTTCGCCTGAGTTGAACGGGAAGTAGATTCTACACCTTCGGATCGGATACTGAGAAGGCTCTAAGGCCAACGGTCGTCAGAGAGAAACGGGGCTCTTCCAAAAGCGATGAGTTGGCAGAACGAAGTGTTCTTTGTGGGACATATGGTGTATTTAGTTCCTTGAGATAGGACGGCATTTCGCTATTAAAAAGGCATTTACCAAGTAGTACCAGGAGAAACACTAGAACCTTTCGTACGTGCCTAGGATAGTCTAGCTAAAATATCAATCATTACATGAAAAAGGCAAAAAATTATCGTTTTCTGTTGGGTTCCTGGTCACGCTGGAATAGAGGGAAACGAAACAGCTAATGGAGTAGCAAAAGACGCCATTTTAATGACAGAAAGTACGATTCCTATTTCATATAGAGACATAAATAAAACCCTTAGTATATCGACCTAAAAGAGAAAATTGGACTAACTCCTTAGAAACCGAATGCAATAAACTACAATATTTGGAAAACTCGAAATTATGGCATGATACAGGTCAACTAATTTCAAAAGACGAAGTTTTTCTCTGTAGACTACACACAGGACATACAAAACGAACACATACATTTCTCTTAAAACGAGGAACGACCCCAATGTGTGCTTTTTTGCAATGTCAACCAGTTTCTCACGTTTTGTTAAAATACAATACATTTTGTAAAATTCTACATACATACTATTACTGTAGAACCTTTCATGAACTTTATAGAAAAATGAAACCAAAATATAATAATACAAGCTAAATTCCCGGGCTTGGCCCGGGGAAAAATTAAATAGGCTTGTATAAGCTACAGATAAATATTTCATAAAATTCAATGAACAGAAAGATATAGGCTAGATATAATAAATTCTTAAATATAATTATTATTTACTGAAAACATTCAGGAAAGTAATTTAAAATAAAATATTGTAATTATAATAAAAATAGGCAAGTCTTTTTATTTAACAAAAAACTAAATTGCTCGGCTTTTTCCGTAGCTAAAAACATACATAGGCTTAGGCCTAAAGCTACAGAATTATTTTATAAACTACAATGAACAGACAGCTATAATAACTTTAAAAATATAATTATTATTTATTCACTGAAAACATTTAAGAAAGTAATTTAAAATAAATGACATGACAGCAACGTTAAAACCACAAGGCCTTGTATAACCTTCTCTGTTGATGGGCCGGAAATGCAACAATTCAATTCGGAGACAATTTTCATTGTGTTGAATGTGTAATCCTAGTAAATCCAAAATTTTTATTTCCCCAGGCAAATCGGAGGGAAATGAAAAGAAACGAATCAATTAGAGTTGATCCTACTGGAGGCAAACCGGTCTGTAGATATAAACTTTTGGGCGAATGAAGGTGGGGGAAAAATCAAAACAAAAACAACATAATTCTACCACTGAGTTCATATTATCATAGACTATAATCATAGACTATAATATACATGGACCGCTTGCTTTAGTATTTCTGCTATATGATGACTTGAAACACTGATTTTCGGAATTCCCGATTCTAAATAACGTAATTGCTATACAGGAAATAAAGTTATTGACATACAAGTTCCGTTTTATTTAATCGCTATGATTTTGTCAATGAAAATTTAAAATCGAAAGTTGTACAGAGCGGAAACATTTATAGATCAGTGTTGTGTGCGCACGGAAAAAGACCATAAGCTTTAAAAATTGAGCAGGCGGTACATCTTATTATAGTCAATGATATATTAATAGGCCTACAAGTATTCATTTAAAGTCGAAAAAAATGCGATTTAATAAAACGGAACTTGTATAACAATTACTTCATTTAGAATCGGGAATTGCAAAAAAAAAGAAGATAATAGCATAAGAAACTAAAGCAAGCGGTCCATGTATATTATAGTCTATGATATTATCAATAACTTTTTTTTTTTTAATCTTTAATTTTACTGGCGCGCTCTAGGAGTCAGAGACAAGGGTGGTGCTACAACAATGAATGGAATTATCTTGTTATATCTTTAATATCTTAAAAGAATAATATAGATTGTATGTTTTAATATATAGAATTTTCTTTTTAGCAATTCAAAGCTTGTTATACCTGTAGTATAATCCGATTGAATATATGATACGTTTTTATTGATAAATTATCTTTGGTGGTTTAAAGGATCATTTTTTAAAAATCCCTTAACCTTAACGGTCGGTGGGGGGAGCTAATGGACACTGAGTGTCCACTAGTTCTTTCTGTGGGACTGGTAGACTTGGCGGAGCACATCTCCTCTCCAAGTCAGCATGTGGAATTTTTTTTTTCTGATCGTTTGCACAGTGGGTCGAAACCAAGATGTCGAGCTTGTGAGTCTAAGCTCAATGTCGACTTTGTTATCCAGCGCCATAAAGGGGTCATACCAACTGAATATATTTATTTAATGACGCCAGTCGACTATATCAGGGGTCGGCAAACCAAGGAACGCGTGCCACACTTGGCACGCCAAATGATATTCAATGGTGGCACGCGGAAGACCTACAAAAGCTCAATTCAAGTCTCTTCTACAAAAAAATGGTTGGTGGCACTGGTTGACTTTTCTGGCTGCGGGCCGCTGAATGAATTAGAAAACAAACTTTGGCACACTATTATCAAAAGTTTGCCGACCCCTGTTCTAAACAAGTTCATGGACTTGTGTCCCCATACCTTATCAAGCCTTGCTGGCTTAATCTTACTAAGAACTACCTAGATCTGGATCTTTTTATAGTGGGCAGGATATTGAGATTTGTTTTCATTTTAAACATCCAAAAAATGGGCAACGAAATCTGAAGATTTGCGGGAAAATCTGAAAAGAAGGGTCTTAGGAAAGTCATTTGTTGTCAACTGCATTGCATTCGCTCTACTTTCAGCTTTTGGTTTAATTTACACTAGTGAACATATTTAAAAGCACATGAAAAAAGGTCATTTGAACTTGTCCACTCATAAGTGAGTAAATATGTACCTGACATTGAACAATTAGCGAAGATCATTCAAGGAAAAGGTGCTTATTAATTGATACATGCTAATTACATTCAAAAGAGTTTTTATGCTCATCTCTCTTAATTAAGCATAAATATATTTATATCTAAAAGAAATTAATTGTTTTACCATTGTAATACATATAACAGGCTTATAAACAAGCCTTATATTATGTACTTGTTGTAATTATTAATGTTTAAAATTAAATAAAGTACTTAAAATGTTTATTAACAAAGTAAATTATTTTAAACATCTAATTACAAATTGAAAAAAAAAGAGTATATTCCTGAATTTGTTTAAAGAAATAATAATTTAAACCGAACACTAGTTATATTAAAACAACTTCTAGTATGTTTCTTTTTTGTTTCTTTAAAAAAAGCTTACACTTTATAGTTCTAGAATGATCAAACTATAAAAGATATTGAAAATTATTTAAATACTATATAACTAAAGAATTTACATGTACATTTTTAAACACTACATTAACTACCCAGTCAATATGATTACTTCGCATCTATGCTAAATATTACTAATTTCTCTTATAGGGACAATCGCCTTAAGCATGTTCTTAATTGCCCGAATTGTACTTTGCCAAACAGCCCAAGCAAGGGTTCGCTTCGTAAATTGCTCGCTTTTCGTCGTTTTCGCGCTTAACCGGGCGATCCATTGCTCGACAAGCGACATTTCGTGGGGTATCGGCGAGCCGAATTCGGGCGAACGATTGCTTCGTCGACATGTTGACGAAGCCGCGTATTGATTGGCTGAATTGATCACGTTCATTATGCGAAAAGGCACCACAATTTCCTAGTCTTAATGAAAAAAATGGCGTCTACACAAGACAATCAGCTGCCAGAGATGTCAGAGGACAGTCTAGCAATATTCATAGATGCATGGGAAAATGTTCCATGCCCGTGGAACCCACTCCATCGGGAATAAAAAAAATAAGGGTGAAAAAACCAAGGCCTTGAACAATATTGCCCAAAATATTTGTGCAATGTAATCGCAACACCCAAAGCTTCTTCATCTGTGAGTGCAGCCATTCTGCAGCAATAACAACATCCGGCAGTTCGCCTCAGCGCTAAAAATAGACCAGTTAAAAACAAGAGCGCCATTTCGCTGAGCTTCTGAGCTCGCCCTAAATATCGGCGAAAGTGCACGAGCCCATTTAAGAGCAAACAGTAGCTCTTGCGAATTGAACAATACCTGATTCGACCGAATCTAGTTCGGGCAATTAAGAACATGCTTTAGGGTTAAACAATATATTATAGAACATTTCAGTTTTGCTGAGATGAAACTATGAAGGATTTATCACTTTTAATAAAATAATATCTTGACATGTAAAAAAATTTTAGCCCTTAACGAATGACTACAATGTGTTTTGTTAAGAGAGAAAGCCACTATTTCAATAAAAACTGGAGTGAGAACGTTTCTTTCGGTATTTATTTTTATTCTTTTTAATTGTTTCTGGTCGCCCTGACCCTGTCATATGTATAACAGTTGTGTTGACTTGACTTGTTATTAATAATATTAAATTAATAATAATTTACTCTTTAATAATTTGTCTATAACGCTCCTCTTCTTTTGGTCTTGGCCTTGGTACGGCACTAAATTAAATGTATTATAAAAATAATCTACCGGTAGTTGAGCAGTTTGACTTTCACGCTGTTGGCACGCTGTATGATTTAGAAATCCTAGCTTGGCACACTATAAGCAAAAGGTGCCTACTCCTACACTATATCCTCTGTGTCTGTGTTAGGATACCATCAAAGATGTTTTTATGGGTGTGTGATGTTATTGGCAGTATACGTTTTTTTTTTTAAAGTGTTTCTCTGGAACAGACTGGGCTATTGGATAAACAAAGGACTCGCACACACACACAAAGATTAAGTAGCAGAAAATGGTACAAATGTAGGTTAGTAATTGAATAGAACGTGGATATCGCACGAAAGATAAGTAGGTCACAGGTTCCTTTTATTCAGGGTTTCTTTTAGGGGGGGGGATTTATTAAATTACTACTTTTAGTCTTTAGGCTTATTATCCCTTGGTAAACACACACGTAAAAACCCATTGCTTTTATTCCACGTGTTAACTCTAGCCAAACATTGGCACACAGAGCGATCATTTAATGGCACGCGGAAGACCCTCTAAAAAAAGGTAATTCTTCTGCAAGAAATTATCATGTACAGTATCTTTGTTTAATTTCACATAGAGCGAAAGTGGAAAGAAGAGCAGTTTATACACATAACAGAGGATTGAAGACAAGATGTATTAAAGGAGGGTTTATCTAAAGTTAAACTATCTAACTTTAACTTCATTTGTTCTGTTTATTCCTAAGAGATCCATTCATTCTTGATTTCCATACTTAGTTAAAACAATCTAATTATTATTATTATTTAATTATAATACAATCATTGTTGATCTGTTTTAAAGGCGGAGTCAATTAGTGGACTTGAACGAGCACTTATAAAATCAGAACAACATGGTATTTCGTTAGAGAGCAGATTATGATTCAAGAAGAGAATGGCAGGGGAAAAATTAAGACATGCTGGAATTTCTATTCGAGAAGAAAGCAGTAGGGAGATGCTAGAGTGTAATGATCGCTTTCATAATGAACTCCAAATCAGATCAACAGCGTTTAAGGAAGTTGCAGATATGTTTGAGGCTGTTCAGCCCAAAATTATACTGTCAGCAAGTGAAGAAGAGTTATTGGTGTCCGTTTCCAAATTTAACTTGTTTCTACGATGAGCTATCCGAAGATGAGCTTTTAAAAGAAATACCACGGCTTAGGCGACACCTAAAACCAGCTCATATTGACCTAAAAAAAAAAGCCATGGACTGGTCAGTATTAGATATTTTGAAATTCATAGCTAAATGGGACTTCATAGAATCTCTTCCAACACTCTCGCTAGGCCTTCAATTATTTCTAACGGTATGTGTGTCTGTGGCTTCATGTGAACGGAGCTTTTCAAACTAAAGCTTATAAAAAACTATTTACGCTCCACTATGGGACAATCAAGACTTTCTGATCTGGAAACGTTATCGATTGAAAGGGATACTGTGAATGATGTAGATTTTGATGAGGTGATTGACAAATTTGCAGTTTTGAAGAGCAGGAAAGAAAAAAATGTAAATAAAGTACTTTTAATTTAAAAATAACTAACCGTGCTGTTGTTTCAGTTGTCTATTGCTTTTACTTTCTAATAAAAATTAATATTGTTATTGTTTTTATCATATTTGAACAGCAGGCTTGTTTTAAGGAGACGAAAACTATGGTGAAAGTCGTGGGCGGGGGGGGGGGGGGAAGGGGGGACACCCGAAGTTTACCGCACCGGGTGACACCAGCCCTCGGTGCGCCAATGAGTGTTGCTTTTAAATTATTATGTCTTTATACAAATTCAGCGTTATGCTATTTTTTCCATTGTGTAATTAGATGTATAAAATTAATTTACGTTGCTTTTAAATTATTATGTCTTAATACAAATTCAGCGTTATGCTATTTTTTCCATTGTGTAATTAGATGTATAAAATTAATTTACGTTGTTAATAAACATTTTCTGCATAATCAAAGTCAATTAAAGGAGTTTATTTTTTTAAACATTATTAATTAAAATAGTTATATAATATAAGCCTGTTATATTTATTACAATAATAAAACAAACAAACTCTGTTTTATAAATTATGATATTTATGCTTAATTGACATAGATGAGCATAAAAACTCTTTTGAATGTAATTATCATGTATCAATTAATGAGCGCCTTTTCCTTGAATGCTCTCCGCTTATTGTTCAATCCAGAGACAATTATTATTAGATAGTCTCTGTTCAATCTCAGGTACATTTTTAGTGTATAATAAAATGCCACTATCCCTCCACTATAAAAAGATCCAGATTTAAATAGTTTTTAGTAAGATCAAGCCAGTAAGGCTTGATGTGGTATGGAAACATGAGTTCATGAATTTGAAAGTCTTGCCTTTGTTTAGAAAACTCCTCATTGAGTGCTTCATTGTACTTCTGAAAAGCTCATCTATCTTAATTTTATTAATTAGATTAAGGAAAAAGTTAAATGTTTCGAAATTGATTTCACGGCAAGATATGTCCAGTTTCAATGCAAATCCATTCCAGTGGTCCAACACTTAAAAAATCTTGTGCAACGAAAAGTCTCGAGCGAAATTGCGCGCGCCGGAGGGCGAAACCAAAAGGTGTCCGTCAGATTAGCTTTAGCCCCTTCGCCCCCCCCCCCCTTCCATGACATTTAGCGAAGATTCGAAGTGACATTTGAAGGGCAGCGTCTCGTGACATTAGCACCAGAAAAATGGGATGTGGAGAAGGCAGGGGCGGAGGTATGTAGGGATAGGTTCGTCAGACTCTTATAAGTGTCACCTTCGCCCTTAATTAATTATTCTTTACGCAACAAACATTTTAAATGATTTCTTTTTACGAAATGGCTCTAAAAGTGAACTATAGTAGCTCACTATTTGGCCAAGATTCCAATATTGGCGATATATTGGGACAAAAGATTGTAAGTAGTAATCCCATCAGACCAAATTGATCCAAAGGGATCGGTGTAGCATTGTTTACCAGTTTCTGTGGCCACGGCATACTAGGGGATAACGTGGCCAGCGAAATGCCCAGTCGCCTTTACTTTACCCTAACTAAAGTAATGTACACATCAGAGCTGGAAAAACTCAGGGACACCCTACAGCCCCTGGAACAAATTCTAGCTTTGATCAGGATTCGAACCCAGAGCTTTCGGACCGCCAGCCGAACGCGCTGCCGCAATAAAATATCTTGTATAATACACAAGGCATGAAATTCTAACTAATAGAATACAATAACAGCCAATTACAATGCTTAGATAATTAAAAAAAACAAAAAACACTTTCTTATCCCATTATGCAAGAACAAGCGCATATAAATTAACTTTCTTCATTTAAACACATAATCTTAATGCAGGACTGTACTCAAGCCCCGGATAAGTCTAGGACGCAATAATCATCCGCATAAAAGGAACGTCTGTAACAAATAGTTTAAAATATGTATGCACTAAAACATTGTAGCGCCGCAGAATATTGAAAAGTCTTCTTTGACATTATTTCGTTTTGCGTTTATCTTAACTGATACATTACAGACGCTCCTTCTATAAAGAAGATTGTTGCGTTTAAAGATTAAAGTTTAAATGGGGACTCTAGAGTTATGGCCTAAAGAAATGCCACATGGGAAAAATATAACTTTCAAAAGTGTACTACCGTGCTTATGGTGGAAATTAGTTTCTCGTTGATTTTGTATGACCCTGTTTCTTTATTCGCCATATTGGGAAGGCCACGAATCGAGTGGAATTAGAGAGTTTTAAAGTGGATCCCTCGAGTAATGCGACGCAATAAAATAAAGACATTTCTCTGTTATTGGGCAGATCGTCCGTTCTCCACCACGAAATTGTTCGCTTTGTTCTTCTGGCTATTTTTAGCAACAACCGAAAATATGTCGAAAATTTGGATTTACGGACTTAGATAATTATAATTCGAATTTTTTAATTTATTTCTGCACATTTCTGTGGTGAGTTTCTATTCTGAAAATGATTATACACTATATAAAAAATATTTTAAAAGCAACACCCTGTGTTTTATCATATAAAAAAGCAAAATAATAAATTTGAAATTTCTTAAAAATCAAGTTTCAGACAGGGGCTATATTAAAACAAACATAGCTAGAAGACAATTTCTTCGATTTTTAAACAGTTTTCACCATTGAATTCAGCATTCAAATAACTAAAGGGATAACTCAATAACAACTGCAAATGACCCTATGGCACAATGCTACTCATTTCGTTGCGGCGGGCTACGTTTCTTTTTTGCTGTACCGAAGCTGTTGATTGTGTATATTCGCACACGCGTATGAATAAGATTAATTTACCAAAGTAAAGATCATCTTCTTGTAAAATTACGAGTACTGTTTTGAATGAATTTACGTGCAACACGGTGTCGTAGCGTCAGTGCACTTGAATCCTGGGGAAAGGCTAGAATTAGTTCTAATGTCTGGAGGGTGTCCCTGAGTCTATGCAAACGACCAACATTGTCAGTAAAGTTCATCACACATTTCTTTTTACACTGAACCTTTACATAGTACTCATAGCAAAGATTATAACAATCGGACGCGTAGCCGGTGTGGATATTGATTTTTATAAATTAAAAACGAAACTATTTATTTAAAAAGTATTCAGTAACTGTATTAAGACATGTATTGTGTGAACATAAATTGTATTTTTAATTGCGAGTATGTATGTATATGTAAATGTATATATTATGTCAGTGACTAATTATTATTAAAGAAACGAAGAGGGGCGAGGTCCCCTAATCTTTTGAGCAGGCGAACCCCTAGCAGACAGGGTGGGTAATCAAAAGGGGGTACGTTCCCGCTTCCCGCAAAACTTCCTTAAATGAGCCCCCACTGTTTTTCCTTTTGGGAGATGTGTTAGGTTAATAACTTACCGGTAATAGGACAAAAGAGGTAATAATACTAAAGAGGTAATAATACTAAAAATGGTAACAATACTAAAGAGGTAATAATACTAAAGAGGTAATAATACTAAAGAGGTAATAATACTAAAGAGGTAATAATACTAAAGAGGTAATAATACTAAAAGAGGTAATAATACTAAAGAGGTAATAATACTAAAGAGGTAATAATACTAAAGAGGTAATAATACTAAAGAGGTAATAATACTAAAGAGGTAATAATACTAAAAGAGCTAATAATACTAAAAGAGGTAATAATACTAAAGAGGTAACAATACTAAAGAGGTAATAATACTAAAGAGGTAACAATACTAAAGAGGTAATAATACTAAAGAGGTAACAATAATAAAGAGGTAATAATACTAAAGAGGTAATAATACTAAAGAGGTAATAATACTAAAGAGGTAACAATACTAAAGAGGTAATAATACTAAAGAAGTAATAATACTAAAGAGGTAATAATACTAAAGAGGTAATTATACTAAAGAGATAATAATACTAAAGAGATAATAATACTAAAGAGGTAATAATACTAAAGAGGTAATAATACTAAAGAGGTAATAATACTAAAGAGGTAATAATACTAAAGAGGTAATAATACTAAAGAGGTAATAATACTAAAAAGGTATAATACTAAAGAGGTAATAATACTAAAGAGGTAACAATACTAAAGAGGTAATAATACTAAAGAGGTAATAATACTAAAGAGGTAATAATACTAAAGAGGTAATAATACTAAAGAGGTAATAATACTAAAGAAGTAATAATACTAAAGAGGTAATAATACTAAAGAGGTAATAATACTAAAGAGGTAATAATACTAAAGAGGTAATAATACTAAAAGAGGTAATAATACTAAAAGAGGTAATAATACTAAAGAGGTAACAATACTAAAGAGGTAATAATACTAAAGAGGTAACAATACTAAAGAGGTAATAATACTAAAGAGGTAACAATACTAAAGAGGTAATAATACTAAAGAGGTAATAATACTAAAGAGGTAATAATACTAAAGAGGTAACAATACTAAAGAGGTAATAATACTAAAGAAGTAATAATACTAAAGAGGTAATAATACTAAAGAGGTAATAATACTAAAGAGATAATAATACTAAAGAGGTAATAATACTAAAGAGGTAATAATACTAAAGAGGTAATAATACTAAAGAGGTAATAATACTAAAGAGGTAATAATACTAAAGAGGTAATAATACTAAAAAGGTAATAATACTAAAGAGGTAATAATACTAAAGAGGTAACAATACTAAAGAGGTAATAATACTAAAGAGGTAATAATACTAAAGAGGTAATAATACTAAAGAGGTAATAATACTAAAGAGGTAATAATACTAAAAGAGGTAATAATACTAAAAGAGGTAATAATACTAAAGAGGTAACAATACTAAAGAGGTAATAATACTAAAGAGGTAACAATACTAAAGAGGTAATAATACTAAAGAAGTAATAATACTAAAGAGGTAATAATACTAAAGAGGTAATAATACTAAAGAGGTAATAATACTAAAGAGGTAATAATACTAAAGAGGTAATAATACTAAAGAGGTAATAATACTAAAAAGGTAATAATACTAAAGAGGTAATAATACTAAAGAGGTAACAATACTAAAGAGGTAATAATACTAAAGAGGTAATAATACTAAAGAGGTAATAATACTAAAGAGGTAATAATACTAAAGAGGTAATAATACTAAAAGAGGTAATAATACTAAAAGAGGTAATAATACTAAAGAGGTAACAATACTAAAGAGGTAATAATACTAAAGAGGTAACAATACTAAAGAGGTAATAATACTAAAGAAGTAATAATACTAAAGAGGTAATAATACTAAAGAGGTAATAATACTAAAGAGGTAATAATACTAAAGAGGTAATAATACTAAAGATGTAATACGTCTAAAAACAGTTATTGAGAGTTGTTTTTTTTTATAGTATTGCCTGTTATTATTGTCCCATTCCGTCTCACCTACATTATTACCCCCCCCCCCCCCCCACACACACACACACACACAAAACACATTTTCTTTATATCCAATTCCCCTTTGATATTTTAGCTATGCCACTAATGACGATATATTTACGGACAGTTGTTTAACTAAGACGGCGACGCTTGTCCCTGAAGGTTACTAAAGCATCCCTTCCTTTAAAACCTTTGCTTCTGTTTTTCTTTATTTAAGCTTCTTTAAAGTTCTGTTTTTATCCAACCTCTGTTCCTTCTGTTTCCTTCAACGTTTTGGCAACTTTTGGATCAACAAATCTGGCCTGTCTCGTGTCCATGGACTTGCAAAAGAGTCTTAAAATAAATGTGTAAAAAAACATAAACAACCGATACCGAAAAAAACTTAGAAGAAACAAAAATGGAGCATAAACATTTTAACTTAGTGAAAGACATGAAGAAACTAAATTTGTAGATTTAAAAAACAAAACAACCTGAATCTATGTTGGAAAAAACCCAGAGGTTGTAGTGCTGATAAGAGATCTGACAATAAATATTTACGTTATAGGATAACAATCAATGGATTCCCTTGCCATAGCCGTGCTGATTCTGATGTACTGTAATAATAGCATTTACCGCCATTTGCTGTGTATTTAACATATTTAGGCCTATATGAACACTCCGTACAGGTGCGTGTCAATAGTAATTCCGTCCCCGTTCTGTACTATTTTTACTTTAACGGCATTACTTTGTAAACACTACTTTGAAGCTTCGAGATAGACTAGACTAGGGGTTTAGGTTCTAGACAAAAGCTTGAGGAAAGTTCCGGGTTCTTGTGTCAAATTTCATCGATCTGTGAAGCAAAAGTTTATAGACTTGAATTGACCATTTGTCTAAGTCTTTGGCAAAATATTGAGTCAAGTTCCGGGTTCTAGGGTCAACTTTCATCGCTCTGAGAGCCAAAAGCTTCGAGTTGACTTGCCCGTTGGTTTCAATCTTTGACAAAAGCAGGATCCAAGTTCTGGATCTTAGGCCGTGGCTGCTAAATAGGTCGGAACAATGTATACAATCACAATTCCGCACTGGCCACTGCCCCTTTGGGGCATACTTCGCCAGGTTCCGGCCTAACGTCGACTCGCGGTGTCGCCGCTGTGGGGAGGAGGAGGAGACAGCGGAGCATATCCTGGGGGAGTGCCCCCGTCTCGTCAGTGATCGATGAGCTGGGACGGTGACCAGACATATGCGCACCAGACAATTGCGCACACCACAAACGCACACAGACAATCCCGCAATGACCCAAATGCGTACAGGACAAACGCGAACACCGATAGTTGCGCACACGGACAATGGCGCACACCGACAAATGCGGACACCGACAATCGCCCACAGTGACAAATACGAACGGCTATATAAGCGCACACCGACAAAAGCGCAAACTGACAATGAAGCAATAATTAAAACACAAAAAAACATGTTTAAATATAATTTAGTTCAAATAGTTTTCAGTACCAGAAAGGAAGGCAAAGTATGGAGGAAAAAAGGAACAAAATAGACAACAAAAGAAATTGAATTTAAAATAATTCAGAAAAAATATTAAATGTCGAAATAATTTTTTCACTATGAGAGTAGAAGATACAAAACTAACTGAACCGTAGCTAACTGGTTTTAACTGCTTTCAATTTCATTCAATCATTGCCATTTATACACATCTTCATTCAAAACCTTAGCGTTTATTGAATCTTAAGACAAAAACTCGTTATTTGAGGAAGAGAATGGAAGGTTAGTATAATAATAACAGTGGTAAACTGTAAAAATATAAATATTTAGCTATATAAAATATTAATATTACTTAAACAAGCCACGATGATGCACTTAGTACTTTAGTTTAGATTTTACATTATATTTATTCAAAATCGCTTTTCAAGTGGTTGATTGAGAACGTTTTCTAAGACTAAGAAAATACTATGACATGAGCTTCCATCATACTACGATGGTTTAACATGCTGATTAAGACTTAAATATCCAAGTAAAATTTTTTAAATGACATCTCTTAAAAATCATGACGTAGCAGTACTACTTTAACGAACATTTTATTACTATACTATTAGTCTATACATTTAAAAGTTGGTTTTTTTTAAATATGCATAAAATTATTATTACATTTATTATGATTATTAATATATTGTTAGCTTTAAACTTGATGTATTTTTGCTGAAAACCAACTAAGACTAAATCCATTATCATCTTTAAATTGGCGATGCATAACTTGCTATTTGCGGATTTGTCGGTGTGCGCTTATATAGCCGTTCGCATTTGTCACTGTGCGGGATTGTCGGTGTCCGCATTTGTCGGTGTGCGCCATTGTCCGTGTGCGCAACTATCGGTGTTCGCGTTTGTCCTGTGCGCATTTGTGTCATTGCGGAATTGTCTGTGCGCGTTTGTCGTGTGCGCAATTGTCAATCTATAGAATGCACCCCAAAAAATTTGAACAAATTCAGAAACGAGCTGCAAGGTTCATTGCAAGCGAATATTCCAAATTGGCAAGAATTACACCAATAGTTAAATCTCTAAAGCTTGAAACACTAGAGGGGAGAAGATCAAAGAGTAAAGTAATAATAATACATAAGGCGTCAAATTATAATTTAGAAATACGACACAATACAATAATAATCTGCTACAATGCCTTGTTCAACACTTTTCTTATCCCTTATGCGAGAACAAATGAATATAAGTACTCTATCTTCTCGAGTGGCATTCGGGCATGGAATGGGTTACGTGAACAAAACCTGGAAAACCAGAAACCTAACATCGTTCAAACCATTAATCCAAATGCGGTACTAGACTCTGACCACGGATGAACGCAGGACGCAATAATCTTCTTTATAAAAGGAGCGTCTGTAATATATAAGATATGATAAACGTTCAAATGTTTGGAACAACGTTGTTTTTTTTAGCCAGACGGCTTGGATGATTAGCTGACGCGGTGCAGTATTTGAATCTCGTGCCAGACCAAGGGAGAGGTTTTGTCTGAGACCCTCCCGATATTTTCACAGCACTCCCTCGTCAAGCTCTCAACGTAATGGCAATGAATAAAATGACAAGTCCGTTAGTTGCATAAAGATAATTAGAATTATAATTTTTTTTACAAGGCTTTAACTATCAAAGTTATATGGCAGTACAAATGACATATTTATATAGCGCTATTCATAACAAAGTCTTCGAATGCGCTTTACATTTGCCTTATGTTATTAAAATAAATCGAAAATGTGTGTTTTTATTGTTTTTAAAATGTCAATATTATTATTGTCGGCTTGCTTAATTGTGTTCGGAAGTTCATTCCACCACCTTGAGCTGTTTCTAGATGGATTTTGTTTGAACGAATACCTCTTTTCTCTGATGTGTGTAGCTCGACCATGGATCTGATGTACTTGTGAGATTGACCATGAAGGCTTTTATAGAGAGCATAGTCAGAACTTTGAATTTTATCCTAAGTGTTATAGGTATCCAGTGCATTTTTTTTAGACAGGTTAATGAGTTTTCTTCATTGTTCAGAACAATTTTCGCAGCCATGTTTTGGACCCTTTGTAGATTTTTTCTATTCACACTCTGGCTCTGGTTAGAGGTACAAAGTAAATTGCAAAGCAACAAAACAAAAAAGAGAAAAACAGATACGCCTGCAAGGTCGTACTCACAGGTAATTATTTGAATGGGTAATATTCAGGACCAAAAATGCTGATCAAGGCCATCAGCCAATCGATCTTAAAAAACAACTATAAAATATAAATTGAAATGAATACAGTTTCAATTGACCCCCACGGCTTCTATTCTACGTTTTCCATTCTGAAAGACCATTGCCACATATAGTGTTTATGTGAACTAGTTCCCAGTACGCGAGCATTAACTATTTATATACCTTTCACAGATTCGTGCATTAGTGTTGATTAAGCAGACGGCCTTTTTTTTTCTTTCTTTGGGTTTTGTTTTTGTTCGATGAGTTATTCCCCCGAGACGGAACCGGAAGGCTGCTGTTACCATGGTAATGGGGAAAAACAAGTCTTGTTTTCACTCTTTTTGATTACAGTAAAATATATTAGAACCGATTCAGAGAGCAAGGTTGCGAACTGATGCTTTAAACATAAGATATATCTATCTATCTGGTTCTATATTTAACCATCTATATAGTTATATCTATATATATAGTTTTATCTATCTATTTATGTAGTTATATCTATATTTATCTAGTTATATCTATATTTATCTAGTTATATCGATATTTATCTAGTTATATCGATATTAATCTAGTTATATCGATATATATCGAGTTATATCTATATTTATCGAGTTATATCTATATTTATCGAGTTATATCTATATTTATCTAGTTATATCTATATTTATCGAGTTATATCTATATTTATCTAGTTATATCTATATTTATCTAATTATATCTATCTATCTATCTATATATCTGTCCATCTCGCATTCTCTCATTCTTTCTCTCTTTATGAATTAAGTAGGATATTATAAAAATGTTAAGACGAGAGAGAGAACGAGAGAAAGAGAATTATAAGAAAGAACAAGAGGAAAATATATTACTGTTTAAAACTTTAAGAACGTTCACTATAGACTAATTAAACACATACACAAACAAAAACAAAGAAGCAAGAGAAATAAAAATGAACATCTATTAATATATGAATCTAAGTAAAGAGATATAGGTATGAAAATATATAAATATATGAATCTAGGTAAGGAGATTTAAGTATGAACATCTATAAATATATGAATCTAGGTAAAGAGATATAAGTATGAACATCTATAAATATATGAATCTAGGTAAAGAGATATAGGTATGAAAATCTATAAATATATGAATCTAGGTAAAGAGATATAGGTATGAAAATCTATAAATATATGAATCTAGGTAAAGAGATATAAGTATGAAAATCTATAAATATATGAATCTAGGTAAGGAGATTTAAGTATGAACATCTATAAATATATGAATCTAGGTAAAGAGATATAAGTATGAACATCTATAAATATATGAATCTAGGTAGAGATATAGGTATGAAAATCTATAAATATATGAATCTAGGTAAAGAGATATAGGTATGAAAATCTATAAATATATGAATCTAGGTAAAGAGATATAGGTATGAAAATCTATAAATATATGAATCTAGGTAAAGAGATATAGGTATGAAAATCTATAAATATATGAATCTAGGTAAAGAGATATAGGTATGAAAATCTATAAATATATGAATCTAGGTAAAGAGATATAAGTATGAAAATCTATAAATATATGAATCTAGGTAAGGAGATTTAAGTATGAACATCTATAAATATATGAATCTAGGTAAAGAGATATAAGTATGAACATCTATAAATATATGAATCTAGGTAGAGATATAGGTATGAAAATCTATAAATATATGAATCTAGGTAAAGAGATATAGGTATGAAAATCTATAAATATATGAATCTAGGTAAAGAGATATAGGTATGAAAATCTATAAATATATGAATCTAGGTAAGGAGATTTAAGTATGAACATCTATAAATATATGAATCTAGGTAAAGAGATATAAGTATGAACATCTATAACTATATGAATCTAGGTAAAGAGATATAAATATGTACATCTATAAATATATGATTCTAGGTAAAGAGATATAAGTATGAAAATCTATAAATATATGAATCTAGGTAAAGAGATTTAAGTATGAACATCTATAAATATATGAATCTAGGTAAAGAGATATAAGTATGAACATCTATAAATATATGAATCTAGGTAAAGAGATATAAGTATGAACATCTATAAATATATGAATCTAGGTAAAGAGATTTAAGTATGAACATCTATAAATATATGAATCTAGGTAAAGAGATTTAAGTATGAACATCTATAAATATATGAATCTAGGTAAAGAGATTTAAGTATGAACATCTATAAATATATGAATCTAGGTAAAGAGATTTAAGTATGAACATCTATAAATATATGAATCTAGGTAAAGAGATTTAAGTATGAACATCTATAAATATATGAATCTAGGTAAAGAGATTTAAGTATGAACATCTATAAATATATGAATCTAGGTAAAGAGATTTAAGTATGAACATCTATAAATATATGAATCTAGGTAAAGAGATATAAGTATGAACATCTATAAATATATGAATCTAGGTAAAGAGATATAAGTATGAATATCTATAAATATATGAATCTAGGTAAAGAGATATAAGTATGAACATCTATAAATATATGAATCTAAGTAAAGAGATATAAGTATGAACATCTATAAATATATGAATCTAGGTAAAGAGATATACGTATGAACATCTATAAATATATGAATCTAGGTAAAGAGATATAAGTATGAACATCTATAAATATATGAATCTAGGTAAAGAGATATAGGTATGAACATCTATAAATATATGAATCTAGGTAAAGAGATATAGGTATGAACATCTATAAATATATGAATCTAGGTAAAGAGATATAAGTATGAACATCTATAAATATATGAATCTAGGTAAGGAGATTTAAGTATGAACATCTATAAATATATGAATCTAGGTAAAGAGATATAAGTATGAACATCTATTAATATATGAATCTAGGTAAAGAGATATAAGTATGAACATCTATTAATATATGAATCTAGGTAAAGAGATATAAGTATGAACATCTATAAATATATGAATCTAGGTAAAGAGATATAAGTATGAAAATCTATAAATATATGAATCTAGGTAAATAGATATAAGTATGAACATCTATAAATATATGAATCTAGGTAAAGAGATATAAGTATGAACATCTATAAATATATGAATCTAGGTAAAGAGATATAAGTATGACAATCTATAAATATATGAATCTAGGTAAAGAGATATAAGTATGAACATCTATAAATATATGAATCTAGGTAAAGAGATATAAATATGAACATCTATGAATATATGAATCTAGGTAAAGAGATATAAGTATGAACATCTATAAATATATGAATCTAGGTAAAGAGATATAAGTATGAACATCTATAAATATATGAATCTAGGTAAATAGATATAAGTTTGAACATCTATAAATATATGAATCTAGGTAAAGAGATATAAGTATGAACATCTATAAATATATGAATCTAGGTAAAGAGATATAAGTATGAACATCTATAAATATATGAATCTAGGTAAAGAGATATAAGTATGAACATCTATAAATATATGAATCTAGGTAAAGAGATATAAGTATGAACATCTATAAATATATGATTCTAGGTAAAGAGAAATAAGTATGAACATCTATAAATATATTAATCTAGGTAAAAAGAAAGGATAGATGATGAGAGAGAAAAGAGAGCTAAATGAGCGGAGAAGGGAAAAGAATAGACAGAAAATAATTGAGTAAAAGAGAACACACACGTGTATTGAGAAAAAGACGGAGAGGGCGATGGGAGGCACGCAGAAAAAAATATTGTTTGCAACCAAAGAAAAATGAAAACCTGAAAGAATAGAAATATTCTATTAGTTGGGATGTACAAAAGAGAAAAAGAATGAAAAAAAAAACGTTTGGAATTATGTGAAGTAGGAAAGTAGGCACGAGTAATACGACAACTAGGAAATTAACTTAGAAAGCGACATGGTAAAATTAATTGACTAGCGATAGAGAAAGTGAGGGAGAGAGAGAGGAAGAGCGAGAGAGAAATGATAAACATAGAGAAAAATAGAGAGAAAAAGAGCCAGAGAGAATGTGAAGGAAATATTAAGGGAGAGATTAAAGATAGAGAGTATAACAAGTAATAGGAGAGAAAGAGAGAGAGAGAGAGAGACGGTGAGAGCGGTAAAAGAAAGTGAGATTGTCTCATATAGAAAATATAACAGTGAAAGAGAGAGAGAGAGAGAGATAGCGAGAGAGAGACATAATGGGTAAATATGCAAAAGACAGACGTTGGACAATAAAAAGCTACTTTTTAAATGAGAGAGAGAGAAAGAGAGAATAAAAGAGAGACAGATAGTTGGAAATCATAAAAATTTGGTAACTGGGTCGATAGCGTATAAGTGGGGAGAAAAAAAATTCAAAGACAAAATCATTTGAAAATAAAACATGCCTAAAACTAAAAGTATCCCCGGACTACATCTTGTAAAAATAACCCATACATAAAATAAAGAAAGAAAAAAAAATTGTGTGTCCAATAAGAATTGCTTTGAATTATTCATCACAGTTCCGTCAGACAATGTTTCTCTTGTTTCACCCAGTCCCAGTGCTGAATACAGCCTCCATGTTGGACAAATGCACTGCAATAACTCAACGAGAATATCAAACATTTGCCACTATAGTACTAATGTAGAGTCAACATTTGCCCACTGTAGTACTGATGTAGAGTCAACAGTGACCTCCCATACAGTTAAATTCTTGATTGCGCAATCGATGTGGAACCTTGGGTTTACATTTGCAAGTGATTGGGTTAGGGTTAGGGTCAGAGAAGAGAGGCGCAGTGTTGCACTAACATTGATTGTATTCATCGAACGTACTTCTCTTTTTTTTTCTTTTTTTTTTTTTTTGGGGGGGGGGGGGGGCTTAGAATTGATAGTAAATCCGACAAAAAACTTTTTTGAAACATCCTTGAGTTTTCTTATGAATCCAAAAAATGACCTAATCTTATTACAAACGCCTTGATCTTAAATCCAAATAAATGTATGGCCGGTGGAAACTTTTTGATAATATGTCTGTAAATGACTTAAATTTGGGAAATTGGATGGTTGCCATCGCAGATCGCAAGCCCAATAAAGAGATCTTCACATGCCAACGTTCCTTATTTAACAGTTAACATTTAGGTTCAGTCTTAAAAAATTTGACGGTCAAACGCCTTTAGTTATGTCGACATGCATAACGTGTAATTTGGCATATAAAAAAATCCTGTCGGGAAGGTCTTCCACTGAAAATCGCTATGCGTTAAAAACCTGACACACGTGCCGTAGGTTGTCGACCCCTGCTTAAAGGCCCTATTGCATTAGTCTTGATTATCAATCCGAATAATTGCTTTAACCTCCAATCACATCAGAAAATCAGCTTTTAAAAAAAAACTTGATTATAATCGATAAGGACATTAATCAGTATCGTGCTTGTCTAGGACCAGATTGTGTAGGAATGGGTTTATCTATATATTATTATATAAAAAGGCAGTGTTTGTGTCCCCACGGATCCCCATTGGTCAATTTGAAAACACGTGATCTACAAGCCCAATCAATGACCTAAAGATTATTTTGTAATTAAATATATTATGTCTACTTATCTTATCTTATACATTACAGACGCTCCTTCTATAAAGAAGATTATTGCGTCCTACGCTCATATTTCCTAAAGAAAAAGCCAATACGACTTTAAAAGCTACTACATTGTAGTTTATGAAATGTTTATCTGTAGTGTAAAGTCCAACAAGCCTATTTAATTTTTCTCCGGGTTTATTTAACGTGACCTTATTATCTCATCTCTTACTTTAGCGTAGTGGTTAGCGTCTTTGACTTCCATGCGGGTGGCGTGTGTTCGATTCCACGCTATGGCTCTATTTTTTTCTACTTATTTTTGTAAATTTCCAAAAATATTACGGTACTTTTTTTTTTTTTAAGATTGTAAGGATTTTATGACTGAAAACTTTCCTAAAGTGTTTTCAATAAAAAAAACTAAAAGATTAATTAGGCCTAGGCCTATATTTTTGACGCACGCGAAAGACGAGTGTTGGTTTTCATCAACAGGGATAGTCAACTTTTTGCTTTTTTTTCCGATTACAATATTTACTTTTAATTACTTTCTTAAATGTTTTCTGTAAATAAATAATAGATCTAATTAGATCTATATTTTTTTAAGTAATTATAGCTTTCTGTTCATTATAGTTTATAAAAATTGTAGGCCTTTCTGTAGCTTTAGGCCTAAGCCTATGTATCACCCCCTCCCCCGAGGGACGCCGGGAAATTAAGCTTTTGGTTTAATAAAAAACACTTGCCTATATTTAACCCGATTGTAATATTTGTTATTACTTTCCTAAATGTTTTCAATAAATAATTATTATATTTCTAAATTTATTAGATCTAGGCTAGATTATATCTTTCTGTTCATTGTAGTTTATGAAATGTTTATCTAGCTTAGCCTATATATACTATTTACTATATAGGCCTATTTAACTTTTCCCCGGGCAACGCCGGGGAATTTAGCTTGTCTGTATATACAAGGTTGGACGTGTGTGTCGATTTTACTGCCCATTGCTCAATAAAATGTTCTCTTATCTTATAAGTTTACAGACGTTCCTTCTAGGTAGAAGATTATTACGTCCACTTGGCCCAAAACTCCTGCAGGGCGACAGGGATCCGCCGGTGGCAGGGCTAGAACCCGCGACCTGTCAGTTGGTTTTTGGTTGACAGTCCGGTGATCTAACCGCTGGACCAGCCGGCTTCTCACAAGTGAACTACGCAGAAAAGTATGTGACCTGAGGTCATTTCTTTTTAAATTTACTTTTCTGTAATAAGAATATAGTGTAAATGTTACCTCCTGTAACGCCGGGAAATATAGCAAGTAGACAATAATACCCTTCGCTGATGTCACGAATGAAAACGCTCTAGACTGTTCTATTAATCCCACCAATGTAGCCGGATGGCAAAAAGCTAGGCGTTGTGTGCACCGCACAATCCCTTGTTGTTTAATCGTGGGTATAAAAACTGAACTTGGAATGGGTTGCCTGAAAAAAACAGTAAAACCAGTAACTTTACATCATTTAAAACATTATTACAAATGTAAAGACTAGACTCGGACCACGGATGAAAGTCAAACTGCTCAACTATATAATTTTTTATAAGACAATTTATTTAGTGCCGTAGCAAGACCAAGACCAAAAGAAAAGGAGCGTAATAGATAAAATCATTAAAGCGTTGAATATATAATAACAAATTAACCTGTTTTTCATTATCATCTTTTTTTTAAAAATCCATACATAGCTAATACACAATTTCATATATCTAAAATCTAAACTGACACATCAATTGTTAATGTATGAACTAGAGATGGGTCGCTCACTAAATAACTGATCAACTGATCCGGGTCTTTTAAAGGAACGGATCCGAAAGCCGATCACTGTCAAAAGACCCGGATCAGTACTGATCCGTTCCCGTTCTGCATTTCGATATGTTGGTTTCCATAGTTCACTTAGAATCCGGATCTGACCCGGATCAGACCGATTCAGACCCGCTCAGTACTGATATGGGTCTGTACTGATCGGATCAGACCCGCTCAGTATTGATCGGCTCAGACCCGCTCAGTACTGATCGGCTCAGACCCGCTCAGTACTGATCGGCTCAGACCCGCTCAGTACTGATATGGGTCTGTACTGATCGGATCAGACCCGCTCAGTACTGATCGGCTCAGACCCGCTCAGTACTGATATGGGTCTGTACTGATCGGATCAGACCCGCTCAGTACTGATCGGCTCAGACCCGCTCAGTACTGAATGGGTCTGTACTGATCGGTTCCCGTTCTGCATTTCGATATGCTGGTTTTGAATGCGAGTGATCGTACAATTGCTGTCAATTGTAAATAATGTTGATGATACCATTTTTGCATTATAATTAGCCAATATGATTACAGTATTTTACATTTACCCTTTTAATTTTACTTATTAGGTGAATAAAAGGAATTATAGCTTAACTTAAAAACAAAAGTTTAATTATAATTAATTTAGTAGCCTACAACTATACAATTGAGAACAATTATTTCTTATTTAGATTTTTTAATGTTTTAAGTAACAAAAAAAACGGCGTTTCAACAAGGGATCCAAGTTGTTTTTCTCTCCATTTGACATCCAACATATAAAATTATGGAGGGAGGCGGGGGGGGGGGGGGGAGGGTAAATTACTAAGTGATCCGTGGAACCGTTCAACGGATCCGTATCTTTTTAGTGAGCGCTCAATTGAGCGGCGATCAGCATGGTGAACGCTTTTTTAGTATGAACATTTGAATTTAGTTATCAAGATATTAATAGTAATACCTATACATTCTTTATAGTTTCATCTCAGCAACTGAGATTTGCAAGGAGTATGATTTTCGGTAACATTTTAAAATGGCATTGCAATTATGAGTTAGAGATACGTAGTGATCATACTAACTGGGTAACTTAATGTAGTGTTTAGAACCGTACATATAAATTCTTTAGTCATATATTATTTATATCATTTTCAATAGTTTTTATAGTTTTGTAATTTTAAAGTTATAAATAGTAAATCATGTATTTTTTTAAGAGGAATAAAACAAAAAACAACAAAACATTACAAATATTTACACAAAGAAAACTTGGTTAATTATCTCCCTTTATTGAAATTATCCCAATTTGATTCTAGTGGTGCCATGTAAAGACTAGACTCGGACCACGGATGAGCGTAGGACGCATTAATATCCTTTATAGAAGGAGCGTCTATAATGTATAAGATAAGATTAGATAAATCATACACTAATCCAGGGGTCGGCAACCTTTTTTTTATAGTGTGCCAAACTAGGATTTCTAAATCATTCAGCATGCCAACGGCGTGAAAGTCAAACTGCTCAAGTATATAATTTTTATAAGACAAATTGCCGTATCAAGACCAAGACCAAAAGAAAAGGAGCGTAAAAGATAAAATCATTAAAGCGTTGAATATATAATAACAAATTAACCTGTTTTTTATTATCATCTTTTTTTTAAAATCCATACATAGCTAATACACAATTTCATATATCTATTTTACACATGTATTGTTTATGTATCAACATTTGAATTTAGTTGTCATGATATTATTCTAGTAATAGCTATACATTTTTAAAGTTAGATCTCAGCAATAACTGAGATTTTTCCAAGCTTATATATTGACAGTACAATAAGTAAAACCATATACAACTATTGTATGTACAATTAGAGATACCTAGTGATCATACTAACTGGGTAACTTAATGTAGTGTTTAGAATCGTACATATAACTCCTTTAGTCATATAATGTTTATAGAATTTTCAATTATCTTTTATAAATTTGTAATTTTAAAATTACAAATTGTATGCTATTTATTTTTTTTAAGAGAAATAAAACGAAAAAATAAACGAAACATTAGAAATATTAACACAAAGAAAACTGGTTGATTATCTCCCTTTAATGAAATTCTCCAAATTTGATTCTAGTGGTGTCAAACGAGTTAAATATATTTTTTAATATAACTAGTGTTGGTTTTAAATTATTATGTCTTTATACAATTCAGCATTATGCTGCTTTGCTTGAAAAGTCTGGCACGCGTGTCGTAGGTTGCTGACCACTGCTTTATTGCTTTAGTCTTGATTATAAATCCGAATAATTGCTTTATCCTCCAACAACATCAGAAAATGAGCTTTAACAAAAAAAACTTGATTAGAATCGATTAGGAACCTAATCAGTATTGTGTTTGTTTAGGACCAGATTTTGTGTGAATTTGTTATATTATGTATACAAAGTTAGATGTGTGTGTCCATTTCGCTGCCCATTGGTCAATACAATGTTCTTACATGTGAACACCACAGAAAAGTGTTTGACCTGGGTTAGATTATCCTTAGGGCAATTACTTAACTTAACATCATTTTAAACATTAATAAAAATGTAAAGACTAGACTCGGACGACAGATGAGCGCAGGACGCATTAATCTTCTTTATAGAAGGAGCGTCTCTAATGTATAAGATAAGAATAGATAAATCATACACTAATCCAAGGGTCGGCAACCTTTTGCTTATAGTTTGCCAAACTAGGATTTCTAAATCATTCAGCGTTCCAACGGCGTGAAAGTCAAACTGCTCAACTATATAATTTTTTATAAGACAATTTATTTAGTGCCGTAGCAAGACCAAGACAGAAAAGGAGCGTAATGGATAAAATCATTAAAGCGTTGTATATATAATAACAAATCAACCTGTTTTTTATTATCATCTTTTTAAAAAAAAAAATCCATACATAGCTAATACACAATTTTTTATATCTAACTGACACATAAATTGTTAATGTATGAACATTAAAATTTAGTTGTCAAGATATTATTATAGAAATAGCTATACATTCTTTACAGTTTAATCTCAGGAATAACTGAGATTTTCAAGCTTATATATTGGTCATAGACAGTGACTATCCATTGCAGTTAATCGTTAGATAAACCTAGTGATCATTCTAACTGGATAACTCAATGTAGTGTTTAGAATCGTACATATAAGTTCTTTATTCATATATTATTTATATAACTTTCAAAAGCCTTTTATAGTTTTGTAATTTTAAAATTATAAATTGTAAGTCATTTATTTTTTTAAAAGAAATAAAACGAAAAAAACAAAACAAAACATTAGAAATATTTACACAAAGAAAACTGGTTAATTATTTCCCCTTAATAAAATTCTCCAAATTTGATTCTAGTGGTGCCAAACGAGTTAAATATATTTTTTAATATAACTAGTGTTGGTTTTAAATTATTATGTCTTTATACAAATTCAGCATTATGCTGCTTTGCTTGAAAAGTCTGTCACGCGTTTCGTAGGTTGCTGACCACTGCTTTATTGCATTAGTCTTGATTATAAATCCGAGTAATTGCTTTAGCTTCCAACAACATCAGAAAATGAGCTTTAAAAAAATACTTGATTAGAATCGATAAGGAACCTAATCAGTATTGTATTTGTGTAGGACCAGATTGTGTGTGAATTTATTATATCATATATACAAGGCTCGATGTGTGTGTCCATTTCTCTGCGCATTGGTCAATAAAATGTTCTTCCATGTGAACTCCGCAGAAAAGGTTTTGACCTGGGTTAGATTATCCTTAGGGCACATTTTTTTTAATTCACAATTCTGTAGAAAGAATATAGTGTTTTTGCTACCTTGTTTTAACGCCGGTCATTGTAGCTAGTATACTATAACAGCCTAGCAGATGTCACGAATGAAAACGCTCTCGATTGTTCTATCAATCCCACCAATGTAGCCGGAATCGGATGACCAAAGGCTATGTGTTGTGTGCACCACACAATCATTTGTTGGTTGACCGTGGGTATAAAAACTGAACTTTTTAAAAAACTTGAAATTTTTTGTTTTTAAAGTCACCAACTGATTTTACATGAATAGAGACCGAATAATTAATTCATTTTACTTTGAACATAGTATATATAAGAAAATGTCTCCTTACGAAACATAATATAACACACAAGTAAACTATCCCATAAGAACAAAGTTTTTATTATACTCCCTTTCTTTGTAATCTAAGTTTATATTTATTTTTTATTTTGATAGATTAAAATAAATATAAGTATAAACTATACACTAAAATTTTGCGCATTTTTTTTTTCTAACTTTGGTCCGCAAAAACCATAAAATTAATAAAAAGATACATTGTGTCATTTTCATTCTATTTATTTCGCAAAAACGAACATATCCGAATTTTTTGTTACTTCCCTCTCTTCCGGTAGAGGAAGCCATAATTTACGTGAAATATACTCTTCGATTCGCATATTGGTCGAAGGAATTCGTGACTTTCCAAAGGCTATGATGCTGAAAATTTGACAGAATGAATTGTTAGTCGGGACAAGTCTGCTGCCCAAGTTTCAGTTTGATTGGACGACGGGAAGTGGTCGAAAATCGATGCAAAGTTCTGCTAACAAACATCCAAGCAGATTACAAGCAAGCAAGCAGACAGACAGACAATGCAAGTTAATAGAAAGGGAGTTTAAAAAGTTAAATAGAGACTAGAACTGGCTGGTATCAAGACACACTAATCTCAAGCCCCATTGTTTCCTAATCTGCTTTCATCCTGCTAAATAACAGCTCGAGATGACAGCAAATCGTGTGGTTATTTAACGTTAGTGTATCTCTCACGCTCCCTCCACCCTCACCCTATCCCACACACCCACACACCGCCACTGAGGGTAAAGGATTATTAGTCCAGATCCAGCTCTCCTTCTGGCCACTGACCATTCATTTTCCCCCAGACCAGGCTTTATCCGGTCTGGGCCCCCAATCGCCTTGAGATCTTGTCTTATCCAGATTATTTAAACTGTATATCTGACCTACATTAGGAAATTGGAGAAAACATTTTTTTTTATACTACAGCCAATAAGACTATATTTTTCTTTACAAAACTAAACACACGATTTAGACTATATATTATTATTACTTAAATTAAATTATATATTCATAAATAAATAAAAATAAAACTCTTCACTACAAATGAATTTATGGCACACGAATTGTGATTTTTAAGGTCATTTTTAATTCCGATTTTCTACTTGACAAAAGTCTCGTATTTAGTAAATATATCCAGTGAATCGAGCAGTGTCATTCGGGCATGGAATGGGTTGCCTGAACAAACCAGGAAAACCAGTATTAACATCATTTAAAACATTAATAAAAATGTAAAGACTAGACTCGGACCACGGATGAGCGTGAAAGTCAAACTGCTCAACTATATACTTTTTTATAATACAATTTATTTAGTACCGTAGCAAGACCAAGACCAAAAGAAGAGGAGCGTAATAGAGAAAATCATTAAAGTGTTGTATATATAACAAATTTACCTTTTTTTGTTATTCAAACTTTTTTTTAAAACCATACATAGCTAATACACAATTTCATTTATCAAACTTTTAAACATAAAAAAATGGTTAATGTTACAACATTTGAATTTAGTTCACAAGATATTTTTCTAGTAATAGCTATGGATTCTTTAAATTTAAATGTCTGCCAATAATTCTCAGCGTTACTGGGAGATTGCAGCTTAGATAGTAAAATACAAGAGAGAGAAGTTAAATACAAGAGAGCGGTGGAGATACGAAGTGATCATACTAACTGGGTATGTTAATGTAGTGTTTAGAACCATACATATAAATAAATTCTTTGGTCATAAAGTATTTTTATAATTTTCAGTTACCTTTATAGTTTGCTAATTATATTGTTATGAATTGTTAGCAATTTATATTTCTTTCAAAAAAAAAAAAAAAAAACATAAAAAAAAAAAAAAAAAAAAAAAAAAAAAAAGAAATATTAACGCTAATAAAACTTGGTAATTATCTCCCTTCAATGAAATTCCCCTATGTTGATACTGCTTGTGCCAAACACAGAATAGGTATAGTGCCAAACGAGTTAAATATTTTTAAATATAACTAGTGTTGCTTTTAGATAATTATGTCTTTATAGAAATTCAGCATTATGATATTTTTTATTGTGTAATTAGATTTATAAAATTAATTTACGTTGTAAATAAACATTTTCTGCATCATCACAGTCAATTTAAGGAGTTTATTTTTTAAAACATTATTAATTACAATAGTTATGTTATATAAGCATGATATATTTATTACAATAATAAAATAAACAAACTCTGTTTTAGAAATAATTATATTTATGCTTAATTAAGATAGATGAGCATAAAAACTCTTTTGAATGTAATTATCACGTATCAATTAATGAGCGCCTTTTCCTTGAATGCTCTTCGCTGATTGGTCAATGTCAGGTACATTTTTAGATACTTCTGAGTGGTCAAGTTTAATTGACCTCTTGGTATGCTTAAAAAAGCTTTCATGTGCGATATAATATGCTCACTAATGTAAATTAAACCAAGTTAAATTGATTTTATTAATGCAGAAAATATTTATTTACAATGTAAATTAATTTTATACATCTAAATACTTGTTGAAAAAAAGAACATAATGCTGAATTTGTATAAAGAAATAATGATTTATACATAACACTAGATATATTAAAACAACTCGTTTGGCATCACTAGCATCAACTTTGGATAATTTAATTGAAGGGAGATAATTAACCCGTTTTCTTTGCGTTAATATTTCTAATGTTTCTTTTTTGTTTCCTTTTTAAAAAATTAATGGCTTACAATTTATAATTGTAAATTGATCCAATTAAAGAAAGATTGAAAATTATATACATATTATATGACTAAAGAATGTATATGTAAATTTTTAAACATTACATTAGCTATCTAGTTTTTATAATTATTATGCATCTCTTCCACTTTATGCAATTTAAACCACAAATTCTTGTAAACATAAATAATATTTTAGCGCAAAATCTCAAGCTGAGATCAAATCATAATGAATTTATAAATATTACTATAATAATATCTTGACAATAAAAACAACTAAATTCAAATGTTGATACAATAACAATATAATAATGTGTAAGTTGAGTAATGAAATTGTGTATTGACTATGAAATTTTATGAATGGATAAAAAAAAAGATGATAATAAATAGTAACAAACACGTTAATTTGTTATTAAATATAAAAAGCTTTAATGATTTTCTCTTTTGATCTTGGTCTTGCTAAAGCACTTATGAATAGTCTTTTAAAAAAATAATATAGTTTAGCAGTTTGAATTTCACGCTGTTGGCACGCTGAATGATTTAGAAATCCTAGTTTGGCACACTAAAAACAAAAGTTTGCCGACTCCTGATATAGACTACCTTTATGGTGTCTATGCACGATGTGATGAATAGCAGACTACACAAATATAGGAGTTAATTATTAATTGTATAGAATCGGCTGTATATTATATGGTTGGTTGAATGGTTATCTACCCTGCTTTATGCCAGGCAGTCCTTTGCCCTATTGATTGCAATGTAAGGAGCCATTAATGAATTAATTAATACCAATTAATACCTGAATTAACAAATTAAAATCTCTAGCTTTCAAGTTAATGATATAAAATATAAAACAATAAAAACCAAACAAAGCTAAATGCACTACCATGTTGTGGTTTTTTTAATATTTTAATTTAGTGTTCTGTTTTTGTTGACAAGACAGACAAAAACGTCCAATGATTGTCTCCCATTTAATATTAAAGAAAGGGGATTAATAATAAAATTGTGGAAGGCTGTGAATGGTGAGACGCGGTGAAGGGGAAACTCCGCTGAAGCTTGCCTTATTGCCGTTGACCAAAACGACATGGCATTGTGTGGACATCCCAGGTGATTAGTTCGGAGGAGGGAATCAAAATATAGATTGATGATAGGGATTGAGATCAGGCCACGATTCTAGTTTCTTTGTTTTGTTTATGTGTGAATATGCTGTGTTGTTTGGGACTGTGTTTGCTGTGTGATTCGTTTGCTATGTGGTGTGTTTGCAGTGTGATGTGTTTGCTGTGTTGTTTGCTTTTCAGTCGTGTGTTTGCTCTTGTGTTTGTATGTATGCCTGTGTGTTTGTGTTTATGTGTCGTGTCTTTGATATTGAATGTGTTCAGTTTCATACTTGTTTGTAAGTCATGTTAATGGCAAGTGTGTTCAATGTGCAATTTATCATGTGTTTTGCGTGTTTGAGTTTGTCATGCGTATGAGTGTGTCGTGTGTTTGAATGTGTCGTATGTTTGATTCCGTCGTGTGTTTGAGTGTGTCGTGTGATTGAGTGTGGTGTTTATGTGTGTGTCGTGTGTTTGAGGGTTTCTAGTGTTTGAGTATGTCGTATTTATGTGTGTCGTGTGTTTGTTTGTGTCGTGTGTATGTGTATGTCGCGTGCTTGTCGTATTTTGTGTCAAGATTGTTTCTTGGTGCGTACTTGTGTCAACAATGCGTGTTTGTGTCTGTCCTGTGTTTGTCTGTTGTGTCATATGTTTTCTTCATATATGTAGGCATATCATGTGTCTGTATGTGTGTCTTGAGCGATCGTGTGTGTGTGTTCGTGTGTGTGTGTGTGTGCATAGTAAACCGGTGCGTCGTATGTTTGTGCATGTGTCTTTTGAAACGATGACTACATGTTCCAAATAACACAAGATCAATGAATCAAGATCTATCCGTTAATTTGTTTATACTTTCATTTCGTTCTTTTATTAATTACTTTAATGAACCATAAATAACAAAACAAAAGCGAAAGTTTATTTAAAAGTTGTTTTTCTATTTTTGCTTTTTAATGCTTACAAAACAAACTTGTTCCACAGATGAGGTGTGAATTGACCATAAAACCACGCCAGAGGGGGACATCCTTGTTCTGAACTGCTTTGTCTGACGACCAATGGAAATGTTGCCCAATTCATCGTTTCTAAGATTGAAGTGCATTATTCGTGTCACTGTCAACATTTGATCCCGATGTTAACATTCATGTCGTTGTGAATGTTTGTGCCGAAAAGCTTAGCAATAATTGGGTGCACTTAACCAGCGGTTCGCGTCACAAAAAGAATGGGCTACCTACTGCACTTGGGGTCGAAAGATTTTAATTCTTTTTTTTTTTTGGGTATGTGTTTCAATAGTGAGGCCGGCTGGTCCTGCGGTTAGTTCACCGTTCTGTCAACCAACATGTCGCGGGTTCTATCCCTGCCTCTGACCGATCGCTGCCGCCCTGCAGAAGTTTTGGGCCTAGTGGACTTAATAATTTTCTAGAGCGCACTGAAAATGCTAAAATAGCATGGATAGAAGCGCTATATAAATAAACATTATATATATAATAGGCGTGCATATTACACAATTAATTAACCTTTTTCTACAAAAATTCGTCTTGTAGATATTGTTGCATACAATTAAAGTTGCGCACTAAACTACAACATTTTGAGAATACCTATAAACTGAAATATTTAATTTGATATTTCCCCCTGTTTAAACTGGCAATGCATTTTAGTCTCTCTAATTTGCTTGCTTTTCACTCTAGGCGACTGATCACCATATTACTCCAAAAAAGTTCTACTCACAAGGCAAATAGCACTGTGTTCATTCAAATACCATTAACCTTTGAACATTGATTCCAGGTTTATGAATTCCAGGAGTATTGAACGAACACATTTAACTGTTGCTTTACTTTTTGTTTTTCAAAAAGGGGATATTTTTTAAAGACTATAAAAGACTACAAAACACTTGTTTTCCCTTTCATTTTTTTTTAACTCAGTGGTTAAACCCTTGTATGTCCTCGTAGAAGCATTAGGCCGTATTAGCTCTACACCGGTGGGATCGTTTTTTCGTGCAGCTTCATTACAGTTGGGGGCAATTCTGTGGATTAAAATCCACTTTAGACCACATCAGGGGTCGGCAACCTTTTGATAACAAGTGTGCCAAAGTAGGATTTCTAATTCATTCAGCGTGCAACAGCCTTAAAGTCATCCTATTCTTTTCTTGTTGACGAGACTTGATTTATATTTTTGGCGAGTCTTCCGCGTGCCATTAAAAATCGCTCCGCGTGCCAGGTCTAGCACGCGTGCCTTAGGTTGCCGACCCTTTGACTTCATTATAGGAATACGAGGCAGGTCCCAAAGATTCAAGGGGCCGCACAGAGGTACTTTATGCCGGTGGTATTAAGAGGACCTAACATGCACATTAAGCGCTTATGCAGGATGACTTTTAGGCTCTTGGCAAGACCCTGAATGAATTAGAAACCCCCCTTTTTGGCACAACAATTATCTACTATCACACTATTATTGCTGACCCCGTGCTGTAGACTGCACATAACTATTGATAATAATAATAACAATGATAAAAAAAAAAATTTGCATTTATTGAGTCTGATACCATTGGAAAACGAATCAGAAATACATTAGTAAATGAGTTGTTGAGTGATCGATACAGACACGGGTAAAAACAAAAAACTCTCACACTTATCACTACACCCCCTTCCCCTTCTCTACTTTCCAATCCTTATCCACTGGGGACCACTGTGCCCCTGACTATTGCACAATGTGGACCACTGTGCCCCTGACTATTGCACAATGTGGACCACTGGGTCCCTGACTATTGCACAATGTGGACCACTGTGTCCCTGACTATTGCACAATGTGGACTACTGTGCCCCTGACTATTGCACAATGTGGACTACTGTGCCCCTGACTATTGCACAATGTGGACCACTGTTCCCCTGACTATTGCACAATGTGGACCACTGTGCCCCTTACTATTGCACAATGTGGACTACTGTGCCCCTGACTATCGCACAATGTGGACTACTGAGCCCCTGACTATTGCACAATATGGACCACTGTTCCCCTGACTACTGCACAATGTGGACCACTGTTCCCCTGACTATTGCACAATGTGGACCACTGTGCCCCTGTCTATTGCACAATGTGGACCACTGTGCCCCTGACTATTGCACAATGTGGACCACTGTTCCCCTGACTATTGCACAATGTGGACCACTGTTCCCCTGACTATTGCACAATGTGGACCACTGTTCCCCTGACTATTGCACAATGTGGACCACTGTTCCCCTGACTATTGCACAATGTGGACCACTGTTCCCCTGACTATTGCACAATGTGGACCACTGTGCCCCTGACTATTGCACAATGTGGACCACTGTGCCCCTGACTATTGCACAATGTGGACCACTGTTCCCCTGACTATTGCACAATGTGGACCACTGTGCCCCTGACTATTGCACAATGTGGACCACTGTGCCCCTGACTATTGCACAATGTGGACCACTGTTCCCCTGACTATTGCACAATGGGGACCACTGTTCCCCTGACTATTGCACAATGTGTAGAATCGATGTTGTAACTGGTTGAGGTTTAAAGAGGAAAAATAAATAGGTCAGGGGGGGGGGAGAAGAAAACAGATGAGAAACGGAGCGAGCGCAACCGTTATCACACACACACACACACACAGACAAACACATTCACACGTGCATACAAACACACAAACATTTTTTTTTACCACATAAATGTAAGAGTTATTATTTTTGTTATTGTTGTTATTGGTCAATAGATACATTGATTTCCGCTTTGCCTATTGGCCGCCATTTTTCATTGAGTGTAATGGGTGGGGGCTGGGCGCTGGGTGGAAGGGGCGACACGTGCAACATTTTGTGCATAACGTTTGAGAAAGTGGGCGTAAGCAGGTGGGGCGGCACTGGAGGGAAAGTGTACTATTAGTAAACAATCATACGCCAGGTTTCGATTTCCTGCACCCTGAATTGACTTGTTATCAACTTAGCTCAAACTGGAGGCAGACAAAAACCAGACAGACCCATCACTATACACTGAAGAATCGAGGCAATACTCATACTTCATAAGGAATGAATCCGAAAGATGGCCTGAGCAGCAACTACCTCAAGAGTGAGGCTTACTTTAAACTCTCCCGCCAATTTCAACACATTATTCTTCAGGCTAAAGACAGGTCATAACATACTGAAGCAGCACTTCTTCCGCAAACTACAAATTGGGATAAGTGAAATGTGCCCTTGTGTAACAGCTCCGAAAATGTGGAACATGTCCTTTAAACCTGCCCCCCCTCCCCCCGCACACATTTCCCTGTACAATTCTACCCGGTCAGCCATGTGGTACCCAGGAAGCTACCGTCAATGACAAACTGTATGGTGGAATCTGGTGCATTGTACCAACTAGCTGCCACTGCGCGTTTCATCACAAGTATTGGACTTGTATCCTCCAAATCATAACACTTGAGAACGAAGAAGAAAAATCTGAATGCTACTTCTACAAGTACAGAAATTGTATTGTGTTTTAACGTTTTTCCGTGTTTTGGTTCTAGTCTCGAATTTTGATTATGGTTTTACATTTTAAATGATGTTAAGCTATTGGATTTTTATTACAGGAGCGAACCGAACCCAGAATGTTTTTCGGGGGGAGGGGAGGGGGAGGCTAAAATTTTGCGTAACAAAATAACGGAATTATTCGCGGATTTCGAACTCCCCCCCCCCCCCCAGCTTCCCCCCCCCCCTCCCGCATGGCTACACCCCTAGTTCTAGATAATAGATCGATAAATGTACAATAGATTGATGAATGGAACAAATATTTATGTAGATAGAAATAAAGATAGAGATAGAAACAGAGAGATAGATATAGAGATAGATAGAAAGATAGAAAGATAGAAAGATAGAAAGATAGAAAGATAGAAAGTTAGAAAGATAGAAAGATAGAAAGATAGAAAGATAGAAAGTTAGAAAGTTAGAAAGATAGAAAGATAGAAAGATAGAAAGATAGAAAGATAGAAAGATAGAAAGATAGAAAGATAGAAAGATAGAAAGATAGAAAGATAGAAAGTTAGAAAGATAGAAAGATAGAAAGATAGAAAGATAGAAAGATAGAAAGTTAGAAAGATAGAAAGATAGAAAGATAGAAAGTTAGAAAGATAGAAAGTTAGAAAGATAGAAAGATAGAAAGATAGAAAGATAGAAAGATAGAAAGATAGAAAGATAGAAAGATAGAAAGATAGAAAGATAGAAAGATAGAAAGATAGAAAGATAGAAAGATAGAAAGATAGAAAGATAGAAAGAGGGAAAGATAGAAAGATAGAAAGATAGAAAGTTAGAAAGTTAGAAAGATAGAAAGATAGAAAGATAGAAAGATAGAAAGATAGAAAGATAGAAAGATAGAAAGATAGAAAGATAGAAAGTTAGAAAGATAGAAAGATAGAAAGATAGAAAGATAGAAAGATAGAAAGATAGAAAGATAGAAAGATAGAAATTTATAAAGATAGAAAGATAGAAAGATAGAAAGATAGAAAGATAGAAAGATAGAAAGTTAGAAAGATAGAAAGATAGAAAGATAGAAAGATAGAAAGTTAGAAAGATAGAAAGATAGAAAGATAGAAAGATAGAAAGTTAGAAAGATAGAAAGATAGAAAGATAGAAAAATAGAAAGATAGAAAGACAGAAAGATAGAAAGATAGAAAGATAGAAAGTTAGAAAGATAGAAAGATAGAAAGATAGAAAGATAGAAAGATAGAAAGATAGAAAGATAGAAAAATAGAAAGATAGAAAGATAGAAAGATAGAAAGATAGAAAGATAGAAAGTTAGAAAGATAGAAAGATAGAAAGATAGAAAGATAGAAAGATAGAAAGTTAGAAAGATAGAAAGATAGAAAGATAGAAAGATAGAAAGACAGAAAGATAGAAAAATAGAAAGATAGAAAGATAGAAAGTTAGAAAGATGGAAAGATAGAAAGTTAGAAAGATAGAAAGATAGAAAGATAGAAAGATAGAAAGATAGAAAGATAGAAAGTTAGAAAGATAGAAAGATAGAAAGATAGAAAGATAGAAAGATAGAAAGATAGAAAGATAGAAAGTTAGAAAGATAGAAAGATAGAAAGACAGAAAGATAGAAAGATAGAAAAATTGAAAGATAGAAAGTTAGAAAGTTAAAAAGATAAAAAGATAGAACAATAGAAAGATAGAAAGATAGAAAGATAGAAAGATAGAAAGTTAGAAAGTTAGAAAGATAGAAAGATAGAAAGATAGAAAGATAGAAAGATAGAAAGATAGAAAGATAGTAAGATAGAAAGATAGAAAGATAGAAAGTTAGAAAGATAGAAAGATAGAAAGATAGAAAGATAGAAAGATAGAAAGATAGAAAGATAGAAAGATAGAAAGATAGAAAGATAGAAAGATAGAAAGACAGAAAGTTAGAAAGCTAGAAAGATAGAGAGATAGAAAGATAGAAAGACAGAAAGATAGAAAGATAGAAAGATAGAAAGATAGAAAGATAGAAAGATAGAAAGATAGAAAGATAGAAAGATAGAAAGATAGAAAGATAGAAAGTTAGAAAGATAGAAAGATAGAAAGACAGAAAGATAGAAAGATAGAAAGATAGAAAGTTAGAAAGTTAGAAAGATAGAAAGATAGAAAGACAGAAAGACAGAAAGATAGAAAGATAGAAAGTTAGAAAGATAGAAAGATAGAAAGATAGAAAGATAGAAAGATAGAAAGATAGAAAGTTAGAAAGATAGAAAGATAGAAAGATAGAAAGACAGAAAGACAGAAAGATAGAAAGATAGAAAGATAGAAAGTTAGAAAGTTAGAAAGCTAGAAAGATAGAGAGATAGAAAGATAGAAAGACAGAAAGATAGAAAGATAGAAAGATAGAAAGATAGAAAGACAGAAAGATAGAAAGATAGAAAGATAGAAAGATAGAAAGATAGAAAGACAGAAAGATAGAAAGATAGAAAGATAGAAAGATAGAAAGTTAGAAAGATAGAAAGATAGAAAGACAGAAAGATAGAAAGATAGAAAGATAGAAAGATAGAAAGTTAGAAAGTTAGAAAGATAGAAAGATAGAAAGTTAGAAAGTTAGAAAGATAGAAAGATAGAAAGATAGAAAGATAAAAAGATAGAAAGATAGAAAGTTAGAAAGTTAGAAAGATAGAAAGATAGAAAGATAGATATAGATAGTTATATATAGATAGTTAGATATATTATTATAGATAGATAGACATATAGATAGAGAGATAGACAAATAGATAAATAGATATAAACTTGTAAATAAAAGGAAAACAATTTTAGACGTAGTCCCCTGTGACCAACAGCCCTGCTAGTGATTGATATCCCTTAAAGTCCAGTTTGAAAATAGCCCATCGTCTTACTCTATCTGTAGCGTTAATAGAGAAAAAAAACATATCCCATAAATAGCCTTTATGGTGCTACCGGCTTCTTTACTGCCGTCTATACTATATACAAACCTTTACTCATTGCTAGCTACCAGGGGGAATAGAGGATGAAAAGATCGATTCCAAATGTAATGAACTTGGCGGCCTTGACCTGTTGTTGTCGCTGACCTTGTACTGAGACCAGTCATGGCCTGAAAGATGATGATCTGGATTATCTTGCACTGCGTCGACCGCCTAGTTTTTTTTCTCTCTACTCCTCGGTGTCTATTTTTAGCTCGCAGGTCCGAAAATAGCCTCCGGCATTACTGCGTGTCTTGGCCGCGCATACACAAAAACAACGGAAGCAGTAGCCGATGGTCTGGGTATCTAGAGGTGTGTGCCTTGTTTTCTTGTAGTGAAGCCAGGACTGAGAATCCAGTCAGAGGAGTATGCGTGCTATTTTAACTAATAATGTGCCAGTCTTGAGCATTTAATCATAGGCGTCCGTCTTGTTATTTTTTAATGCGGCCAGCACTGAGAATTTAATAAGAGGCATTCTTATATTGGGGTTGGTGTAGAAGATTTTTCAAAACTGGCCTATGCAGAATTTTTTTTTTAATGTGGTAATGTTTTACTGCTCCGTAAGATACTTATGACCGGCTGGTCATGTGGTTAATACACCGAATTTTCAGAATCATCATCAGAAAATTATAAATATTAATGTTTTGTGCGTGTTAAGAACTCTGCAAACAATAAGAACCAAGAAAGATATTTTATGCCGTACCATAGATGATTGAACTGGGACGTCCCTGGTTTAGGAATTCATAATTAAAACAGAAATAGAAAGGTCAGAATAAATATTCATTGATGGAATACATCTAGCCCCAACTAAAACTGCAAAGAACCAAAGACTATTATAAGATGGACCGCTTGCTCTAATTTTAGTGCTTAAGTGTTGTATTTTTCCAGGTGCAGCCAATAACGCTGTCCTAAATGACTCCTAAACTTCCCTAAGCACTTCCGCTATATTCAACTTTCAATTTTAATCTTAATTTTCCATTGAGAAAATCATAGCGAATTACTAAACCGGAAGTCTAGAAAACAGGGTGAGATCGGAAATCCCAAAACAGAATATTTCAAGTTATTAAAAAGCAAAAATATGAAAGCAAGCCGTCCATCTTATTATAGTCTTCAAAAGTATGTAGGTTAGGCGTGTGAAAAGAAAAAGATAAGAAAATTTCCACGGAACCCGCATTTTGAATAAGTAATACAAATATAAAACAATGCAAAACTTAAAGCTTTATAGTAGGGAGTTTCTAAATGTAACAATAACACAAAACTAAAAAAATTACGCAACATGAATTATTCAATTTCTACAATACGTATTTTTGTATACGACCCTTCGACTTTTTTAAAAGCTTGAATAAATTTAGAAAAGAGCGGCAAGGTTCATTACTGGTGAATATTTACAATTTACTAATGTGAGAGCCATGTGTGTACTTAAGTCAATAACCTAGAAAAATTTGAGGAAAAAAGATTCAAGTAATATTAATACACAAAGCTTTAAATTCAAACTTTTAAAAACAATAACAATTTTAAATAGCAAAGCAACTATCTGTTGCAATACTCAAATAGACATAGTAATAGAAAATACTTTTTTTGTATTCCCTATGGCGATATGGTATTCCATATGCAAGAACATATACTCAAAAATTATTTTTCATTCCAAGTGTTATCAGAACTTGAAATGGTTTGCCTGAAAAAAAAGAAAACTAATAGCTTAACTTTGTGCTGGCCACACAATCACCTAGTATGCCGTGGTCACAGAAACTGGTGAACGCTGCTTCACCGGCCCTATAGATCGATTTGGACCGGCTTGACACTTTTACAGATAAGCGTTAGACAAGCAATAATCTTCTGTATATAGAAGGACCTATTTAACAAATAAGATAATAATATTAGGATACCTTGCCAACATCGTTCGAGTTCGGTGTGTTCATTTCGAGATCGGTTGTATTTTCAACTTAAAAGACAGCAGTATTTGTCAGTTTTTAAATAGTTTACTTTGTTTCCCAATGTCTATTAAAATCATGTACTTTTTCTTTTTTTAAAGATTTCTCTGTACCTGTGAAAACATGAAGCATTTTTTTTTCAGCTTTCAAAAATTCTTAAATTAAAGCATCAGTGTTTGCAATAAATGGATAACTCTACGATGAACGGATAACTCGAGGGAGTGAAATGAGCAGTCATAATCTTAGTGTTATCAACAGGTGGCTAATAGCTTAATGCTATCCAGAATAGCACGCTAGAACACATTAATTTTACAAAAAAATAATAATAAAAAACGATGTAAGGGTTATATAACAAATCAACATTCACCACTGACACAGGTGTAACACCATTATAAAATATATTTTAAAATACATCCTGAATGATGGGGAAATAGTAATAGTTGGGGTGGTGTGGGTAACCGGGCTAACGAAACTCAGATTTCATACAAACTGATATTTTACAAAAACTAGACAAACTAACACATATTTGTTTGTATTAGAATAAAGATAGTTTATTCAATTGGACAAATATTTGTTTGTATCAGATTAAAGATAGTTTATTCAATTGAACAAATATTCTCGCATGCCCCTGGCATGAATGTAAATAGATTAAAAGTTATTCGTTGTTAAACTTAATACTATCTGCATTTATGGTGTGTAAGTAAAGTACCCTACTGACCAAACTGATCATAGGGGCCAGTGAAGCAGCGTTCAGATGTTTATGTGGCCACAGCATACGAAGGGATGTGTGGCCAGCACAATGCTTAGCCGCCTTTACTTTAACCCCTTTTTTTAGTGTCAGGTACCCATCACAGCTGGGTAGACTCAGGATTCCCGGATTCGAACCCAGAACGTTTCGATCGCCAGTCGAACGCGCTGCCTGGTTCGACCATATTGCCCCACATGTATGGTGGTGTATGTCTTTAAATCTTTCTATCTATATTTCTATCCGGTTTTCCAAGCTATCTCTCTAATTATCTGTAGGCTATATCTGTCTATCTATATAATATCCTGTTTTCCCTGCTATCTCTCTAATTTTCCTGTAGGATATATCTGTCTATCCATATTTCTATCCTGTTTTCCCTGCTATCTCTCTAATTATCTGTATCGACTGGGGGAAAAACGTGGAAATGACAAAAAAAAAAATGGAAACAACGTTTTCTTTCCACGTCGATACGACGTGTTGTGCCCGATGGTAATAAAGCTATTAGGTATCCAAAATATTTATCGAGTTTTTTCTTACAAGAAAATGCACTTTTAATCTTTTCATTACATCACACAATATGGCGTCTCCTTCGTTAGTTCTAAGAATACATGTGCATATTATTAAATTTACCTTCATTAACATCTTATCAGATTCATGCTCCTAGTTTCCGACAATAATAATAAAAACAGAAACAACAGAATCTTTAGCGATTTTTGAAAAGAGCACTTTAACCTAAGACCCAGCCAACCACCCAAGGCCTGCCCCCACCAGACGAGATTCAGCAGCCCCCCCCCCCCCTCCCATCTTATCCTCCCATTCTATCATAATTATTTTTTTTACTTCGTTTCGTTTTTTTTTTTGGTTCGGTACATGTTTTTTATTTTATTCATTGTGTCTTCTTCCGCCGTCTAGCAGACGACAGAAGCGCGCGCGCGCTCAGCGGATGTGCTGCGTACGCGAAGAGTACACCAAGTAGGGGAGTGGATGTGAGCAGAGTATATGGGCCAAGAGAGGACAAGCATACGAAAAGAGAGAGAGAGAGAGAGAAAAGAGCGCGCGCGAAAGAGTGATGGAGGCAGTAAAGTGATTCTCTCGTTTCATCTCCATCACATACACACACCAAAACACACCCTCTCCCCCAAAACACACACAGGCCGTGTGTACGACTCTCGTGCGTGCCGGCTCGTGCGTGTAAGTGTGTGTGTGTGTGCGTAGTTGAGTGTACTAGCCTCCAGAGTAATCATTATACGCACGTGTCTTTGTTTGGAGCAGACGATACATTAGACTTCCACATATGAACCTTTTAGCGATTGTGTGTGAGTTATTATTGAATTCGTACATTGAACAAAAATAATCAACATCAAGCGCATACACATAAACTTGTGTGTATGAAATGTTAAAAGTTTTTTCTCAGAGCAGACGTGATCGCGTGTCTAAACAAAGGGAAATTGGAGTACATTAAACACTCAGGCATGCCAAGCTAGTGGATTTTCGCTTTTCAAGCCAAAAGTAAGATTTTTTCTTTATCTTGCTTTTAATTCAAGTTATGGTTTCATGTTAATTTGTATTCAATCAATTCTTTTAAATGTAAATCTTTATTTTAAAAATTTCTAAAGTAGCTTTTGCCTAATCTCGAACTGTTTTTACTTAAACATAAGGTTTTTACATCGTCTTCTTTTGTTTTTTTTTCAAAAACAAATCAACAAATAACTAAACAAAACCAAGGATTTTTAGACTATTTTCCTTTAAGTCCACTTTTAGTCCACAAGCTAGATTACATAAAACTATCTAGACTATTGATACCTTTTATATTTAAAGGTCAGTTTTGGTAAACAATTGTTTTTCGCAGCAACAATGTCAACAAATAAGAACTTGTTTTGTTAAAACAATAACAATTTTGTGTTGTTGTTGTTGTTTTTTACTTCGCCGTGCTAATGTGTTTGTTATTAACAATAACCGTAACATATTGTCAATATGTGTCGCACAAAGAAAGACGCATCGCTTTGATAGCTCGCTCTAAATGGAGGGGAAAATGTTGTGGCTGATTGCTTTGTTCGGTTGTTGTTGCATTTTGTTTTGGCCAATAAAGTTTGGTAGGTCAGTTATCGATCACGGCCAGCAAGAAGATAAACCAAGTTTTTGCAACACTTACATAAATCTGATAAAAACAACAGAAGCCATACAAAAGTTAGACAAAATAAAATGTCTATTTTCGTGTGTCTTTGTGTGTGTCTAACTTTATCGGCGGCGCTGTTAGAGGAATCAAAGTATTGACTCATATAAGTTTTAATATACCAATGTTAGGTGTTTCAACATATTTTATACGAATATTAGCACCTGACTACAGTAACACCAATACTGTAGCTAAATCACTATACCTTGAAACACTAGAGAACAGAAAGGCAAAGAGTAAAGTAGTAATAATACATAATGCATTTCATTTTAAGTTAAAAATACGACACAATAACAACCTGTTACATAGAACATACAGATAAACATAACGAGAAAAACACTTTTCTTTTTCTATGTGCAAGAAAAAATGTATTTAAGTTCTCTTTCTTCCCGAGTTTCTCTTTCTTCCCGAGTTTCTCTTTCTTCCCGAGTTTCTCTTTCTTCCCGAGTTTCTCTTTCTTCCCGAGTTTCTCTTTCTTCCCGAGTTTCTCTTTCTTCCCGAGTTTCTCTTTCTTCCCGAGTTTCTCTTTCTTCCCGAGTTTCTCTTTCTTCCCGAGTTTCTCTTTCTTCCCGAGTTTCTCTTTCTTCCCGAGTTTAGCTTTCTTCCCGAGTTTCTCTTTCTTCCCGAGTTTCTCTTTCTTCCCGAGTTTCTCTTTCTTCCAGAGTTTCTCTTTCTTCCCGAGTTTCTCTTTCTTCCCGAGTTTCTCTTTCTTCCCGAGTATCATCCGGGTTAGGAATGGGGGAACAAACCAGTAACTTAACATCATTTAAAACGCTCATCAAAATGCAAAACTAGACTCAGTCCACGGATGAGCGTAGCCGTAGGACGCAATAATCTTCTTTATAGAAGGAGCGTCTCTAATATACAAGATAAGATAAGACGCATTTATTGCGACTAGCGTTAATCCGTTGTTGTCTTGTAATCTATACATATAAAATAAGACTGTTTGGCCGCATTCGGATCCCCATTGGTCAATTGGAAATCACGTGAGTTTTTGTCACTGACCTATTTAGGCCTAGGCCTATATACTGTCTAATAATTTTTCACATCGGACATGTGTCTTCAATAGCTCAGTGGTAAATGTAGCGGACTGCAATGCGAGTGACTTGGGTTCGATGCTCCAGTTAGACTAGACCATTTTTTTTTCGACAATTTTTTTTTCAAACATTTAAAACCAAAAGACATTGTAAATTTACGGGAATTTAAAATAAATATTGTAATAGGGTAAAAAAAAATAGGCCTTTCCTAAAAGTCTTCAGTAAAAATTAATAATTTAAATATAAGATTTATAGCTCTCTTTTAAGTGTAGTTAATAAATTTTTTATCTGCACCTTATACAGTCCTGTTTTTTTTTGTTTACCCGGGCAACGCCGGGCAATGTAGCTTGTTTCTTATTAAAAGTTTTCAAACAACATTTCAATGTTAAACTTTCCGGTATAGTTAAAAGGCGGCCCTTTCAAGTCCACAATATCGACCCAATTTCTTGGGTAAACAGCGGGTCGGCCTCTTACTCAGCCAGTCCGTAAATTTGCGATGAGACGATAAGAATAATCAGAATATATTTAAAACATTCAGATATTTAAATGATCATGTTCATTTATTTGTTAAATAAATTTAAAAATTGTATTTAGAATATTACTATTAAACATAACGAGTACAAACTTTGAGCGTGATAAATTTATTTACATGAATTTAACTTAGTAAGCACTTTTGTAATTTTACATGTAATCACCCCCCCCCCCCTTTTTTTTCCGGTGAGATAATTTTATTATCAAAGCCATGTTTTTAGGGCATTGCATCACGGCCTTTACCTTGCTACGCCATGTTGAATAGGTAAAGTGTTCATGTTTATGTTTGTTTTTGTGTTGTTTTTTTTTTGTGCCACGTAATTTTTCGGTTCTTACACTACGTTTTTTTTTCTGTGTGTAAACATCGTTTCAATGATAATTAAATCCGAATTGCGTCATCACTTTTTGCGCTCTCTTATCAGAACTATAGGCCTACCTGTTCAAAATTTTTCTTTTCTTTTTTAAACACTTAGATCTAATAAATTTAAAGTAACAAAGAAATGAAAAATGAATTAATATTAAATTAATATGGTATATAAGATGTTGGCGTGAGTCATATTTTTGTGTGTGTGCTGCAATTATGCTGGGATGGTTGGTTTATTACCCTGCCTTGTCAGGGGGTAAGGGTAAACACTCCTTTTCTTGTGTTGTTTACCGGTTGAGCAGAAGTGAGGGCTACCCGCTACCCGCTACTCTCGATGAACTATGGTGGTTTACCTACCGAGTAGCACAAGTCTCTCGTCAGTGGTTCCTTCCTCCTTAAAACATCTAGTACACAAACTTTACTACGGTAACAGCTCTTCGTTCGTTCAGAACTGTAGACATTAGACATTAGTAATAGTTTTGATATTTCTATGTTAAGTAAGGCAACTATTTAGTAGGGTGGTTAGCATATTTAATGGGAAGGTCTTAAAGTTCAAGAATCAGGTACAGGGCTTAAGTTTTGAATATATTCTGGATTTCGTTTCGTTTTTTTCTTTTTATAGTTTTTGAGACTCATTGCTTTTAACCTTTCTTGACCTACTTTGCCCTACTCTCTGGGATTCGTTCACATTAACCCTGACGTTAATGCGATCTGGCTTTGTCTAGTTTTTTATGACCTAGATTCATGAGAGTTTTTTTTTTACAGTTGCTTTTTCTATTGAGTATTCTGGGCAATATCTATTCTATCTATCAATCAAATTATCAATCTATTTCTATTTATCTATTCGTCAATTCATCTATTTATCTATTCATCTGTTTATCTATTTATCTTTTTGTCTATTTATCTATTTATCTATTTATCTATTTATCTATTCATCTATTCATCTATTCATTTATTCATCTATTCATCTATTTATCTATTTGTCTATTTGTCTATTTATCTATTTATATATTCATGTATTCATCTATTCATCTATTTATCTATTCATCTATTTATCGGTTTATCTTTGTATATTATTATTATTGTTATCATTATATCTATAAAAAAAAATTATTTATTTATATAGATCCTATTTCTATCTAGCAACTATCATAGTGATCGACGCATGTTTATCTATTTATCTATCAATACATCTATCTCTATCTTTGTCTTTCTATCTATCTATTTTTCTTGCTATTGATCCACCCACCCATAATTCTATATGTTGAAATATCTACACTCACACTATCTATCAAACTTCATGTATCGATGTATCATCATATTTGTTTTGTTTTAAAGCTATAATCACATTTCCTTTGTAGTTTACCCTTTATCACCCAGGATAAAAAGTGTTACAACATATTATTTGATAACAAATTATTCCACTACAGCGTACAACACAAAGACACACACACACACACAATTAAATCATAGACTATGGGGAAAGTGAATTGGGGAAGGTTGGGAGGAGGGGGACGCTTACATATTTTATAATCAATGAATTTTTTTTATTTTTCCTAGCTTATTTAGGAATGATCGCTGGGTTCGCCCTAAAATAAACTAGTCCTCCCCCCCCCCCTCCTCCTTTTCCCTGGAGTGGGTACAATGAAAAACATCGTCTGCCCAAGCCCCCCCCCCCCCACACACACACACCAACCCATCCCATATAGCTTTTCTTCTTCCTAATTTTTTCCACGCAAATGTCATCATCTGGTTCTTCTATTCGATGCAATACTTGTGTGAATGACTGAAGCACACGACACGGTCCGTGCTCTCCGAAATGTCAATTGGCGCGGAGCACAAAGGCGACGTTATTATGTTTAGGGGGGGGGGGGAGGAAAACACAAAAAATACAACACACAAAAAAAACAACTGAGTTCAATTATCTTTATAAACGAAAGAAAAAACACAAAGACAGAAAAGATTAAGATCACGATAATCGATTAACTCATCCACCGGAAGCTGTGTGCATCGACCAATGGCGAGGCAGAGATTTTTTTTGTTTTTCAAAGCGGAAGTAGAATTGAGCAACAAAGATGCTGTTATAGTTATAGCAAAAGACCAACCAAAACAAAACAAAAAAAAAATTGGAAAAGGCGCGGTTCACTTATCTATAAAAAGAATGGATTTGGCCTGGAAAGTCTGTTCTTGATGCCAAAATCAAAAATGCTTTCATCATCATCATCAAACCCTTGACCGTTAATGTCGTTGGAGTGAGCGAATGGACACCTCAGCAGACATCTTTATCCATTTTTGTCTATCTTGAGCGGTTGTTTATAGTTCAGCCAATCTTTAAGATCATAGGTTCTCAACCTTTTTCGGCTCACCGCCCCCTTTCACAATGTTTTTCCGCTCACCGCCCCTACCTTTATTTTAGCATCCATTCCCCCCACCACTCTGGAAGTGAAATGGTCAATATAGTTTCCGCAATTTTTCTTAGGTCGACCATATTTGTGTGCTTATTTATTATCTTTAAAAAAAACTGAAAAGGAAACGTATTGTAAGAATTAATAGATTAAAAAAAAATTACTTAAACAAGACGCTTAAAACATCAATATAAATGTGAATCGTTCGCCTGGTGTGCTGCTAGTAATTTGTCTATGTTTGTTTCAATTTTGGATTGCAAAAGCCTCAACAACAGCAGTTTCTGCTACTGAATGAAGAAAACTGACTGTTGAAGCCGATGTTTCTGAATGAAGAAAACTGACTGTTGAAGCCGATGTTTCTGAATGAAGAAACAAACTGACTGCTGAAGCCGATGTTTCTGAATGATGAAAACTGACTGTTGAAGTCAGTGTTTCTGAATGATGAAAACTGACTGTTGAAGTCAGTGTTTCTGAATGAGGAAAACTGACTGTTGAAGCCGATGTTTCTGAGGAAAACTGACTGTTGAAGCCGATGTTTCTGAATGAGAAAACTGACTGTTGAAGCCGATGTTTCTGAATGAGGAAAACTGACTGTTGAAGCCGATGTTTCTGAATGAGGAAAACTGACTGTTTCTGACACATTGCAGTGAGTTGAATTTGCATTTACTTTTGCACTGGAATGGCTTTACATTGGAATTGGACATATCTTGCCCTAAAACAATTTCAAAACACTTAATTACATGTACATCCCTATGTAAAAGACTATTAAGGTAGATAGTTGGGCTTTTTCAGAAGTACATAGCAGCACACAAAGAGGAGTTTTCTAATCAGAGGCAAGACTTTCCAATTGATGGACTCATTTTTTTACACCACACCAAGCCTAACTGGTTTGATATTACTACAACCTTCTTAGATGTATATTTTTTTAAGTGAAGGAATATTGGCGATTTTAAAACGGAGCAAGTTGATCATTTAAAAAATGGGCATCCAAATCTGTGAGGAAGCTGCTTAGGAAAGTCGTCTGCTATTACAACTGTTTAACGTAAATTATTTTAATACTCTAATAATTAAATAAAGTTATGAATACCATAATGTTAAATTTATATAAAGAAATAATGATTAGTCAGTAATATTTGTTATATTACAAAACAATTCTTGTTTGGCATCACTATTGAATCAAATGTGGAAACATTTTTTACTTAAAGGGAGATAATTTAATTTGAGCTAATATTTCTGTTGTTTTTTGTCTTTTATACAAAATAAATGGCTAACAATTTAAAACTTTTAATTGATCAAACTGTAAAAAGTATTGGAAAATTATATTAAAATATTATCCGACTAAAGAATTTATATGTATATTTTCAATCATTACTTTGACTACCCAGTTTGTCTGATTACTACGTATCGAGTCCGTCTAACGACAATGCATCCATAGAAGCAATTTATATCAACGTGTTAAAATTAAATACATCTCGGTATAACTTTTACTGAGATCAAAATATCATAAATATTAGCACATAAAACTAAAGACATCACAATTTTCTTTATAACTAATTGAGTACACTCTACCAGACAATCAAGGTTTACTTTTAGCTTACGATTATTTGAGTACAGGGATCAGTCAGCGGCAGGGATAGAACCTGCTACGTGTCCCTTGACAGTCCGGTGAACTAATCACAGGACCAGCCGGCCGCACACCATACTTGTTTAATACTGACCCCTACTTCTTCGAAAAGTCCATGCGGTTCCTATCTCTTATTAGTATATTAATATGTAAGTCTATTGGGGGCTATCAGATATTTAGCAGCACTTGCGTTTACATCACATTTCATCCAAAAACTAATGGATTCAAATAGCTGAGGTGTTCAAGTTATATCCGGTACGTTTGTACCGCCCACTTGCCCTTCAAAGCACCTTCCAATCGCCCCCTGGAACGTCAGCGCCCCCCCCCTAAAGCTTCTCACCGCCCCCCGGGGGACGATAACGTCCCCGTTGAGAACCTATGTTTTAGATTGTCGCACCAGCATTTTTGCTGACGACCTCTCCCACGTCCACTTTCTACGGTGCCATGGAGGATTACTTTTGGCAGGTTGTTATGCCGCGACACATGACTGAACCATGTCAGCTTTGGCCGCTTGATTGTTGCAATAATGGTCTTATGAGGGCACGCAATTGATGATATTCTGTCCCAGATATATATTCATTAGTCCTGTGTTCTAGGTAGGAGATTCGAAGGATTTTTCTCATGCATTTCTATTTCGAATCCCTGCAACTTGTTTTCAGTGGCTGCTAGAGGTGTTCAGGTCTCACATCCATACAGAACAATCGTTTTCACACGGGCTCGGTCATGCTTTCACTTATCTATAAAATTAGATTTCCTAAACACTATACTGTAAATACATTTTAAGTGACTTCCTAAGACTTCCTTTTCCATTTTTATGCTATACATTTCTTTTAATTATAGGTGGTCATTCCTATAACTGGCTTGTATGGATAAGTGAATATTGTAATCAGTTTTATCAATTTTAGCCTCAATTTGAGCATATAAGTTTATTATGGGGGCTCTATCCATTCTTTTTATAGATCGGTTGCCTTGGTTGCAAAAGTGCTATTTAGCTCTGATTCACTATGCTAAAAATATACAATGATAAATATAAAAAAACAAAAAAAAAACAATGATGGATGAAGGCCTATGTTAAAAATGACGATTACATAATTATCTTAGAGTATTGACCTAAGACTTGGTCGGTGGCATTTTCGTAATCTTGACTTTCTTCACAATGGTGTCTATACAAGTCGAGTAATAGTCTAGTCTAATACTTTTTGTATATTCGCTTTACTTTGGAACATGGCACAATGAGGTTTATGCAGAAGTATTTTCCGATCACGTGATAATTGTTAGAAATACTTGATAAACAATGAATTGAATGAGATGGGCACTTACTGCGCTTCTGTTGGGTGCGCAAATTCTACCTCTAAATTATCATGTAAATAATCTAAAATCTTTTCATAGATTTCCTTTGATCAACAAATAGCTGGTTGTTCTTTAATAATTGTATGTCTATAATCATTGTTGCTTCCGTGAGCATCATTTATAATATCACAATATTCAAGGATATGTGAAAAATTAAAATTGTTAATAAGCATAGGTGCCATTAAGATCAATGTAAAATCAGCCAATTTTTTTTTATAGTTTACATCGGATCACGTGATTGACTTTCTGTCTCTAAGGAATTGTGCATAGACCTCATTTTAATTTACCTAAAATATGTTAATTTTTCTTGTCAAGTAGATGAAGGATGTTGCGTACCACCTTGCAGTTACAAAAGTACTCTAAGTGATAAACGTAGCACGGCTCGACAGTCTGTCAATCTATCTATTTATATATATATATATATATGTATATCTAACTTATCTCTGTCTCCTTCAATCTCTCTCTTTCATATATTTAAATATATAATAAAAGTATAAAATAGCTGTTTGCACCTCAAAATATTTACACTTATAAAGTATATTTATCTATATTATGTTCAAGTTATTTAAATGTCTTTGCCTTCACTGGTCAGGGCATTGTTTAATCAGCACAATGCTTGGTAGTATTTGAAACGTTTTTTAGTGATAGAAACAAAAAGCCTTGATAGAATTTAAATGAAAGGTTAATGACAAGACTGAAGCAAATGCTATTGAAAGATAAGCGGGATAGCCATTCTAGGCAATAGTCTACATTCAAACAATATGGTCAAACAATAGCGTTCACGTAAGTTTCTCAATGTTGTTTAGCTCGTAAAGTATAGGATAACTTTTGTATGGGTGTAAGTTAAAGTTTTGTATGTGTACGCTTTGAATAAGAGATGGGAATCGAACCTAAGCCGATACGAACACACTGAACTCGAACTCTGCTGGCGACAAAATCCTTAACAGAACACTGCTGACCGCCCGAACTGAATGAATTGAATGAATTGTTGAATTTCTGGCCCATCAACAGCGATGGTTATATAGGGCCTTTTTGATAATATTGTTGTCATGTTTCTCTTGTATCCATTTTATTGTTCTTATATCTTTAAATTCTGTTGTACAGTTGAATGTCTTTAATATAGTTTATTATATGCTTTGGTTTAATTTTGGTGAAAAGATCATGAAGAGTTCTACAGCAATAGAACCTACGTCGAATTTCATCAAATGTATTACACTCCAACAAAATGTGAGATACTGTTAAGTTGACATTGCAGAAAGCACACATTGGGGCCGTTTCTCGTTTTAAGAGAAAAGAATGTGTTAGTTGTGTATGTCCTGTATGTAGTCTGCAGAGAATAACTGCGTCTTTTCGAACAAGTTGGCCCGTATCATGCCAGGTTTTTGAGTTTTCCAAATATTGCAGTTTACTGCATTCGATTCTCAAGAAGTTAGTCCATTTTTGTCTTATGTGTCTAATTATCAAAGGTTTCAAGTCTCGATATGGTATTGGGATAATAGTCTCTGATAACAATAGAGCGTCTTTTGCCTCTCTGTCAGCTTTTTCATTTCCCTCTATCCCTGCATGACCAGGAACCCAAAAGAAAACGACACATTTGCCCCTTTCATATATCGATTGATATTTTGTCAGAATGTTCAATGCCGATATATTCCTGGTATTACAGTTTCTCAAAGCAGTAAGACAAGATAACGAATCGGATATAATTACGAAGTCTTGGTTTTCTGATTCTTCTGCAATGTCTAATGCAAGACTAATTGCTAAAGCCTCTGCAGTATTTATTGAGATATTGGAATTATATTTTCTTTTTTTACTTTTATTTCCGAACTACTAGTTCAGTATGAGTCGTATCGAAACGAACTTGAACCATTTCTGGCATGTATGTGTGTACGTGTGTTTGTTTATACTTATTTATATGCGTGTAACTGGGATTGTTTATGCGCGTGTAACTCGTGCGTTTCATGTGCGATGTGCTTCATTTCGGAAATCAATTTCTACGTGTATATGAGTGTGTTAACCTAAGTGTGTACCCTTGGTTGCACGTGCATAAATAGACAATTATTTATTTATACATTTGAGAGAAAGAGAGAGAGAAAGAGTGTGTGTGTGTTTATGCTTCAGGCAGAAAGTTTGTTTTAAAAAGACAGAAACTAAGAAAAAAAAAGCAACATAAACTGCGCCATCTGGACTAGGGATATTGACCTCCTGTGTGGCCGAGACCGACACTGTGTAGGTCACAGCCAGCTGGCAGGTCACTCTCTGTTCATGTGAAACAACAGCTCGCTCAATATATACAACATGAGGCGATCACAACAACAACCACAAAGAAAAAGAAAAAAAATCGCTTAGGTCAGGAAAGATAGTGTGCGCGGGAAGGAGAGAGAAAAGGCTGCTGTGAGTTTTATTTATAGATCAGGAAATTTCCCATTCGTCAATTAACTCGCTAAGTAAATGTCTACGTCATTCAAGCTGTCGTGTTGTTTTACAAGTTTGGCTACTCAATAACAATATGAGTGATAAAAAATGCAAGGCTGTTTTTGTTTGTTTGTTGTATAGGTTAGTTATGGGGCAATGGAGGAAATGATATATGCACTTTATATAAATCAATGGTTGTGAAATTAATATTATTCATTTGTGTAGTTACTGTTGCAGCAAACTGACTGCTGAAGCCGATGTTTCTGAATGATGAAAACTGACTGTTGAAGTCAGTGTTTCTGAATGATGAAAACTGACTGTTGAAGTCAGTGTTTCTGAATGAGGAAAACTGACTGTTGAAGCCGATGTTTCTGAGGAAAACTGACTGTTGAAGCCGATGTTTCTGAATGAGAAAACTGACTGTTGAAGCCGATGTTTCTGAATGAGGAAAACTGACTGTTGAAGCCGATGTTTCTGAATGAGGAAAACTGACTGTTTCTGACACATTGCAGTGAGTTGAATTTGCATTTACTTTTGCACTGGAATGGCTTTACATTGGAATTGGACATATCTTGCCCTAAAACAATTTCAAAACACTTAATTACATGTACATCCCTATGTAAAAGACTATTAAGGTAGATAGTTGGGCTTTTTCAGAAGTACATAGCAGCACACAAAGAGGAGTTTTCTAATCAGAGGCAAGACTTTCCAATTGATGGACTCATTTTTTTACACCACACCAAGCCTAACTGGTTTGATATTACTACAACCTTCTTAGATGTATATTTTTTTAAGTGAAGGAATATTGGCGATTTTAAAACGGAGCAAGTTGATCATTTAAAAAATGGGCATCCAAATCTGTGAGGAAGCTGCTTAGGAAAGTCGTCTGCTATTACAACTGTTTAACGTAAATTATTTTAATACTCTAATAATTAAATAAAGTTATGAATACCATAATGTTAAATTTATATAAAGAAATAATGATTAGTCAGTAATATTTGTTATATTACAAAACAATTCTTGTTTGGCATCACTATTGAATCAAATGTGGAAACATTTTTTACTTAAAGGGAGATAATTTAATTTGAGCTAATATTTCTGTTGTTTTTTGTCTTTTATACAAAATAAATGGCTAACAATTTAAAACTTTTAATTGATCAAACTGTAAAAAGTATTGGAAAATTATATTAAAATATTATCCGACTAAAGAATTTATATGTATATTTTCAATCATTACTTTGACTACCCAGTTTGTCTGATTACTACGTATCGAGTCCGTCTAACGACAATGCATCCATAGAAGCAATTTATATCAACGTGTTAAAATTAAATACATCTCGGTATAACTTTTACTGAGATCAAAATATCATAAATATTAGCACATAAAACTAAAGACATCACAATTTTCTTTATAACTAATTGAGTACACTCTACCAGACAATCAAGGTTTACTTTTAGCTTACGATTATTTGAGTACAGGGATCAGTCAGCGGCAGGGATAGAACCTGCTACGTGTCCCTTGACAGTCCGGTGAACTAATCACAGGACCAGCCGGCCGCACACCATACTTGTTTAATACTGACCCCTACTTCTTCGAAAAGTCCATGCGGTTCCTATCTCTTATTAGTATATTAATATGTAAGTCTATTGGGGGCTATCAGATATTTAGCAGCACTTGCGTTTACATCACATTTCATCCAAAAACTAATGGATTCAAATAGCTGAGGTGTTCAAGTTATATCCGGTACGTTTGTACCGCCCACTTGCCCTTCAAAGCACCTTCCAATCGCCCCCTGGAACGTCAGCGCCCCCCCCCTAAAGCTTCTCACCGCCCCCCGGGGGACGATAACGTCCCCGTTGAGAACCTATGTTTTAGATTGTCGCACCAGCATTTTTGCTGACGACCTCTCCCACGTCCACTTTCTACGGTGCCATGGAGGATTACTTTTGGCAGGTTGTTATGCCGCGACACATGACTGAACCATGTCAGCTTTGGCCGCTTGATTGTTGCAATAATGGTCTTATGAGGGCACGCAATTGATGATATTCTGTCCCAGATATATATTCATTAGTCCTGTGTTCTAGGTAGGAGATTCGAAGGATTTTTCTCATGCATTTCTATTTCGAATCCCTGCAACTTGTTTTCAGTGGCTGCTAGAGGTGTTCAGGTCTCACATCCATACAGAACAATCGTTTTCACACGGGCTCGGTCATGCTTTCACTTATCTATAAAATTAGATTTCCTAAACACTATACTGTAAATACATTTTAAGTGACTTCCTAAGACTTCCTTTTCCATTTTTATGCTATACATTTCTTTTAATTATAGGTGGTCATTCCTATAACTGGCTTGTATGGATAAGTGAATATTGTAATCAGTTTTATCAATTTTAGCCTCAATTTGAGCATATAAGTTTATTATGGGGGCTCTATCCATTCTTTTTATAGATCGGTTGCCTTGGTTGCAAAAGTGCTATTTAGCTCTGATTCACTATGCTAAAAATATACAATGATAAATATAAAAAAACAAAAAAAAAACAATGATGGATGAAGGCCTATGTTAAAAATGACGATTACATAATTATCTTAGAGTATTGACCTAAGACTTGGTCGGTGGCATTTTCGTAATCTTGACTTTCTTCACAATGGTGTCTATACAAGTCGAGTAATAGTCTAGTCTAATACTTTTTGTATATTCGCTTTACTTTGGAACATGGCACAATGAGGTTTATGCAGAAGTATTTTCCGATCACGTGATAATTGTTAGAAATACTTGATAAACAATGAATTGAATGAGATGGGCACTTACTGCGCTTCTGTTGGGTGCGCAAATTCTACCTCTAAATTATCATGTAAATAATCTAAAATCTTTTCATAGATTTCCTTTGATCAACAAATAGCTGGTTGTTCTTTAATAATTGTATGTCTATAATCATTGTTGCTTCCGTGAGCATCATTTATAATATCACAATATTCAAGGATATGTGAAAAATTAAAATTTTTAATAAGCATAGGTGCCATTAAGATCAATGTAAAATCAGCCAATTTTTTTTTATAGTTAACATCGGATCACGTGATTGACTTTCTGTCTCTAAGGAATTGTGCATAGACCTCATTTTAATTTACCTAAAATATGTTAATTTTTCTTGTCAAGTAGATGAAGGATGTTGCGTACCACCTTGCAGTTACAAAAGTACTCTAAGTGATAAACGTAGCACGGCTCGACAGTCTGTCAATCTATCTATTTATATATATATATATATATGTATATCTAACTTATCTCTGTCTCCTTCAATCTCTCTCTTTCATATATTTAAATATATAATAAAAGTATAAAATAGCTGTTTGCACCTCAAAATATTTACACTTATAAAGTATATTTATCTATATTATGTTCAAGTTATTTAAATGTCTTTGCCTTCACTGGTCAGGGCATTGTTTAATCAGCACAATGCTTGGTAGTATTTGAAACGTTTTTTAGTGATAGAAACAAAAAGCCTTGATAGAATTTAAATGAAAGGTTAATGACAAGACTGAAGCAAATGCTATTGAAAGATAAGCGGGATAGCCATTCTAGGCAATAGTCTACATTCAAACAATATGGTCAAACAATAGCGTTCACGTAAGTTTCTCAATGTTGTTTAGCTCGTAAAGTATAGGATAACTTTTGTATGGGTGTAAGTTAAAGTTTTGTATGTGTACGCTTTGAATAAGAGATGGGAATCGAACCTAAGCCGATACGAACACACTGAACTCGAACTCTGCTGGCGACAAAATCCTTAACAGAACACTGCTGACCGCCCGAACTGAATGAATTGAATGAATTGTTGAATTTCTGGCCCATCAACAGCGATGGTTATATAGGGCCTTTTTGATAATATTGTTGTCATGTTTCTCTTGTATCCATTTTATTGTTCTTATATCTTTAAATTCTGTTGTACAGTTGAATGTCTTTAATATAGTTTATTATATGCTTTGGTTTAATTTTGGTGAAAAGATCATGAAGAGTTCTACAGCAATAGAACCTACGTCGAATTTCATCAAATGTATTACACTCCAACAAAATGTGAGATACTGTTAAGTTGACATTGCAGAAAGCACACATTGGGGCCGTTTCTCGTTTTAAGAGAAAAGAATGTGTTAGTTGTGTATGTCCTGTATGTAGTCTGCAGAGAATAACTGCGTCTTTTCGAACAAGTTGGCCCGTATCATGCCAGGTTTTTGAGTTTTCCAAATATTGCAGTTTACTGCATTCGATTCTCAAGAAGTTAGTCCATTTTTGTCTTATGTGTCTAATTATCAAAGGTTTCAAGTCTCGATATGGTATTGGGATAATAGTCTCTGATAACAATAGAGCGTCTTTTGCCTCTCTGTCAGCTTTTTCATTTCCCTCTATCCCTGCATGACCAGGAACCCAAAAGAAAACGACACATTTGCCCCTTTCATATATCGATTGATATTTTGTCAGAATGTTCAATGCCGATATATTCCTGGTATTACAGTTTCTCAAAGCAGTAAGACAAGATAACGAATCGGATATAATTACGAAGTCTTGGTTTTCTGATTCTTCTGCAATGTCTAATGCAAGACTAATTGCTAAAGCCTCTGCAGTATTTATTGAGATATTGGAATTATATTTTCTTTTTTTACTTTTATTTCCGAACTACTAGTTCAGTATGAGTCGTATCGAAACGAACTTGAACCATTTCTGGCATGTATGTGTGTACGTGTGTTTGTTTATACTTATTTATATGCGTGTAACTGGGATTGTTTATGCGCGTGTAACTCGTGCGTTTCATGTGCGATGTGCTTCATTTCGGAAATCAATTTCTACGTGTATATGAGTGTGTTAACCTAAGTGTGTACCCTTGGTTGCACGTGCATAAATAGACAATTATTTATTTATACATTTGAGAGAAAGAGAGAGAGAAAGAGTGTGTGTGTGTTTATGCTTCAGGCAGAAAGTTTGTTTTAAAAAGACAGAAACTAAGAAAAAAAAAGCAACATAAACTGCGCCATCTGGACTAGGGATATTGACCTCCTGTGTGGCCGAGACCGACACTGTGTAGGTCACAGCCAGCTGGCAGGTCACTCTCTGTTCATGTGAAACAACAGCTCGCTCAATATATACAACATGAGGCGATCACAACAACAACCACAAAGAAAAAGAAAAAAAATCGCTTAGGTCAGGAAAGATAGTGTGCGCGGGAAGGAGAGAGAAAAGGCTGCTGTGAGTTTTATTTATAGATCAGGAAATTTCCCATTCGTCAATTAACTCGCTAAGTAAATGTCTACGTCATTCAAGCTGTCGTGTTGTTTTACAAGTTTGGCTACTCAATAACAATATGAGTGATAAAAAATGCAAGGCTGTTTTTGTTTGTTTGTTGTATAGGTTAGTTATGGGGCAATGGAGGAAATGATATATGCACTTTATATAAATCAATGGTTGTGAAATTAATATTATTCATTTGTGTAGTTACTGTTGCAGCTGTTACACTGCACATTAATTAATGCGTAATTTGTTGATGATTGTAGATGATGTGTTTAAAAACAATTATGTAAAAACACGCAGCTAGGAGAGCGTAATCTAGCGATTTATGGCTATGCTGTCTAACAGATATACTGCACATGTCTTGTAAGCTTTTATATATTTTTTCTGCGGAACATGTCCTTCAAACCTGCGCCCCCCCCCTTCCTGTACAACACTATCCGGTCAGCCATATGGCCCCTCCCCCCACAGGAAGCTACCTTCAACGATAAACTGTATGGTGAACTGGAGCAACTGACATCCACGGTGCAGTTCCTGACTGACAAGTATTGGACTTGTTGTCTAAGTCTTCCAAATCATAACACCTGAGAACGAAAAAGAAATTTCTGCGCAGATTAAAACACGTATACCAAACCACTGGAACCAACAAACAAACAAGACAATCTCATACATTGCTTTCGAATTTCAACATTATGGATGGACCCTCAATACTTTTTTTGTGTGTACTAGTCGCGGCTCAAACGCGGCTACAGAATATAGATTTTAGGAATCTGTTCAAAATGAAAATAAATATTTATTTTGCAATGTTCACTGAATTTTGAACAATTTCTGAACATTGTGTAAGTAATTTCATCAAAAGTGTTCTTCAGTTGAATTTGAACTAGAATATTAATTTTGTATCAGTGTATTTGTAAAGTTGTAGTGACCTGATTGCTTTGTGGTGTTGTCATATTGACTGACTGGATTTGGTGAGATGTTTCCATGAATGTATTGTCATAACAGCGCAGATATATGTATGAATAATAATAATAATAATAATGGTTTTTTTTTATATAGCGCTTGTATCCGTTCTATTAGATTTAGCATGCTAAGTGCGCTCTTGGAATAAATTGCCGTAACAGATGTATTGGTGTGTAAGGCATACAGCCACTAGCCAGAGAGAAAGGTCTTTAAGCTCTTTTTGAACGACTTTTTTTCTCTCACATTCTCTCAATGTCTGAGGCAAGCTGTTTTATACAGATTCAAATGAGGTACTTCTTTTTCTGTTCAGCCACACTAGAAATTTTAAGGAGTGACTAGTGACTGTGTTTAAGAGGTCAGTCCCCCCCCCCCTGGTGGGGCGTGCTTTGATATCGGTTTTTAAAGGTAAGAAGGAGCAGCGCCATTTATACATCCGTACGTAAGGGACATAATTTTATGATTTATTCGCTTCATCACCGGACACCACAATATTAGTTTGAATGACTGGAGCATGGGAGTCATAGATCTGAACAGAATTGTATAAAGTTCATAAGAAAGTTTCGTTTATTACACGTATTAGCGCCTTATGTTTACTTTTTTACACGATCCACTACGAGCCCCCTCAATGTTATTGGGCTATTCTCATAAAGGAGTTCGAAAAGGTTAGTGCACATTTGATGAATTATGCAGTGATTTTTGTGAGGGGTGAATCGCATGAGCGGATTCGCGGCGGCCTGATATGACCAGGTCAGGTTTCGCATGAATCGATAACATGTCCGTTTCTGACGAGGTTATCTTTTCTAAATGATTTCGGTAAAATGGCGTACATTATCATCAACATTTTCATTACAAAGCATAATCACTTCTTCACTTTTCAAAACTAATTACACTTACTTGAATTATTGTGGAAATATCTATATTAAAGCTTGTTGTTTTCCTCGTAAGATATTTTAATAATATTAAAAAACTACAGATTATTCTTCAAATATTGTTAAAACAGCAATGCAAATCAGACATCTTTTAAAAGTAGAACTGCCTTCTACTTTAGATACTATAATTAATTAATGAATGATGTTTGTTTTAATGGGGGGGGGCGGTGGCCAGGCGGCAGTGTGTTTGACTGGCTATAAGGTCCTGGGTTCAAATCCTAGTGAAGGCGAGGATTGTTTCCCTGGATTTGAAGGGTATCAATGAGTCTCTCCAACTCTGATGGGTACCTGACATTTGTTGGGGGGGGGGGGGTCATTGTGATGGCCACACATCCCCTATTATACCTTGGACACAGAAACTGGTGAACGCTGCTTCGCCGGCCCTATGATTAATTAGGTCCGACGGGTACTTTACTTTACTTGTTTTAATTGCTAGTTGCTGTTTTTTTTTAAAGTGCGAACACATCCTTTTTTTTCTATCTGTACGTTCTTAGCGTTCCTAGCACCGGTGATTGTCAGAACGTAATTCCAAGTGTTTATTTCTTTATGTTCAATCAATCCCAACCCTCTCCCTTCCCCGCTGCTCCATATCTGCTCACTGACATTGTATACACAGGGAAGGGGAGGGCCAGTTATAAATCATGGCTCCCTTATCCTTTAATCCTAACTGCCCCCTCCCTCTCAACTCTATCTCCTCCCAATAAAAAAAACAACAACTGACCTACTTCCTTGTTGATCTGATCTCAGTTACTGCAGTGCAAACTCCTTTGTGTAAAGTGTGTGTGTGTGAGGGTGAGTTGAGTAGAAGGTTCCATGGATTCTGCGATTCTAAAAAGTTCAGTGGAAGTTTACGACCAAATGAAACAGTAATGTTCTGGCGTTACTCTTATTTTTTCACGAAACCAACTCATCTGAGTATTGCTTTTATATTCACACTACTACATAGCGGTTTTATTGTGTCCGATTGTTATCGTTCGTTTCTTGTGTGTGTAAATATTAGACTTATCGTGACTAAATGCAAACCTGAGTTACGCCTCAGTTACGCCTGTCATGAGCCTAAAATAACTGTCATGCACATGACACACCGGACACTTGAAATACCTTTCGTACATATGAAAATGCCTCTCTTACACCTTAAAAACCTGTCATATACATGAAACACCTGTCTTCACACAAAATACCTTCCTTACACATGAAGCACTTACTTGGCTATACCTAAGACCCTTGTCATACACCAGAAACACCTGTCATACATCTGAAACTATTGTCATACTCCTTAAACACCTGTCATACATCCGAAAAACCTGTCATACACCTGAAACACCTGTCATACACCTGAAACACCTGTAATAAACTCGAAACACCTGTCATACACCTGAAACTCCTGTCACACACCTGATTCCCCTGTAATACACCTGAAACACCTGTCATACACCTGAAACACCTGTCATACTCCTTATACACCTGTCTTACATCCCAAACACCTGTCATACACCTGAAACACCTGTAATAAACTCGAAACACCTGTCATACACCTGAAACTCCTGTCACACACCTGATTCCTCTGTCATACACCCCAAACACCTGTCATACACCCCAAACACGAGGCATACCATTCAACCGACAGATGCTTTTTTAAAAAAAAACTCGACGTACTCCTGTCCAGCGCAATGGAAAATAAAGTTAAATTGGTTTGAAGAAAAGCAAAATTTGCTTAAAATATAGATACAAAGTAAGCAAAACTAAAAGCAGGATACAAGACTAAGCCTGTCTACCAATACAGATTAGGGTTAACTTTACTTTACTTTTCTCCCTAACTACAATACATTACAATAAACAGGCAAGGTGAAGGTAATCATAAAAGCTGTGTTGATTTAGGATTTTCAAATTGGAACGGGTACGCATAGACTGGAAAGACACAGATATAGATATTTAAAAAAAGCTTATTATAATAAACTGAAGTAAAAGACAGTATTGGGAACAGGGGGGAGGCTTACAATGATTACAAGATGTTTCATTGAAAGCTTAGTATGGATTTAACCCTTACAGTTCCGGGCGCGTATATAGCGGAACTGAAGGCAGCATTGATAGAAGTGGGTCGGTGCGGGAAGGGTTAACTTTAAGGAACGCAAAGATCGTATTAAAGTGAAAAGAGTGACTTAAACAAAATGATTGAACTATTTTACTGTCGTCTGTCCGTATTAATTTGTCCTGGTCCATTCATCCGTTCGCTTTTTATTTGTACTATTTCATAATGTCAGTAGATGAATGAAAGTTAAGATCACCAGCATGGACAAAATCAAAGAAACACTTGGTGCTGGACTAGAAATCCAAAGATTTTCCTGCAACATCGTCTCCTTCATAGGGAAGGCCAAAAACGCGGCAGAGCGTTCGGCGGGCTTACAGAAATATCCTGGTTTAGAGTTCTGATCAAGGCTAGAATTTGTTTCCAGGGCTGGAGGGTGTTCCTTGAGTCTACCCAGCTCTGGGGAGTACTGTACGCAATCGTGAGTCTCCGAAGTTTAATCTTGCTCTCTCTCACTCTCTCTCCGCCTTGTTAACTCCATATACAATTCGTTACACAAGACAAAAAAAAATTAAAAAAATAATAATTCGTTCTTAACCCGAATTTTTTGTGACCCGAGGCGTTCGTAGCCCGACGTAGTAATCTCCACACTTAAAATAACAAATAGTTTTCAAAAGATTGTTTATTTCTGTTTCAAATAATTTTGTTAAATTCATATTGGCTAAAAATATCTACGAAGCACAATGAAATAGATAACAATCACAAAGCAAAATAAAATGTTACAACGATTTAACGAAAACATCAGATTTACAACGATTTAACGAAAACATCAGATTTACAACGATTTAACGAAAACATCAGATTTACAACGATTTAACGAAAACATCAGATTTACAACGATTTAACGAAAACATCAGATTTACAACGATTTAACGAAAACATCAGATTTACAACGATTTAACGAAAACATCAGATTTACAACGATTTAACGAAAACATCAGATTTACAACGATTTAACGAAAACATCAGATTTACAACGATTTAACGAAAACATCAGATTTACAACGATTTAACGAAAACATCAGATTTACAACGATTTAACGAAAACATCAGATTTACAACGATTTAACGAAAACATCAGATTTACAACGATTTAACGAAAACATCAGATTAATTTTGAAATTGACGCTTCAAGTCTAAGGGGCTCGATGACGTCGCCACGCTGGGCGCGCGTGCCCTAAAAGTCACGTACTCACAACTCCAGTTTGGCCACTGACAGCTCCAGCGAGCATGTTTCAGAGATTTAAACTGCTTTAAGGATTGGGAAACATGCACGTGAAGGTGTCATAGTTTTAAATGGTTTTATGTTGTTTCAACACCCCATCCCTATAAATCTCATGTTTTAAAAGGCTCCGGATTTCAACATCGAAAGCCGGGTGCAAAACCGTGTTGCCAAGCCTCCGTGTGCAAAACCGTTTGAGATTGAGTGGCCTGATCAATTTTCATTTTGATTCGAACTTCACGTGTATGCCGTCAGAAAATGTATTATTTCGTCCAAACTATCGGATATTTATGCATTTGTTTTCGAATCTAGGGTTTCCGTTTTTCTTAAAGAACCATGGTACATATTTCATTGAGAGAAAAACGTTTGGTAAATTTGATATAAACCAATAAGGATTGCGAAACAGTGCTTGTTCGACTTAATGACCTCGACATGCAATGGGGATTATATGGCCAGTTCAATACCCTTATCGTCATGTATTTTTCTCCACTGGAGTGGACGTATAAACGCAGTCAGGAAAAGAACAGATTCAGAGGCTCCCTTCAACTAGCAGTCATGCACTCTGCCTCTAGAATACCTCAATTAAACAATATAGTTTGTGTGTATTATTAATGGTTATTTCGTTTATCACGAATAGACACCATTTTAGCATTATATGTAGGCCTATAGAATCCAACTTAGTCAAAACAATATTCCCAAAACATAGCCTCACAACAATATTCACAGAACATAGTCATTCAACATATTCACAAAACATAGTCATTCAACATATTCACATAACATAGTCACACAACAATATTCACAGAACATAGTCATTCAACATATTCACATAACATAGTCACACAACAATATTCACATAACATAGTCACAGAAAAAGTATAAAGCTACATTACATAGCACGAGCCTAATAATATGTATTACGAACAGTGGCCTAACATGCGGGGGGGGGGGGGGGGGGGGGGGGGGGGGCAGATGGCGCATATGCCCGAGGGCGACACTTCTAGGGGGCGGCAAATATAACCTACATATAGCACTTAACAAAGCAGTTACAGTTTGCAAGGGGGCGTCCCTGAAACTTTTGCCCTGGGGCGCTACATAGGCTTGTGAGAGCCCTGATTACGAACATGGTTAAATAAACATTAAAGAAAGTTATACAGAGTTCTTTATCATTGGAATATTTCCATGTTGTTCCTATCTTTCTTGCAGGTCAAACGTCTACATAATCGCTATATCTTTTATCCTTTTATACCAAAGGCGCTCCTTCTATAAAGAAGATTATTGCTTCCTGCGCCCATCCATTGTCTTGCAGTTTGATTCATATTTTAAATGACGTTTAGTTTTCTTTGACACTCGGGAATAAAGAGTTAACTCATATTATGCATTTATTCTTGCATAATTGATAAGAAAAGTGCTTTAGTATTTATGGTTTTTTATAAATAATATAATAAGACTTATATAGCGCATATCCCGTTGGGAACAGTTATATGCTCTGTAAACACACTGCTGCCTGCTGGCGCAAATACGTTTACGGCCCAAAACTCCTGCAGGGTGCCAGGGATCCGTCGGTGGCAGGGATAGAACCCGCAACGTGTCAGTTGGTTTTTGGTTGACAGTCCGGTGAACTAACCGCTGGACTAGCCGGCTTCACGATTATCTGAGCATTATTATAAAAACGAAGTATAAGATACAATGTCGCAATTCAAAGCAATGCGAGAACCTTTACTCTTTTCTAAAGCCAAGGCCATCTGTTCGATATAATTGGCCAGTCTATGGAAAATGTATACAGTTAATAGAGTAATCGCTCTTCTGTTGTGTCCTGGAGTTTGGAATTCTGTACGCTATACAATTTATGACTTTTTTTTTTAGACTAAGAAAAGTGCATTCTTTACAGCTAGAAAAGCTGAAAGTCTAACACTGGGACTTCATTTAAAGATAGTTATCTAATAAAGAGTCTTATTTCAGGCAGATGACTAAATTATGTTGAATGTCAGATATTTTTCAAGTTTATCTGTGAACTGGATTTTAGATACAACTTTCTGACGAATCTTGGCAAGGACTTTATCTTTCATGTAAAAGTAAAATATCTTTTTTTCAGGCCGTGTTTTACCGTTCGGAAGATGAAGCTTTTACACGTTTTTGTGAATACGGCATACAAGGGGATTGTGTAACGAGCACAATGCCCACCTGACTTTATTTTTCCCATAACTAAGATCAGGTATCCATCAGAGATGAGTAAGCTCAGGGACACCTTCCAGACCCCAATTTTCTTCGAGAATGCGAGCCGAGAAACTCTCTTAGATCTCGGAAAACGAATTCCGCTGTTTCACAAAACACTGACACGTGACCATATATCACGAAACACTGACACATCACCATATATCACGAAACACTGACACATCACCATATATCACGAAACACTGACACATCACCATATATCACGAAACACTGACACATCACCATATATCACGAAACACTGACACATCACCATATATCACGAAACACTGACACATCACCATATATCACGAAACACTGACACATCACCATATATCACGAAACACTGACACATCACCATATATCACGAAACACTGACACATCACCATATATCACGAAACACTGACACATCACCATATATCACGAAACACTGACACATCACCATATATCACGAAACTCTGACACATCACCATATATCACGAAACACTGACACATCACCATATATCACGAAACACTGACACATCACCGTATATCACGAAACACTGACACATCACCGTATATCACGAAACACTGACACATCACCATATATCACGAAACACTGACACATCACCATATATCACGAAACACTGACACATCACCATATAGGTTATGCTTTAAACGGTTGGCCGTTCCTGCCCACTCTAAAATACAATGTCCAACCGCATTTACCTTTCAAGATGTATCCTTGCCGTTTTAGACTCACATCCGCCAGACTCAACTTAATGTCGTGGCGTTGTTTCTTTTACCCAGACCTCTGACTGGCAGCAGAGGTCACACGTGCAGAATAGAACGAAAAGAAGAGAACCAGGTGTAAGGAGAAGGACAGAGATAAAAGAGACTTTGCCATCGTCACTAGAGGACGAGACAAATGCCATATAGATAGACTCGAACCCGATATCTCCAAAATGACCTTGCATCGCTCTGCCCGTCCGACCACCTTGTCCTATAAATTACCTGTAAGCTTGTCTCAAAACACGTGTTGCCATACCTCAGCCTTGGAGTGCAAACAAAAAAAAATAAAAAATAAAAAAGTAACACCTTCGTAAATTGTTCTTCAATTCAAGACAATCACAAAACAGCTTGTATAATGTCTGAAATTATGGGAATTCACGGCCTTGAGCTCGGAAGAAAAATGAAGTGAAAACAAAAAAAAAAGGACAACCTAGCATTCCTAACTCTTCCTGCATTGTTATTATCAAATACAGCGTGAGGATATAATTTTTTTTTCTGCACTAACGTTATTAGATCGATGGCACGTGCAAGAATCTCCTACTGGCGTTACTCCTGAACTCCACAAAATCGTGATCAGCTGACAATGCTAGTTTTTTTGTTGTTGTTTTTTTGTTTTATGTTTTCTGGCTTCAGGATTGAAAGTTGGCATGATCTAGAATCTAGAATCTAGACTTATCTAGAGAGTAGAAAGTAGTGGGGGGGGGGGGGGAAGAGGTGGAAAAGTACATCCATTTGTAACGGAAATGACTTCATCTGAGTGTCTGTGGCATACATGATACGTTTAGATGTTCTAAATTAAAAAAATTTCAGGGCTCTTTGAAATAACTTGTACTATAATAATGAATAATAAATTCAATAAATTAGAATAATAATAAAAAAGGTTTATATTGTTAATATAGATACATTATTAGACTATATTATTTTGTTCAATTAACCTTCACAATAGACTATAACAATTTTTTTGCGTAGCTATTATGTTGTTTCGAGAAGTGGGTTTTACATAGATTTATTTTTGAATAATTAAAGGTCTGATGGTATTTTGGAGTCCTCGGAAAAGGCTGCAAAGAAAGGACATTTTCCAAGTATTTTTTTTTTCAGATGGAAAATAAGAAAAACGTATTAACTTCTTTGATAAACTCTTTTCCACTATTATTTATAAAACGCAAGAACTTTGCTGAGAACATTATTATAAGGACTTTAAAGTTATGTCTTCTGCATGTACATCCAATTATTGGTCAAGGTTTTAACTTATAGATTCAATCATTTAATTGTATTGTGATGGTGAGCTTAGGCTCCTGTAGTTGAACCACTCACAGTGACCCTGTCAATTGGTCAGGTCAACTTAAATAACAACCGATACTGTAAATTTCAATAGTATAAAACATTAGTCAAGATTTAAGATTAGACTCAAAATACTGATAAGGGTGGAACACAATTCTGTATCAAATGGGCGTATGTAACATAGAAGATAACAAAAGAATTCACACAGCCAGTTGTTCATCCAACCTGGTAATGGGAAAGTTACCTTTCCCTATCAATTATGTCCTCCCTGGATGACTATATCTTTTTAAAAAGTCCGTGCAAACAAAAGGGACCTTTAAAAAAATCCACTAAACTATCAACAGCCAATTACCAACAAACACCATACACGTTTGCCAGACGGATCACTGACCCGATTCCAGTGTAAACTGAAGGTAACGATCTCCTTTTTGTTAGCCTAGGGATCAAGAAATTTTCCTTTTGTCTAAGTAACTCTTTAAAAAAAAACATGTCAATGTGATTTTGATTTTAGCTTAAAAACAACGGTTGTTTAATTGTACGAAAATGTAGAGGCTCAACAAATTATTACAGCTGTACATCTTCGAGGAATTCGCACAACGGTTTTTGCGCCTTAGGTTCACAGTATGGGATCAGCTGATCCGTTCGATACTATTGCACGTGCCCCCAACGATCCGGAAAGAGTCTGTCAGTTACGCAACGGGAGGGTTGGGGGGGAGGAGATGGCAGGGTGGGCGGGTGGTTGTGGGTTGAGAAATAAACTCAGGTTTTGCGTGCAACTCGGGTAGATCATTAATTTCCTTTCTCCCTATCAGTCTGACTGAGAGAGAACCTGGTCTTGTGCCGGTGTTAGATCGAAGACGAGACTTGTTTATCTGTAGGTCTCTCTAGCCACTACCTGTTGTTTGAAGATGATGTTGTTGTCTTGCTTAATTATTACGAAACAACAACAATGCTGACGTAGGTGTCACTAGCAATGTAGCAAATATAAGACAAATATTAACCTAATTCACCTTTCACCAACGTAAAGCTACAGCAACAGTAACACGAAAGACATAGGCGGGGCTATATATCCAGCTACTCTGGATACTGCTAATAAACATATTATATGTATTTTTCCCAATGAAGAGAAAAACAAACATATAACAACAGAATGTTTTAATAAAGTGCGTCAATAAAAGAAAAAGGAATATACCTGCATGAAGAGATTTATTGTCGTTGTCATGCTCAACTATTCGAAATGTCGTAAACAAATTGAAATTTCAACATCTCGTGAGTTATCAAATTTAAATTTCAACATCTCGTGAGTTATCGTACTATGGAGTGAGATTGAAACACAATAATTGTTATAATTATATTTGTAGTAATGATACATAAGACATTAAACTCTAATTTAGAAATACAACCCAATAACAGCATGTTGCAATGCTGAGATAAACAAAAAGACAAAAACACTTTCCTTATCCCAAATGCATATAAGTACTCTTTCTTCTCGAGTGACATTCGGGCAACACACATGTGTCAAATGCCACAACTAAAACGTGTTACATGTCACAGTATACACGTGTCATATGTCACAACACAGACGTGTCACATGCCACAACACACGTGTCACACGTCACAAATCATACTTGTCACAAGCTACAACACAGTCGTGTCACAAGTCACACGTTTCATAACACATACACGCACTTTTTGTTAATGTCTTGTTTTATTGTTGTTGCTTTTTAATTATTTTTCTTTTAACGAACTACAATGAAGATCAATAGTTTCAAAGCCGTTTTATTTGTAAAACTACAAATGGTAGACCATTTTAAGTACCTTACAAATGCACAATATCTAGATATATATAATCTATTGCATTGTGCATACATTTTCTTAGAGTATGTAAACAAACACATTTTTATTTCTGAATTCAGTGTAAAATGAGAGTGAGCATTCAGTATTCCTGAATTTTGAGTACACAAACTGAATATTTTGATTGCGACGCAATCCAAGGGTGTCAAACTTAAGTCCCGCGGGTCACATCTAGCCCAGCATACAATTCATATCAGGCCCAGCGAAAGAATTTTATGCAAGTATTCATCACATCGCACCTGGTGTCGCCTTTCGGTGTCGCAACTTAACTAAACACTGCATAATGAATGATTATTCAATTAGGCATGCAACCTTTAAGTGTGAGTTCAGTTTTAGCTCCCCCTCCTCTGCTATCGAATTTAGACAACACAATGGTTATTTCGTTTGTTTGTTTGTTTGTTTGTGTTCTGCTTCAAACCCAAATATCGCCTGGTGGGTAAAACATTTTGTGATGTGCCCCCAGTTTGATATTGAACTAAAGGGTAACAGCATTTATGAGTTGTGGGATGGGAGGGAGGTGGGCTGGTAGGGATGCAGGTGCAGAGCGGAACTAAAAGATACTTACTTAAACATCCATGTTGAGTAAACCTTGATTTTTACACTGCAGAGATCCCATTTCGAAGCTATATAATATAATATATACCGCTACACTTGAACAGTAAATTGACAGTAAAACTACTCAATAGCTATAATATTATGTAATAATAATAATAATGGTAATTTATATAGCGCTTCTATACAAGCTATTACATTTAGCATGCCCAGTGCATGCTCTGTGCGCTCTCGGTATAAATTGCAGTGGCTGTAGTATTGGTATGTAAAGCATACAGCCACTAGACTCACTAGACAAAACGAAAGGTCTTTAAGCTCTTTTTAAAAGACTATTTTCTCTCATATTCTCTCCTATAATTTTGTGTTCTGATATAAATGTTTGTAAAAGAATATTAAAGAAAAAGAAGCGTTTTTTTTTTCATTGACTCATTCTAAGCAAGTTTTTTCAATGTCTTTTTTTTCTTTTTTTTTCCATGTTATTATTTTCCCATCATGTTTTTCATCTTGTTTTTTTTTTTGTATCTTAGTTTCTTTTTTAAGTTATCATAAATCTAGACTCTAATTGCTTTTCCTTTCCTTTCTTAAAAAGTTTAATCTTTTTTGTTAGTTTGTACTACAGCATTATTGAGTATTTCGTTGATATCTTCCCTAGAAAAAAAAATAGTTCTTATTGTATGAGGTATACATATATACATTTTTTTTCCTTTGTTCTATTTGTTGCTGTGTTTTATTTTTGTTGTTGTTTTTTCGTTAAAGTCATGCTCGGTTCAATGAAAAGTCATCTAGTAGAAAGTTCCCCCCCCCCCCCCCCCCATCAGCCATCACTCTCTAGTCCAAGTGTTCTAGTTTTGAGATAAGTGCTATATGCTTGACATAACGATGCGAAGATAAGCGGCTTTTTGCTTTAATTTTTGTATCAGAGAGAAAAAAAAATTGTTTTGATGGTCGCTCTTATTTTATTGGGTCATAAACAACCTATGAGCGCTAAGTATTGAATTTTTCTCTGCTTAGAAAAACATAGACTTTTTGTCTAGATTCTCTCGTAATTTGTAATATTGACACAAGTAAACGAATGTACTTGAATACAGCCCTCGATAATTCTCCACAGGTGTCACAATTTTATCCTTTATTAAATCCCTTTTTATGGAACAGCCATAAAAGTATTTCGTAATTCAGTTGTTGTTTTATTACTTTTTTTGGTCATGTCTGTTGGAGATTTTAAAGGTTTTAATTTTTTTTTTTATCATACTAAGGAAATAACCAGGAATCAAACACGGGGCCTTCGGTGCGACTATTCGAGCGCGCTGACGGCTAGACCACCTGCTGTCCTACTTACTTTCTTACTTAGAGCCCGACACCTCTATTTGGGTCCAGGCTACCAACCATAAGAAGAAAGAGAACATAAACACGTGGAATTATAAACAGAATGCGTGCTTTCTTAAGACGTGAAAAGACACTTTTGAAAAACAAAAATTCAAACTCCGAGTACATAAGTATTAACTATATTGGACTGGAACATGAATTGTAAATTCTAACAGAACGCTATTACATTGACCTTACTCAGTGCGCTCAATTTCCACGTCGATACGACGTGGTGTTCCCGCTGGTGTTCATGCTTTTTCAGTAAAGGAATTTTAATCACACTTAGTAGGTTTCCGAATGTTGAACGCCATTTCTTTTTGAATTACATTTTCTTTAAAAAAACAAAAAAAACATAATATTTTGGAGTATTATAAATAGTGTATGATATTTCGAGCAGTAGGTCTAAGCCTAACCAGAAAACAAAAATAAACACACTACAACAAGCAATTAGCAAGCGAACTTTACGGCGATAATAAAAATAACAATATAAAACTAATAAACTTTTCAGAACAAGTTATTTGATGGATAGGTTATGGTCCCTGGACAAGTCAGTTTTACATTCGATCAATTGTTCCGCAAAACTTTTCTAAACAGTTCTTTTGTTTTTTAAAGATAGGAAACCCATCAAATAAAAGTGCACCTTGTATAGAGATGAAAACATTATTTATTAAACCAAACAATATAATTGATACTGATTCATATTTTATTTAATTTTTGAATTTTATTGCTTTGTATATTTTCATATTATATCAGATGATTTAATAATAGTGTATCATATTTCATTATGTTCGCTTAAAGTACGTAAAATTACATTATATTATGTTATCATCATCAATGTACATAATTACCGTGAGTTTTTTTATATAATATATATATATGTTTTTAAATGTAGGCGTATATGTTCGTTCGCTATAGGCTCCTAGGCCGTTTGACCGATCGGCACAAAAGTTAAATGTATAAATTGGAAACGTCCTCCAAAAGAAATTTTTATTATAGAAACAATATTTCTTAATTCGTGAATATTTAAAAAAAAATAAAAGTTGACCTATTACTAATCACCGTATTTAAGGTTCTAAGCTTAGCGCCATTTCAGAATGATGTCCCTTTGAAATGCTTTCACATTAGGGTGGTTTTTTTGGACTGGGTTTTCCCGTACTGTGAAATATTATTGTCTACTTTTTTTAAATTATATACTTATTTTACTGTGCGGTATTTGTGTTTGTTATTTTCTTTTGATAGTATTATTGTTTATTTAATATTATTTATAAGAAGTCAGAAGCTTGAGAGCAAAATCCATATGCATGTTCCAGGACCAGCCGACAGTATACAATAAAAAAAAATACCGAAAGAAACGTTCCCACTATAGTTTTTATTTTAATTATTATATTTCTTAATTCGTTAATATATTTTATAAACAAATGTAGGCCTATTACTATTTATGTTAATGTTATAAACTGAGTGCCATTTTAGAATGATGTCTTTTTCCCGTTACCTACTTTTTACTCCCTTTCTATTAACTCGTACCGTCTGTCTGTCTGTCTGTCTGCTTGATAGCGAAACTTTGCATCGATTTTTCGACCACTTCTCGTCGTTCAATCGAGCCGAAACTTGGCCAGCAGAATGGTCTCATATAATAATACATTCTATCAAATTTTCAGCATCGTGGCCTTTGGAATAGTCACGAATACCTTTCACCAATTTGCGAATCGAATAACATATTTTACGAAAAAACATGGCTGCCTTTGACGGAATTAATAAACTTTTCGGATTTGTTCGTTTTTACGAAAAAGTACGAATGAAAACGACACAATGTAGCCGAAACAAAGCGAGTTATCTTTTTATGTTTTTTGCGAGCCAAAGCTATAAAAAAAAAAGGATGCGCAAAAGCGAAGCGACGATCGTGGCATCATGCATTTAAAAAAAATGCGCAATCGTTATAATTAGATATGTATTTGCCGACAGTTCCGATTCGAAATTTTAGTTTTGTAGTGAAGTGGAAATGGTAAACTTAAAGACCAAGTGAAGAGGTTTTTCTCAAAGGAACGAGATTTGGAATAGCCTCATACGGCAGTGACGTATCACAAGGGAAATAAATAAATAAAAATAGACGCTATAAATCTATATTTAACCATTTTGTTAAAAATAAGAACCGGGAAAAGATTCAAAACATGTGGCAATAGATTCAAAACACGTGACCATATTAATTTTTCCTAGTCGGAATCCTTTATGTTACGTCACTTTCCTATATTGCCGGAAATAAAAACAGCTCAAATGGCTACGAGATTTGGAGTAATCTTTCGAAAAACACACACATTTAAGTGCAAATATTGAACTAATTACTTAAAATGTATCTTTGATATTTTGTATAAATGTTTTTTTTAACATTCAGATACTGAATACACTATTTACTATCAAAATCAAATGTTAACTCAATTTTGATAAAAAGCTCTTCACTTGGTCTTTAATTTACAAAGAAAGGGAGTATAGTAAAACACTTTTTTTAAATGTTTTCCTTGTTAATACCAGTGCTTTTTTTGTGACGGTACGCACCGGTACGGCGTACCGGCACCTTTTTCAATGTGGGGAAAAAAGTATTACTTTTCTTGTATTTTAACGTTTATTATTAATTTATTTTATTATTAATTTGTTAAAATTGAATTATTTTAAAATTGCGCGCAATATGAATTAAAATATAAAACAAGAAAACCATAAAAACGAAGTTTTCATTATACTCCCTTTATTTGCAAACTAAGTTTACCATCATGTAATTAAATAATTGATTAACTACTGCAAATGAAACGTACAGAAAAAATATCTGTGTCGCAAATCTCAAAAATATCTCTTTACTCCGTATGAATTGTTCTAAAAATAATCGTAGCACATAATTTATTTTTCTAGCTTTGCGCCGAAAAAGTATAAAAAGTTTCACAGGCATTTTTAACGCGAAATCAAAATATTTCTTATACTTTCCTTTTAAGAAATGAATATTGTCATAAGTGTAGTATTATTAAGTCGTTTTAACTGAAAATTTGATAGGATGTATTGTTAGGCGCCACAAATCTGCTGTCCAAATTTCAGCTAGATCGGACCACGGGAAGTGGTCGAAAAATCGAAGCCAATTTTTGCACCATTGACGATTGCAGACATTGCAACTTAAAATAAAGGGAGTAATGAGAAACTGCTTTAAAAGTTAGGCAATCCATCACTGAGTACCGGCACTTATTTTTTTACAAAAAAAGCACTGTTGACTACACAATTTTGTATACATGTTCCAAAGCCAGAAAACCGTAAAAAAAAAATTTTGAACAACAACAAAAAAAAAGACAAATACCGAAAGATACGTTACTACTACTGATTTTATTGTAGGCATGATATTGTTTTGTTTTTGCTTTTCCCTTTTAACAAAACACATGGTAATCAGTCGTTTCTCTGTCATTTTGACGGGCATAACTCCTAGTAATATTTTAATTTAATAATGTAACTCGTACTTTTTTTTTTTTCAAATTTTAAGTTCAGTAGGTTAAAGGTTGTTTGCAATGAACGAAAAAAATAATAATTCACATACATTGAAACGTTTAGCCTCATACGTAATAACGATTAGGAGTTGGGGGAGGGGGTGGGGGGGCGGGGAGACGGGTATTATTTTTGAAAAAGTCGTATTTCAGTCGAGTTCGATTAGTTACCATGGCAACCCCATGTAACTCATAGATCAATTGGTGAGCTCTCCCTAACAGCATTAATTATTTGATAGTGTTCGAAAACCACCCCTCCCTCTCTCCCCCCCACCTCCCACGGCATTCACTCCCACTCCAGTCCTCTTACACACTCACTCCGTCCTCTGCTGCAAACCTCCCCCTCCCCTCTTCCCCTCTACCGCCCCCCCCCCCCCCCACCCCCGAATCCTCCTCTTCTAAGTGAGTCGATGATCGATGTGCAAATTGCCACCAGTTTAAACCTCATCTCCAGTATCGGAGTTGGGGTAGGGAGGGGGGGCTAGCGCAGAAAGTAAGGTTGCCCTGGTGGGCGTAAGAGGTGGGAAATGGGTTGCATGGGAATGGTTAGCGTCACCCAACCCTGGGGCGCTGACAACCGATACAGGACACTACCTGCGTGGGTGGTGCGGGAGGAGTGGTGTGTGTTTGTCGGAAGATTGTTGTCTGGGGGAAGGGTGTGGGGGGCTAATGGGACGTGCCCTTAGACCAGACAAAATTTGAGACTCGCCCAAAGAGATACAATACACGAGACAACTAGAGCACGTGTCGTACGGAGAGAGAGAGAAAGAGAAAGAGAGGGAGAGAGAAGGACAGAGATATAGAGAGGGAAGGGAGAGAAGAGAGAGAGAGGGAGAGAAAGAGTGTTAGAGTAGGAGATATATGGAGGGAGAGAGAGAGAGGGAGAGAAAGAGTGTTAGAGTGGCAGATATATGGAGGGAGAGAGAGAGAGAGGGAGAGAAAGAGTGTTAGAGTGGCAGATATATGGAGGGAGAGAGAGAGAGAGGGGGAGAGAGAAAGAGAGATATAAATAGAGAGAGAGGGAGAGAGAGAGAGAGGGGGAGAGAGAAAGAGAGATATAAATAGAGAGAGAGAGGGAGAGAGAGAGAGGGGGAGAGAAAGAGAGATATAAATAGAGAGAGAGAGGGAGAGAGAGAGAGGGGGAGAGAGAAAGAGAGATATAAATAGAGAGAGAGAGAGAGAGAGAGAGAGAGAGAGGGGGAGAGAGAAAGAGAGATATAAATAGAGAGAGAGAGGGAGAGAGAGAGGGGGGGAGAGAGAAAGAGAGATATAAATAGAGAGAGAGAGGGAGAGAGAGAGAGAGGGGGAGAGAGAAAGAGAGATATAAATAGAGAGAGAGGGGGAGAGAGAGAGAGGGGGAGAAAGAGAGAGGGGGAGAGAGAAAGAGAGAGAGAGGGAGAGAGAGAGAGGGGGAGAGAGAAAGAGAGATATAAATAGAGAGAGAGAGGGAGAGAGAGAGAGATATAGAGAAATAGAGAGAGGGAGAGAAAGAGAGATATAAATAGAGAGAGAGAGGGAGAGAGAGAGAGGGGGAGAGAGAAAGAGAGATATAAATAGAGAGAGAGAGAGGGAGAGAGAGAGAGATATAGAGAAAGAGAGATATAAATAGAGAGAGAGAGGGAGAGAGAGAGAGGGGGAGAGAGAAAGAGAGATATAAATAGAGAGAGAGAGGGAGAGAGAGAAAGAGAGATATAAATAGAGAGAGAGAGGGAGAGAGAGAGAGGGGGAGAGAGAAAGAGAGATATAAATAGAGAGAGAGAGGGAGAGAGAGAGAGGGGGAGAGAGAAAGAGAGATATAAATAGAGAGAGAGAGGGAGAGAGAGAGAGGGGGAGAGAGAAAGAGAGATATAAATAGAGAGAGAGAGAGAGAGAGGGGGGGGGAGAGAGAAAGAGAGATATAAATAGAGAGAGAGAGAGAGAGAGAGGGAGAGAGAAAGAGAGATATAAATAGAGAGAGAGAGAGAGAGAGGGGGGGGGAGAGAGAAAGAGAGATATAAATAGAGAGAGAGAGGGAGAGAGATAGAGAGAGAGAGAGAGAGGGGGGGAGAGAGAAAGAGAGATATAAATAGAGAGAGAGAGAGAGAGAGAGAGAGAGAGAGAAAGAGAGATATAAATAGAGAGAGAGAGAGAGAGAGAGAGAGAGAAAGAGAGATATAAATAGAGAGAGAGAGGGAGAGAGAGAGAGGGGGAGAGAGAAAGAGAGATATAAATAGAGAGAGAGGGGGAGAGAGAGAAAGAGAGATATAAATAGAGAGAGAGAGGGAGAGAGATAGAGAGAGAGAGAGAGAGAGGGGGAGAGAGAAAGAGAGATATAAATAGAGAGAGAGAGGGAGAGAGATAGAGATAGAGAGAAAGAGTAAGGGTGGTTGGGGATTGGTGATATTGTATTCTTCTATGGCACTTCCGTCAACACCAGTCAGTGCCACACCCTTTAGGCTGACAGTGCCAGTGACAATTGATCTGCTATGATAGGTCTAAACCCAACTCTTGAAATTCACAAAGATTTGTTCAATAATAATCTGATTGGTGTAAATAATGGCAGTGTACACAAATTAGTTTCAAGCCATTACGACATTAAACACAGTACTAACTCCATAGTCAACAATGAGAAACTTGAACTAAAATATGGGAGAATCACAGATATGTAGAGAGGGGGGTTCTTGTATTTTATAGTAATGAGGGGTGGGAGTTCAAACGACGATACACTGGCCCCGAACTATATTGTTTGATAGTTTCAATCTCTTTGTTATTGTAAAAACGTAGTTTCCACGTGTTTTCGTGGTTACCACGTCTTTTTCCGTCGTTACGAAGTGGTGTTCCTGCTGGGTCTATAACAGGGGTAAACAGCAATTATTGTCATTGGCGACAATATACAAGGACTTTGATACAAGGTTGGCAACACATTCTAAAATATGTATTTTTTTTTAAAATTATTAATATTATAAATATTAATGCGGCGCGGCAGACGAGCGCCAGTACATTCAGCCGCCATATTGGTAGTCGTGGGTTCGAATTTTAGGATGTGTATAGGGAGGGTCTCCCGCAATTTTACCCAGCCCCCGTGGGATACATGTCATAAGTTGGGCCAAAGTAAAGACGGCTGACGCATTGTGCTGGCCACACACAATCCCACATTATGCAGTGGACCACGGGAGCTAATGAGCATTGGCCCCAACTGCCCAATGGATCAATTCTGCCCGACAAGATTACTTTACTACTACAATGAATTTAGAAATATATAAAAAAACTGCCCTTAGAATCTCTGCTAGAGGCTGAACGGAACATAGTGTGGTACGCGGGCCACCTGTTGCTCATCCTTCAACAAGAAGTGAAAACAAAGTCAAATCGGCGCAAAAGGTGAATCCGGTGGATGAGTGGGGGGGGGCGAACAGTTTTAAATAATTTTACGAGTGAGTAAAATAAAATTCTGCACTACTGTGCGGAGAGAAAGTGGTGGGGGGGGGGATAGTTTGTTGGCCAGGGTGTGGAGAGTACGGGGGGGGGGGGGGGGGGGGAATTAGGAGAGTTCTCTACTTTGAACATATCGGTTAAATGTGGGAATGGGGGAATGGGTCATAGGTCAAGGATACCCATCAGGTCAATGATATATAAGTGGCGGCATGAGTTTAACCTTGTTATTGTAATGATCCTGTTTTGTGTAGTCTCCCGACAGACCACCTTCTGACTCACGCTAGACCTGTTGTTGTTGTGTTTTTTGTTAACTTAATGTTGTTGTTTAGTGGGAGTGTTTTTTTTTTTTGGGGGGGGGGGGGGGGTTTGGATGGGGAAGGAAGATTATGGGTTGTTTTTCAAACCTATTGTTTAATGTTGTGAAGATCTGGTTTTGCAATAGGCGTATTTGGTATTTGTTTTTTTCCGAAAAGTTGTGTGTTTTTTTCTTTAAAATCCCAACAGGCTGCCATTATCATGCATCAAGCCGACCTTATAAGATTAGATAAGATTATTTTTATTGATCCAAATAAATGGAAATTTGACTTGATTACATAAATTTCGTCTTTCAGCATACAGGTACTTAAAAACATATTAAAGAACCATTTGTACTCAAGCACAGTAGACATTCGCGCACACTATCATATCATTTATCATACTAGAAAAATAAGTCTTATACAACTACAGACTTTCCTTCTATAAAGTTGATTGTTGCATTATTGTCCAAATCCTCTCTACTGGGGCGTCATCAATGATTGTGAACGTTGGCAGGGTCAGAACCCGGGTCGTCGTTTTGACAGTCCGGCGTACTAACCGCAGAACCAGCCGGCCTACATTCAAAATTTAATAAAATATTAAGATGCAGGAATGAATGCGGGTATTGTGGTAAAGCGGCAGCGCGTTCGGTTGACATACTGACGGCCCTGGATTCCAAACTTGAAGGTCCTGGGTTCGAATACTGGTGACGTCTAGAGTTTTTTTCCAGGGTGTAACCCGGTAGTTGTGGATTCGACTCGGTTACACGTGTGGTGGAGGTTTCAACTCACACCCTTGGCTTCGTTGGTCTGGAGGTATCTTTTGAAGTCGGATGGCAGCCTCTACTGTACTTTTGCAAATTTATATTTGACACCTTTCCTTAGACGTGGCTTCGTAAACGTCTAAGTCTAACAAACAATGTCACGTTCTAACCAAACAGTAACCAACGCTGTTGTCTTATGATAGAAAACTGTATGACTTTATTCAATGGTAGCGGAAAATGGCTAGCAGTAATAATACAATGATGAAAGTGAACTATTAGCAGATGCAGGCAATTCATCAACAAAATGCAGAACTTCGTGACTAAACTGGCATATAAAATGGTGAATCAAACAACCTGAGTAGAACAATATTTACAATAGTTAGATCTGACTTCTAACTAAAATGAAAGTGTGTCTGCTTAAGAGACTGGCGCTAGGACTAAATTTACAGCGAACAGTTTCAACTTATATAGCGGACATGAAGAGGGGGAGTGTAAACTATACCAATGGTTTGACATCTGGTACTAAATTTTGAGATCAACAGAAGGATCTCCCTGGCCTTAGAAAGTCGCCCAATTATGGGCCATTTGCAGAAGGCCAGAGCTATGCATAAAAAATGTCCATCGTTGGCGATCAGAAAAAAATGATATCAACTGGAATTATATTTCCTGAAACAGTGACAAGATAAGGTAGGAAATATATGGTCACCCAGGAAGGTGGAAAAAGGGGGGGGGGGCGAGAGGGCGCGATATTCACGAGACTATGTGACCCTTAATTGCAATCTGGACACTGGTCGTTAAATTCGTACGCCATTCAAAGTTGGTAAGGGGGGATAACCACGTCGCGGGTGGAAAAGATGACACTGGAAGGTTAGGGGGGGGGCGGTATAGTATCATTTTACTTGGCCGGGAAACCCCGCTATATGGGAACAAGGTAATATACTAACATTTACAAACAAAATTTTTATTTCTAAACCTTCTCTCTCTCTCTCTCTCTCTCTTACGCTTAATCAAAATAATGTACATATATTCCTAATCCATACATGGTTGTGATGCTAATACATTTGTTATAAACATTGGCAGTTATAAAATTCGGCCTATGTGACGACCGATTCGTTTCCATTCGTCACAATATCCCCACCAACAAAAGTTCTTATCTATGATAAGAACTGTTAATAAGCGCTATTACGAGAACAATCGCGAGATTATACACCCCAAAAGTTACAAGTCTATAACACAAAAAAAAACTAAGAGGTAAACTGAGATACTTACAGATTTATGATAATGGCAGAATATGTACACATTAAACAAGGAGGGCTTCTTAGTTCTCTCCAGTTTCTTCCGCAATAGGATGGCGGCTGAGGAAATCTGATAGGCAGTTTTCTGGACCTGGTATGTACTGGGTTTTAAAAGAATACTGGGACAACGTCAGGGAGTGTCGCATTAGTCGGCGGTTAAGATTTTTGGCTGAAGCCATGAATGTGAGGGGTCGGTGGTCTGTCTGCAAAGTAAACTGTTTTCCGTACAAGTATGTTTGGAATTTTTCTATCCCATAAACTACAGCTAAACATTCTAGCTCGATAATGGGGTAGTTCATTTCTGCTTTGGTCAATTTCCGGCTAGCATAAGCTATTGGGTAAAGTCTGTCGTCGTCTGGGTCGGTCTGCATAAGGACTGCGCCCAGTCCGGAAAAACTAGCGTCTGTCCTAATAACGAACTGTCTTGATAAATCAGGGAGTCGTAAGATCGGTTTGTCGACTACAGCTGCCTTCAGTGTGGTAAACGCACGTTCGCAATTGTCATCCCATAATATTGGATCAGGTTGTCCCTTCTTAGTGAGGTCTGACAACGGGGCGGCTATAGTGTTGTAATTGGCTACGAACTTTTGATAATAGCCACAGAAACCAAGAAATGACCTTACCCCTGATTTGGTGGTGGGCCTCGGGGCGTCTCTGAGTTTAGCTATTTTGTCCTCAGCTGGCATGAGGTGGTTACATTCTACCATGTGGCCTAGAAATTTTAACTTGTCAAATCCTATCATACATTTGGAGGGACGCGCAGTGAGACCGGTTTCCCGCAACCTTTTTAAGAGAAGCTCAATAAGTTCAAGGTGTTCAGCCCAGGTTTCGGTTGCCACTAAAATATCATCAATGAAATTAGAAATTCCAGGTCTCTGTATCGGTTGCAATAACTTCCTCATCATGCGGGTGAAAACGCAAGGGGAGTTGTTCAGACCAAAGGGAACAGTCTGTAATTCAAAATGCCCCTGGGGTGTACTAAATGCGAGAAAAGGGCGGGAACTCTCACGTACTTCAATCTGATAAAACCCTTTGCTGAGATCAAATTTTGAAAAGAAGCGAGCATTGGCTAAATTGGCAAATAAGGTATCAGGGTCAGGCATGGGCTCCGCTTGAAACTCCGCAACACTGTTCAAACGTCTGAAATCTATGCACATACGGTGCGAACCATCTGACTTTTTAACTAATACCACCGGGGCATTGAAGGGAGAGGTAGAAGGGGCTATAATCTTTTGTTCCAATAAGGTCTTGATCTCCTCTTCTATCAGTTTAGCTTTGGCATGAGGAATCTGATAGGGTTTGACTCGAATGGGGGTGGGGTCTATTAGTTTCATAGAAAACTTTTCTAGGTTGGTGCGACCTGGTTTGTCTGTCAGCACGTCGGCATATTTGACTAGCAGTTTGCGCACTTGACCGGCTTGCTGTGGAGTTAATTTTGGACATGTGGTGACATCGGCTACTGTCTCATTTGTTTGAAGAGGGCAGGAGGTGAGGGTATTATCAGGCTCGGTTTCCTCCGCGATGGCCAAGGCCAAAATGGGAATATCAGAGGTTGAGCGTTCTAGATACTTTTTGAGTAGATTGATGTGGTACATTTTTTCTTTGATTCCCACTTTTATTTTATAGTTGGTTGGCGATATTTGGTCAGTGACCACATATGGTCCTTTCCACGTTATCTGCAATTTATTGTGAGATGAAGGGAGTAATAATAGCACTTTGTCGCCAGGGGCAAGTTCGCGTTCCTTGACCCGGCGATTGTAATGATTCGCCTGTTTACGGCGGGCTTTTAAAAGTTGGGAGTGAGCAATGTTTCGGACACACTCCAGGCGGGCTTTTAGTTGCTGGACATATGCATGGACTGTTTTTTCCTCTTGATGAGTACTTTCTTTAGTCCAAGAGCGACGAAGGAGTTCGAGTGGTCCGCGAGGTTGAGTCCCATAAATCACTTCGTAGGGAGAGTAACCTAAACTAGAATGCGGGGCTGTGCGGTATGCGTAAAGTGCTGCGGGTATGTAGGTATCCCAATTGTTGGGGTCTTCGAGAGTGATTTTCTTAAGCATTTCTTTTAAGGTTTTATTGAACCTTTCTACTAGCCCGTTTGCTTGTGGGTGGTAGGGTGAGGTTCGAAGGTGTCGTGTGTTCATTAGCTGTAACACTTCCTTCATTAATGTACCTGTAAACTGAGTGCCATTGTCTGACTGGAGGAACTCTGGGAAACCTATCCTAGTGAATATGGTGAACAGGGCTTCCGCCACGTGTTTAGCATCCATACTAGGCAATGCTACTGCCTCTGGCCATTTAGTCGATTGGCACACTACACAAAGGATATAAGCGTTCCTCTTCCGCGTCCGGGAGAGGGGACCGATTAGATCCACTGACACCCGTTTAAACGGAATGTCAACTACTGGGGTCTCACCCAATGGTACTGGCGGAGTGAGGTGTTTTGGAGCCGTGATTTGGCAGTGGTGACACGAAGATACAAATCTTTTGATGTCTTCAGACATGCCGGGCCAGTAATAGTAGTACTTCACCTTTTGAACAGTCGACGTCTGTCCTTGATGGGCTCCCATAGGAGAGTCATGAGCTATTTCCATTACCTGATTGCGAAAGGCGGCGGGAACCACTACCTGGGGCTTTTCATCTTGATCAGCGCAAGGCTGTCTGTAAAGAATGTTTGCTTTAAGGAAAAAATAAGATTTCCCTGATTCGCGCAAGTTTGTTTGGGCTTTTTCTCTAGCTGAATTTAGGGAAGGGTCTTCCTTCTGAGCTTTAACAAAATCTCGGTGAGAGGGCAGAGGCTCTACTGTGGAGTCCACTGTCTCGTGTTGGGCTCGGGTGATGACCGGAGCCACAATCATAGGGGTCTGTGGGGTAGCTAGAAAAACATACTTGCATCCCAAAATAACATCATAAACTAGGTCTTTCATGACCGCTGCATTAATTGTGCCACGGACAAAAGGAGAATTTATGTGAATACGCGCAATGGGAAGATTCTGTGCGGGTGCAGAGAGGGATGGCCCTCGAAGGTTAATAAATTGACCAGTGAGATCGCCGGGCCTTATCCGCGACTCATTAACTATGGAATCGTACTCGCAGCCAGTGTCAAACAGACAGATTGCTGGTTCCCCATTCAGTTCAACCGTGTCTGTTTCTTTGGGGCCATTGTGGCTCCCAGGGGTAGGCGGGGTTTCTAATTCATCAATCAAAGTCACCTGAGTTTCGGACTCCTTGGTGCAAGTGGCTAGGGTTCCCACATTATTCATGGGTGACATTAAGTTTCCCGACGCCGAAGAGTCGGCTTGGACTACAACGGAGGACACGTGGGCCTGTGTGGGGCGGTCTCTCCTCCTATCACTCGGAAACGGGTTTGAGTGCTCTAGGCGGTTGCTCCCTCCATTTGTTTGATGGTAGGGGCGGTGCGTTTGATGATTCTCGTGCTGGGGCGGATGGCGATGTGAGTTTTTCTTATCTATAGGCCCGTTGGGGCGCCCTACCTGGGGTTTATCAAGGCGTGGGCGTGGGGGGTGGGTTGTCAGATTTTCCTCTTGGTGAGCTGTGGCGTAGCGATCCGCTAACTCTACCAATTTGTTAAAGGTACCCACCTTACGTTCGTCCAGGAACACTTTCATTTTATAAGACATATTATGTCTCATTTGTTCTGTTAGGACTAGCTCGGCTAGTCCTTGAAATGTTTTTTCATGCGATGCGAGTTCTACCCATTTGATTAAATATGAATTTAGCCTGTCTGCAAACTGAACATACGTCTCTCCTTCTTTTATTTGTGATTCTCTAAATTTCCTATTGTATGATCTAGCCGTCAATTCGTACTTTATCAGTAGCGCATTTTTCAATGTTTCATAACTGCCCTTGTCATTAGAGGGAAGTTTGTTGTAAACCTCATAAGCTTGGCCTCTTAGAGACTGAACTAAATGTCTAACCCATAGTTCTTTGTGGACATTATGGTTTACAGCTAAATGTTCATACCTATTAAGGTAGACGTCAATGGTCTCTAATGACGGGTCAAAAATGTCAGGTGTGAAAGAGTAGTATTGGGGGGTAAATGAGTCATTTGAGTGCTCTGTTGAAGTTTGAGAGGAAGGAGAATTCGGAGTGCACATACCGGGGGCCGCTAATTCTGCCTGTCTTAACTGTATTACTTTCTCAGCCTCAATTTGGGCCAACCTAATTTGCATTTCTTTTTCTGATTCAATTTTTAACTTTTCTTTTTCTGATTCAATTTTTAACTTTTCATTTTCTGATTCAATTTTTAACTTTTCTTTTTCTGATTCAATTTTTAACTTTTCTTTTTCTGATTCAATTTTTAACTTTTCTTTTTCTGATTCAATTTTTAACTTTTCTTTTTCTGATTCAATTTTTAACTTTTCTTTCTCCCTAAACTCAGCGACCTGTTGCTTAATATATTCTAACATCTCATTACCAGTGAGGTTAGCGGCCTCAGCTTCTTCTCTAGCAACACGTTTAATGCTTACAATATCGGCCATGATATTATAACTTCTAAATTATGCTAAAATGCCAATGATATAACAAAAGTAAAAGGATCACTTACCCTTCAGCCTTCCAAATTTGAATTACAGAAATGCATATCACTAACACATACACACTTATAAACTATTCACTAATGTCACTAGAATGTTAGAATGTTTTTAATTCTGTCTTGTGGACTTCGGTAACTATTAGCTGTGTTGTCTCACGGCGGCGTTGAAGCTGATCTACGGTGTCAGGTGGATAAACGTGTAGCAAAGGGTTGTCTACAGGGTTGTCTGGTTGGCAGTTGACACTCTTCAGGTAACAAGCAATGTTCAATGAAATGAGCAGGGTAGGTCTAGTTGACTTTCTTCATTAGACAGGCAGTGTTTTGTGTAGGGGTTGATACAGGTTGTCACCGGGTTGTCAGGACAGTGGCTTTTCTGTTAGAGGTGAATAAGAGCCCCCAGCAAAAATACAATCAAGCTGGACCGCTTCAAATGGTGCCCAGATTTTAATCACCGGACGAGACCTCAATTATGTAACCCGGTAGTTGTGGATTCGACTCGGTTACACGTGTGGTGGAGGTTTCAACTCACACCCTTGGCTTCGTTGGTCTGGAGGTATCTTTTGAAGTCGGATGGCAGCCTCTACTGTACTTTTGCAAATTTATATTTGACACCTTTCCTTAGACGTGGCTTCGTAAACGTCTAAGTCTAACAAACAATGTCACGTTCTAACCAAACAGTAACCAACGCTGTTGTCTTATGATAGAAAACTGTATGACTTTATTCAATGGTAGCGGAAAATGGCTAGCAGTAATAATACAATGATGAAAGTGAACTATTAGCAGATGCAGGCAATTCATCAACAAAATGCAGAACTTCGTGACTAAACTGGCATATAAAATGGTGAATCAAACAACCTGAGTAGAACAATATTTACAATAGTTAGATCTGACTTCTAACTAAAATGAAAGTGTGTCTGCTTAAGAGACTGGCGCTAGGACTAAATTTATAGCGAACAGTTTCAACTTATATAGCGGACATGAAGAGGGGGAGTGTAAACTATACCAATGGTTTGACATCTGGTACTAAATTTTGAGATCAACAGAAGGATCTCCCTGGCCTTAGAAAGTCGCCCAATTATGGGCCATTTGCAGAAGGCCAGAGCTATGCATAAAAATGTCAATGTCCATCGTTGGCGATCAGAAAAAATGATATCAACTGGAATTATATTTCCTGAAACAGTGACAAGATAAGGTAGGAAATATATGGTCACCCAGGAAGGTGGAAAAAGGGGGGGGGGCGAGAGGGCGCGATATTCACGAGACTATGTGACCCTTAATTGCAATCTGGACACTGGTCGTTAAATTCGTACGCCATTCAAAGTTGGTAAGGGGGGATAACCACGTCGCGGGTGGAAAAGGTGACACTGGAAGGTTGGGGGGGGGGCGGTATAGTATCATTTTACTTGGCCGGGAAACCCCGCTATATGGGAACAAGGTAATATACTAACATTTACAAACAACATTTATATTTCTAAACCTTCTCTCTCTCTCTCTCTCTCTCTTACGCTTAATCAAAATAATGTACATATATTCCTAATCCATACATGGTTGTGATGCTAATACATTTGTTATAAACATTGGCAGTTATAAAATTCGGCCTATGTGACGACCGATTCGTTTCCATTCGTCACACAGGGTCTAGAGTCTATACGGTGTCCCTGAGTCTACCCAGCTCTGATGGGTACCTGACTTTAGTTGGGGTAAAAAAAAGTAAAGGCGGCAGAGCATTGTGTTGGTCACACAATCTCCTAGTGTGCCGTGGCCACAGAAATAGGTGAAAGCTGCTTCACTGGCCCAACGGATCAATTTGGTCTGACGGGATACTTAACTATTTTTTTAAAGGGGTGGGGTGGGGGTGGGGGGAGGAGTGAATGTTGTTATTTTTATCCCAACTGTATTGCATTTAAAAAAGTAAAGTAACGACTTCAACTCTTGCCCAAAACTGGCTTTTTACTTCTTTGCAAAAAGGTGCTTTTTACTTCTTTGCAAAAAGGTGCTTTTTACTTCTTTGCAAAAAGTTGCTTTTTACTTCTTTGCAAAAAGGTGCTTTTTACTTCTTTGCAAAAAGGTGCTTTTTACTTCTTTGCAAAAAGGTGCTTTTTACTTCTTTGCAAAAAGGTGCTTTTTACTTCTTTGCAAAAAGGTGCTTTTTACTTCTTTGCAAAAAGGTGCTTTTTACTTCTTTGCAAAAAGTTGCTTTTTACTTCTTAGCAAAAAGTTGCTTTTTACTTCTTTGCGAAAAAAGAAGCTTTTTACTCTTTGGAAAAAGTTGCTTTTTACTTCTTTGCAAAAGGTTGCTTTTTACTTCTTTGCAAAAAGTTGCTTTTTACTTCATTGCTATAAAGTGACTTCAGCAAAGTTATTACCTGGGGGTTTCATTTTGTTGTTTTTCTTCGTGGACCCTACCTCTGTGTTTGACTTCCTTGTTTATGCGTTGGAGAAGAAAACTAAAAGATAGGAAAAACAGAGAGAGAAAGAGAGATGGAGGGAGACACAGAGAATGGGTCAGAGAGTGTAGAATAATTACTTAAACAATTTTAAGTTGGTTCTCCTACCTCTTTAACGATTGAAAAACTTTCAGCTTCTATAATTCTCCTCCTTTACCAACCCCTCATTTGTGGTTCGGGGTTCATTATTACCAATAAATTCCTACCGAGCAGGACCCCACGCTGTGTTTACACGGCGGAATCTGTTGGCAATAATTGGTCGCTGGTCAGTCATTAAACCATTTAGTGTGTCTTCAGTTCTGCTAACAACAAGGCCCGCGCTTGATTTATACCTTGTTCTCTGTTGGCCATTTGTCTCCTCTGGTATGTGTGGGTGTGCGCGTGTGTGGGTGTGCGCGAGTTTGCACTTTCACTTCTTTTTTTTTTCTCTTTAATATACTCCGATTGAAAGAGCTAAGAGAAATACAGTTCAGGGGTTGGCGGAGAGGAGGGGGGATGGGGCACAGATAACAAGAGAGTAACAAAGGGAATACTGGGGCGCTAACAGTTCCAGGGTACATAAATAGCGCCACGGATTGTGCACGGGCGCAGCCATGTTATTCTTTGTTTTTTGCTGTTTTTGTTTCATACAAAATACCTAAGGTGTGCAAAATTAACGTAAGAAAGAATTGACACAAAAAAGGAATGGGTCCGGCAACCTTTTGATTAATTGCGTTCCAAAGTAGAAACTTTAATTCATTCAGCGTGCCCACATACTAAATGTCATCATTCTCTGGCATTCAATTTCTTGTAGAACAGAGTTGCATTGCCCCTTTTTCAATGGGCTTTTGCCGCGTGCTACTGAAAATAGCTCTGCGTGCCAAGTGTCCGGCACGCGTATAGCAGGCTCTTGACACCTGGTGTACACATTAACCCGATTTTATAAACTGTTGAGTTATTGGCTGTTGTTTTAGTGTCAATAACATAAGCCCCAAAATAAAGTGTTTTTTTTTTCCTACGCTGGAAGTGCTTATATATATATATATATATACACATTTTTTAAATTCCCATTTAATAGGGCCTATATATATATTATATATCGTTAAAAATACTTTTTTTTGCATATAGTTGCATACGGTAGTAAGTAAAGTACTCGTCGGACCAAATTGATCATAGGGCCGATGAAACAGCGCTCACCATTTTCGGTGGCCACGGCATACTATGAGATGTGTGGCCAGCGCAATGCCCAGCCGCCTTCACTATAACCCTACTAATGTCCCATCAGAGCTGGGTAGACTCAGGGACACCCTCGAGTCCAGGGAAAAAAAACCTATCCTATCCAGAATTCGAACCCACGACCTTTGGTATGCAAAACGAACTCACTGCCGCTCGACCACCGTACCCCCCCCCCCTCTCTCTGTATATAACCGTTTTTGTCAGAGAGTCATATCGCTAGCCATAGAAACAAAATAACAAGAAAAAAACATCAAGAACTAAAACACAGAAAAACTTATAATGTTGAATGGAAAGACAAATACAAAATGGAATATTGATTCTAGTTACATAGATAGCTTGAAAAGACAACCTAGATATAGGGGGATTACTCTAGACATTTGAAGACGGGCCTTAATAATATAGATTTATGAAGGGAATAACCTAGAAGGCGTGTAACCAAAATTTTATGTAAGGTAAATTTCATACACTCCGTTTTATTATCTCTTGCTCTGTGTGTCTGCAAGCTGGTCTGTTTACCCCATTCCGTTAGCAAACCAAGTTGATGCACAGACAAACAAAAATAATAAATTCCGCAGACCAAAAAAAAATAAGAACTCAAATCAGATTTAAGAGATATTGATTGGCATATAGATCAACATGTAGAACCATCTCTCTTTCTACCGTTCTCTCGTTCTCTCTATTTTTTTTATTCATAAGTACACACACACCATATACACACACATATACATATAGATCTAGGCTACGTTAGTCATTCTCAATCATATATATATATATATATATATATATATAAATATACATAATTACGTTTCAGGCTATATTGTTCTAGAATGGAAATACAATTGTCTTGGGTTCTTATCTTATATTATCTTAACTTATATCATCTTATCTTATATTATCTTTTATTATATATTGCAGACCCTCCTGCTATTGAGAAGATTATTGCGCCCTTCGCTTTATTCATGATCTTAATCTAGTCTTGCGTTTTTTATTAGTGTTTTAAATGATGTTTAGCTACTGATTTTTCCTGGTTTGTTAAGGCAACCCATTCCATGCCCGGATATCACTCGTGGAAAAAAGAGTACTAATATGCATTAAATTTGTTCTCGCATTTTTTTTTAGATCAAATCTGTTTCAGCTACGGTTTTCTGTTCCGGGGTCTATTTAGCCTTTAGAAGAGTTGTTGCCAGCCAGAAAGCCATACAGTTTTGCGAAGCTAATAATAGAATTTTTTTTTTAAATGTAAACAAATTAAAGCGAAAGTTATCAAAAACGCGTGATCGTAAAAAAAGGAAACAACTTAGAAGGCTAAGACAAGTAAAATCTTACGTCCATTGAACGACAAACAGCCTTGCGTCTTTATACTTTTTCTTTATCCATCTTTCTCTCTTCCCTCTCCTAATGAGTTTGGGCTCTAAGATTGCCTCTCTGTCTATCTTTCGATATAGCTAGATTTCTCTGAGCGTCTTTACATCAACTGGATTAGTGTGTTTAGTCTGTGTCTGCCTTATACTTTGTCTTCCTCCTTCTGTCTATCTATCTTTGTAGGTCACGACGTAAAGAAGTTGTAAAAGCAGTATCCACGTCGGATTGATTTGATCTGTTGAGGCCATTACATACAAGGGGATTGTGTGGCTTGCAAAGCGTTTAATCATCCGCAACTACTGACCAGTCTGAATGATTATACTTGCATGGACAAGTCTTAAAAAGGCCTGACCTTTTTTTTTCAATAGGACATGGTTAAACGTGTTAGCGAATTTCCGGTTAATTTCCGGCAACAACAAAAACAAGTTATTGCAAGGTTTGACAATTAATTTATTTCAACCTCGACGGCCAGTTTTGGTCAGCTTAGAAATATGCAAACCATAGAAGGGCACCACAAACAAACAACAGACACTCTACGAACAAACAGCAGACACTCAACAAACAAACAAACAGCAGACACTCAACAAACAAACAACAGACACACAACAAAAACAAACTTACACAAACAATTTCTAATTCGTCCCTTCACACAGGACGTTGATCTAGCTGGGCCCGTTATCACCACGGACTTTTTGTTGACAAGTAGTTTTTTTTACTCATTTTTCTTCTTCAAAACAAAAACACACAAAAAAAAAAACACACACACACAGACACACAATGATAATGGATGTCCAGCGGAAACTGACGACAGACACCAATAGAATGGAGGGCGAGATTTTTATCTCCCACCGATTACAATGTTTGATTTATCCAGCCCCCCCCCCCCCCCGCCCCCAACCCCATTTCTCTCTATACCCCCTCTTCGCCGCCATTTTCGCTACCTCCTCCTCCCCCTCTCACCTCTTCCCAGCTTCCCATCATCCCGCGCAGTATTTACAATAACCCTGACATCTGATGCGTTTCTTGAACATAGACAATTTTTAAAAGTCGTCGCCTTTCTTGTGTCTGCCAATGAGTGACGTCAAAGTTGAAGGCCGAGATTTGCATGACGACAGGAAAGAGAACTCAGCTCTCCAAGGAGGCATAACTCATTCTTCGGGAAGTAAAAGGACATTTTTTTAAGAAATAAAAATATTACAAAAAGGCCATGTAGGATTATTGCCACTATTTTTGGAGGTTTCTGGAATTAATGCTGGAATAATTAAATGGAAAGCACGGAGATTAACCCCACAGGTTTATAAAGGGTATTTTCGTTTCGCTCAAAGGATTTTCGCTGCTATGGCCACAGAAAGGTTTAGTTTCAATTTACCTTTAACCTTAACCAAAGTTGTATTTTGTTTTTTTACTTACAAGGGGTTCTCACATTAACATGCTAACCGGTGATTGGGGTGCCCATTAAGTGAGAAGGAGTGGGGGGGGGATGTCGTATTAAAATATATTTATAACAGGGATCGACAACCTTTTACTAAATTGTGACTAAGTAGGATTTTTAATTCATTCAGCGCGTCAACAATCGAAATTTATGGTGTTCAAGCACTCACTTTTTTTATATAAGACACTTGAAAAGCCTTTGGGGGGGGGGGGGGGTCTTCGGGGTGTCATTAAAATCGTTCTGTGTACCATGTTTGGCACGCGTTCCCTAGGTTGCCGACCCCTGTATTGGAGGGGGGGGGGGAGGAGGGGGAAATTAATAAAAGGATATCATCAAACATCTGGTATGATTAACTTAAGCCAGACTTTCGCTTTTAGCCATCGCTAAAACCAACGTCTATTCATGTTAGTGGGGGGGGGGGGGGGGAAAGCTCCGTTTATTGAACGTGTGTTAATACTTCTATAGCTTACTTCCGGGTTTCGGCCATTACTCGCCTCTTTCGAAATAACATGTCTCTAAAAAAGTTGTAAGATAAAAGAACTGTTATAATGCATGAGGAGACGATAAATGATTTTTGAGTCGGTTTCTCCGAAGACATCAAAAGATTTTTTTTTCTTATCTTATACATTACAGACGCTCCTTCTAAAATAAAGATTATTGCGTCCTACGCTCATCCGTGGTCCGATTCTAGTCTTGCTTTTTTATTTTAATTTTAAATGATGTTAAGTTACTGGTTTTCCTGGTTTGTTCAGGTAACCCATTTGATGCCCGAATGTTACTTGAGAAGAAATAGTACTTATATGCATTTGTTCTCGAATAAGGGATAAGGAAAGTGTTTTTGTCTTTATGGTTTTTTTTAACCCAAGGAACATTCTTAGTTCCCGTGATTGGGATGTTTGTACCCAAGAAAATTGGAAGTACTAGTGGGGGAACGTTTAGACCCACGTGCTATTTGAAGTCCTCGTCGTCGGGATGTTCGGTCGACTAAATATTGGACCTTATAGCGAATGGGTGTTTGATGTTTGAAATTCCAAAATGTGAATGTCCTCATGTTGAGGTAGATGTTTGAGTCATCAAATATTGAAATTTATCGTTTTGTTTTTGGATTTCAGAATATTGGAAGTTTTAGGGATATGGTGTTTTGATCACTAAATATTATAAGTCCTGGATTACTATTTTTGGAATAACACAATTTTGGATGTCTTTGTGATGAGCCGTTATGGATCACAGAATATTTGAGGTCCCTAATATCGTGTCCCGACATTTAAACATGCGACAGATAAACATGCGACACTTAAACATAGACACTTAACCACACGTCAGATAAACATACGGACATTTAATCACACGACATTTAAACATACGGACACTTAATCCCACGACAGATAAACATACGGACACTTAATCCCACGACACTTAAACATACGGACAGTTAATCATAGCGACAGATTAACACACATTTTCACTATACCATTAAAATAAATAGGAAAATAATATAGATTATGTTGCCAATAGTAAAAAAACGGGATAGAGGGAAGGAAAATACATCATGGCATCAACAGGCCTACGGGGACACCTATGCCCTACGCCCACCCTTGGTTTTCCTCACTCCCATTTCATCGTTATTTATAATTAATTTAACCTTAATATTTATTTCTTTTTATTGAGTTTTTTTTAAGCTTTTGAACTAGAAATCTATGTATACACACAACATTAGTTAAACAAAAAAATAGCGTTCAGTGTGTTATCCAAAATTTTTGCTCAGTAGAAGTCTTGAATACTATCTATGAGCAGGACAATAGAGATTCTTCATTGGTATGAAAGGTGAGCCATTGTTCGCAGAAATTGCAGAAAGTTTGCAGCTCAATAAAGGCTAACTGCACGTGCTTCACGGTCCTTTAAACAGAATCTACACTGTATCTATGTAGATAACAAAGGACCTTTATCAGCACATATAGAACGAATAATACATACTTAAAGGTTCTGTATAAACAACCTTCAGTGAGGCACTATAAATGAAATCTTTGATAGGCAAAAGATGCAAGCTCAGCAGAAATGGATGGTGTTACCATAGTCTTATACATATCTAGTGCTCAATTAGAAATACTTGACTGTTCTTAATGTTTTGGTTATTACAATTTTAAAACGTATTCATATTTTTGCATTCTGGGGAACTTAGTTATAAATAGAGTATTTTTATTCTTGCCACCATGATTATCAAATTAATTTTAAAAGCTATTTCTAAATAATCATTGACCAATGCAATTAAAAGCTATATGTGTCAATTCGACCCACTAGTAGATATAAGAAGTACTGTTTTTTTTTATAAAAATAAAACAAGGTGTATGAGTTACATTGTAGCCGAATACAGTTAAAACACGAAGCAGGGATGGCGCTAGTGAAGACATAACGGATAAGTGGATTATGTAATACTGGCGGTCCGATTTCTGGTCTGGGCAGACACGCGTGAACTTCAACGTGAAGTAAGTCCCGCCCCTTCATCTGACCAGTCAGCAACAAAAAAAAATGTGGCGTCACAAACAACAGCCCGCCCCCTTCCCCCGACAGATAAACACACATTTTCACTCTACCATTAAAATAAATAGAAAAATTACATAGATTATGTTACAAATAGTAACAATAATGGGATAGGGGGAGGAAAATACCTCATGGCATCAACGGGCCTACGGGGACACCTGTGCCCTACGCCCATCATTGGTTTTCCTCACTCCCATTTCAACCCTATTTTTATTGAATTTATTATTTTGTTTTAATTTTTTATTATTGATTTTTTATTTGAACTATATACACATACAATTAATGAAATAAAAGCGTTCAATGTGTTATCCAGACAGGGCAATAGAGATCCATCACTGGTACGACAGGTGAGCCATTGTTTGCAGAAATTGCAGAACGTTTGCAGCTAAATACAGATTAACTGCGCGTGATACACGGTCCTTTATGTCACGATACTTCTTTTTTGGCGGGTTAACTACCCCAGAAATACCATGCAGAAATAGCGCCTTCTGCTTCTGCATATCCTTGCCGATTCCATCCAAGAATGTCCAGAGAGTGGGATGGTGACACTGGAAAAATGACTGCAGACCGTAATGCCAGCCCTCAACAGAGTTGGTTGTACGAGCTATTCCGTCAGCGGCAGCGTGATATTGGTTCCAATGTTGTATATAGGCTATAAAGTAACAGTCCAGATACAAAAAAACTTTTAAACAATGGCAATGGGATGTCGATGTACTCAATTAAACAATGGCAATGGGATGTCGATGTACTCAATTAAACAATGGCAATGGGATGTCGATGTACTCAATTAAACAATGGCAATGGGATGTCGATGTACTCAATTAAACAATGGCAATGGGATGTCGATGTACTAAATTAACCCCTTACACATCGCTTTTTTTTATAAAGGCTAATTTCTTTTGTTAAAGATTATTTTGAAAAAAAACCTCAAATAATAATTGTCATTATTTTCACTATATTTATGATCAGTCTTAATATTATTTATATATTGACAAAATGCTAAATCTAGAACGGTCTTTTTTCCCTTTCTCTCTCTTTTACCATCATTATTTTTGTTCTAATTTTCTCGACTATAAAACATTTTAAGAATATATTATAGACGAAAAATATACTATATTTGACCCACTAGTAGAAATAAGAGTTTTTTCTTTTATTAACAAGGTTATGGGTTTAACCACCTTGTAGTCGGATACAGTTAAAACACCCAGAAGGGATAGGGCTAGTGAAGACATAACGGTTTAGTGCTAAGTACATTACGTAATGCTCGACGCCCGATCGCCGGTCTGCACCAAGACCATCGTAAACGATTACGATGGAAAGCCAGCCACGCGTGTGAAGTACTGCCCTTTCATCCACTTTCGACCAGAGAGCCAATAAAAAGAATTGTGGCGTCACAAAACCGCCCCTACCCATAGACTAGTCGCTAACACAGACACGTGTATATTATATAAACTAACAATAAAAAAATATAATCAACAACTTTCTTTAAATCTATATGTTTATTAACTCTGTACCATTTTTTTTCAATCAAACTATTATTTATAATACTTGTTTATAAGCTTACACAAAAATTCTAACTGTGGATAACATATTGAACGCTTTTGTTTCATTAATTGTATTTGTATATAGTTCAAATAAAAAATCAATAATAAAAAATTAAAACAAAAGAATAAATTCAATAAAAATAGGGTTGAAATGGGAGTGAGGAAAACCAATGATGGGCGTAGGGCGTAGGGCACAGGTGTCCCCGTAGGCCCGTTGATGACATTAGGTATTTTCCTCCCCCAATCCCATTACTTTTACTATTTGTAACAAAATCTATATAATTTTTCTATTTATTTTAATGGTATAGTGAAAATGTGTGTTTATCTGTCGGGATAGGGGGGGGGGGGGGCGGGCTGTTGTATGTGACACCTCAGTTTTTTTTAGTTACTGTCTGGTCGGATGAAGGGGCGGGACTTACTTCACGTTGAAGTTCACGCGTGTCTGCCCAGACCAGCGATCGGACGGCCAGTATTACATAATCCACTTATCCGTTAGGCCTATGTCTTCACTAGCGCCATCCCTGCTTCGTGTTTTAACTGTATTCGGCTACAATGTAACTCATACACCTTGTTTTATTTTTTTTAAAAACACAATACTTCTTATATCTACTAGTGGGTCGAATTGACACATATAGCTTTTAATTGCATTGGTCAATGATTATTTAGAAACAGCTTTTAAAATCAATTTGATAAGGATGGTGGCAAGAATAAAAATACTCTATTTATAACTAAGTTCCCAAAAATGCAAAAATATGAATACGTTTTAAAATTCTAATAACCAAAACATTAAGAACAATAAAGTATTTATAATTGAGCACTGGATATGTATACGACTATGGTACTGATATGCTTTCTTTTTTTTTTGTGAACTACCGTACGCAAATAGGGCACTTGGCACAAGTAGTATATGTTTTCTTGTCTAACTTCACCGAGCGTGCCAATGAAGAATCTCTATTGCCCTGCTCATAGATAGTATGCAAGACTTTTACTGAGCAAAAAGTCTGGATAACACACTGAACGCTTTTTTTTGTTTAACTAATGTTGTATGTATACATAGATTTCTAGTTAAAAACTAAAAAAAAAAACTCAATAAAAAGAAATAAATATTAAGGTTAAAGTCATTATAAATAACGATGAAATGGGAGTGAGGAAAACCAAGGGTGGGCGTAGGGCATAGGTGTCCCGGTAGGCCTGTTGATGCCATGAGGTATTTTCCTTCCCTCTATACCGATTTTTTACTATTGGCAACATAATCTATATTATTTTCCGATTTATGTTAATGGTATAGTGAAAAAGTGTGTTTATCTGTCACTATGATTAACTGTCCGTATGTTTAAGTGTCGTGGGATTAAGTGTCCGTATGTTTATCTGTCGTGGGATTAAGTGTCCGTATGTTTAGATGTCGTGTGATTAAATGTCCGTATGTTTATCTGTCGTGTGGTTAAGTGTCTATGTTTAAGTGTCTCATGTTTATCTGTCGCATGTTTAAATGTCGGGTAACCCCCTAATATATAAATATTTTAGTTCCATACAGTAATTAGCTAAGAGGTTTAACTCTTGGACAGTTGTGATCATTGTAATTAGGGTTAATGTTGATTTCTCTGTGGGACGGCTCAGCACCTGGTGAGCCTTGATAGGTTGCCGATCACGAAATCCTAGAGTTAAGTTTTATTACTTAATGTCTGCTGGCTGCATCATTACGATTGGGTTCGCACACATCCCTTTCCCACTGAGTTGCATGCATAAATAATAATGTAGGCGCAGACTTTTCATTTTTAAGCCGTTTGTGCAGAGAATGTGTGGGATGTAATCTTTGTAGCGATCACGCTGTATGCCACTCTATGTACATATCTATCTTTTTATCTATGTATGTATGTATGTGTCCATTTATTAAAAATCAATAAATAATGCAATCTAGCTTTTTTTTTAAAACCTAGATTCATGTCTTTTTTACAGTTACGCTTCTCTTTTGCGTTAGACATATTTAATCATCTATTAATCTATCTATCTAAATCTATCTAAATCAATGTATATCTATCTAACTATCTGTCTGTCTACGTGTCTAGTTATTTAGCTGTTTAGAAATATAGCTTTCTAGTTGTCATATCTATCTATCTAATATAAATCTCTTTGTTTATCTAAATATCTATAAATGTAACAATATGTCGATATAATTATCTATCTCTTTGTTTATTTTTTTAACTATCTGATTATCTATCCATCTTTCTATTTCTATTTATCCATCAATTTATCCACCCATCCAGCCATTCGTCCGTCTCTTTCTATCCATCCTTATAAAACTTGTATACGTTTGAATTCGTCCAAGAAAAAAAAAAGTTATTTCGGTCTTTTGCAACGCTAATGACGACTTGACGAGTCTTTCCCTTGAGTTTGAACCCTGTTCCATAAATAGATTACCCGATCGGATTTCCCCGGTGATTCTAAATTTAGACTTGCCAGTGACAATTTCCTTTCACACGTCGACGTGGTCAGGTGCTGATTGATTCACGACCGCCCTGGACAATTTCTTGACCTAGGGGTCAATTTGGCTCTAGAACCCTCCTCCCCTCCCCGACTTCAGTTTTCAAACACTCTTGCCCGATATAACGAACTGTGATAACCTGGGTATTCAAAGTTTTGGTAGAACACAGTTTAGCCATTTGTAGGTCATTAAAAATGTTGCACTACATTCCGAAACAATTAATATTGACCCGTCCTTAAAATGTCCAAATCTTTATTATCGATGTATTTTAGTCATTGTCTGTCCATCTTACATAAAGAGTTACATTATCTCATCATATTTTATATGGTTAAGACGTTCTCTCTCTCTCTCAATCTCGCAAGTCTTTCTCTCTTCTTCGCTCTTGCTGGCTCTCTCAGTTTCACTCTTAAACTCCCCCTCTCTCTCTTTCTTTCCAACTTTCTCACTCTCTCTTGTTTCTTGTCTCTCTCCTGTCAGTCACCCTCTCTCTCTCCCTCCTACTCTTTAACCCTGTCAATCTCTCGCTCTGTCCCTCCCTCACTCTCTCGCTCTATCCCTCCTGCCTAATCTCCATCTTACTCTACTTCACCTTGTTTTTTTTCCGTGTCACGCGAAGGCCATGCCATCAATTTTGTTCCTTTGTACTCTCATATTGCAAACTAACTCTTACTAACTCTCTCTCTCTCTCTATATATATATATATATCTCCTCCCTCCCTCCCCATTTCTTCCTCGCTCATTCACTCACTGGGTTATCCCTTAATCCGTAATTTACATCCAATTCGTTGCTCGGTCACTGTCCGACATCTACACACACAGATAAACATTTACATGAATGTACATCTACAAGAGAGGAACAGACAGACAGACATTTAGATAGTATGCTATACTAACAGATTTATGTACCGACGACCTTGAAAATTTAAATGTAGACGTACGACAATTTAAATTATTTCTATGTTTGTAAAAACTTTATACTTTTGTTTTACCACCGAAATACTTTGATACATCTGAAAACTATCACAAACTCTGAGCCATATTAAAAATAAAACACCAACACACACCCCGACAGCATTCTTTACATAACCATCACAACTTTTTTATTTATCATTTCCGGGGCACCACGGGAAGGGCTTGATGACGTTTCAGCAGAAAACCGTCCATCCATACATAATGACTCCATTTACATAATGTTTTTCTTGACTCCGCCTGTGACGTCATATTTAGATTGTGACGGGGATGTGTGAGACTAAAAAATGTTGACACCCTCTCTATAGGTCGTTAAGAAGATTCAGGGAAAAAAGAATGCAGGAATTTGCATAAGAATATTTGTGGAGTTTTGCGATGTTTCTCTTTTTGGCAATTCGACTTAAAAGAGTGCGTGGCAAGCACAATGCTCACATTTTTTTTAGTGTCAACCAGTATTAGTAAAGTACCCTTCGGACTAAACTGATCATAGAGTTCGTGAAGCAGCGTTCAACAGTTTCTATGGCCAAGGCATACTAGGGATATTGTGTGGCCAGCACAACGCCAAAACGCCTTTAGTTTGCCCGACTAAAGTCAGGTACAACGTACCCATCTCAGATCTGGGTAGTCTCAGGGAAAACCATCCAGACCCGAAAACAAATCCTAACCGTCACCAGAAATCAAACCCAGAAACTTTGATGCGCCAGGCGAACGCGCTGCCGCTTGGGCACACATACCTATTCACAAACCTGTCCCACTTTTTCAGCCATTCACTCATTAACCTACTTTTCCTACCCATCCGCCCACCTACGCACTAACTCATCCACCAACTCAGCTAAAACTGCCCCCGTTTGCATTCTTCCATTTATCTCTGCACCATGTGATTTCAGTTCCCTTCACAATTATTGGGCTACTCAAATGTCCATTAATCTAATTAGCTCAATCCCTTTAAAACGATCTATGCCTAAAACAACAAACATACGTATTACATAATTAATTGCTCACGAACAACCGTCTAAACTGTTAACCTTAACCATACGACTCCCTGGGTCCCCACTCTCCCCCTTCTCTAGCTCAGGCTAACCTGGAACTAATTAGACATAATTAGTAATAGCTTTCAGATAGTCTCTGCTATCTTGGTATAAAAAAAACGCATACTCTTCCACTTACCCTACATATGTTACGGCCTTAACGCATCCACTGATTCTAGGACATCAATTAATTAATCTATTTCGGCGTCTGAGGTGGGGGGGAGGGGGTCTGCAAGTACGTAATCGCCATGGCTTAAAAGTCTGCCCCATGTCCTTTGGAGTTTATATGTGTTATGCGTGTTAACTTTCACTAGATGCTGGAAACTTCCAAAGCCCTGGGTATGTTAAGCTTATGTTAAGTTTAATTCTATTCGTCACGTTAGTGGTTCTCTCTCTCTCCCTCTCTCGCCCTCTCTCTCGCTCTCTCTCTACCTCTATCTCCCTCTCTCTCTCTGCCTCTCTCTCTCCCCTTCTCTCTCTCTCTCTCTTTCATTTCAGTTCCCGTTCTTCCAGGTATAGGTTTACATTTAATTTTTTTCTCCAAAAATTATCTCGTTTTACTGAACACGGAATTTACGTCATGAAAGCTGTTGCGTCACTTCCTGTTTACAAGATTTCTGATTGGCCGATACGGCTTAAGATTCCATGCCATGCTTTTCGGCGTTTATCATTTAGAAATTAGTAATAGCATTGATTAAAAAAAAATGTTCATGACTTATATCAAACTATGATCAGGTTATCCGCAAATCGCACCCAATAAACTCGTATCCCTTTCAAATAATGATTATAAACACTTAATAGTCTTGTTTTAATACATCAGTTTTTTTTAAATTTATTTCGGATATTGGCTGAAGGGAAGCCAGGATTCTTTCAATGGTGCTGAACTTAACATTTAACAACTTTTCGCGAATATAGTACATATAACAAAATAAAATACTGTTATATTTTTACGAAAATGTCAAGGGAGGGGAGCTTAGCTTCCTTCCTCCCCCCTCCCCCACCGGGCCCTCCAGCCACGTGTGTTTTCGCCCCTGGATATGGGCACCATATGGTCCTTATTGTTGAAAGTTTCCCCCAAAATGAGTTACTGCTCCAGACTCATATATTTTAAATCTATTCCACCAAAAAAGATTTCTTTTGAACACATGAAGACGGCAATTAATTCCTTTTAGGAAAGACCTTGAGAAAAAAAATGACTTCTCTTAATAACTTCTTCAAAAAGAACATTATCTTCTGATTCTTCTTAATAAACATTTTTGTTCGACTCGGTTGCTGGTCCTTTATTTATATATTCACGAAATGAGCAAGAAATGCTAGATTGTTTGACGGAAAAATTGAGCATTTGTGGTCTAATTGGTCTTATCTTATACATTACAAATGCTCCTTCTATAAAGAAGAGTATTGAGTCCTACGCTCATACGCGGTCCTAGTCTAGTCTTGCATTTTTATTACTGATATTAAATGATGTTAAGTTACTGGTTTTCCTGGTTTGTGCATGCAACCCATTTCATGCCCCGAATGCCACTCGGTAAGAAAGAGTACTTGTATGTATATGTTATCGCATAAAGGATAAGGAAAGCCTTTTCGCTCTTATGTGTATAACTGAGCATTGTAATAGGTTGCTATTGGGTTGTATTTCTAAATTAGAGTGTAATGCCTTTTGTATTATAACTTATTTACTCTTTGCCCTTCTGTCCTCTAGTGCGGGGTCGGCAACCTTTTGATAATAGTGTGCCAAAGCTTGATTTCTAATTCATTCAGCATTCCAACAGCCTAAAAGTCCCCCTGATTTAACACTCAATTTCTATTAGAAGATACTTGAATGTTATTTTTAAAAGTCTCCCGCGTGCCATTGAAAATCGTTCTGCGTGCCAAATCTGTCGCTCTAGTGTTTCTTTCTAGGTTTAGTGTAAAGGCCGACCGAAACCAAATTTTGGCCGAAAACGTAACCATACCAAAAGCTATAAAATTACTTTCGGCCAAAACCGAAAGTTTAATTACACCTTAGACGAAAACCGAAAGAAAAACCGAAAATTGCCAAAATAAACTATTTTAAAAGACTGCTCAGTAATTCCACTCTCCATTTTTCGACAATCTTTGGGGTGATTAAATAATGTGTTTATTATTAACTTCAATTTTCTACTACGCAACGGTGTGCTTATCCATAAGCAGAGTAATAGATGCAGTACTAGCGTTACAGTATGAATTTGGAAAGTTCAAATAGATATTCGGTTGATGACCGAAAGTCAATATCAGTTTCGGCCGAAACCAAAAGCAAACAGAAAGCTAACTCTTTGGCTTCGGCCGAAACAACCAAAACCGAATTTCGGTCGTCCTCTAGTTTAGTGATTTTTTTAGACTACCTGGCCACTTCAGCTCATAATGAGGAAATTGCGCTTTAAACACCCAACAGTAAAATGGCAACGACATTTTTATTACACCCGTCTTGTCGCATAGAGAAAACAAGGCATCTCAGTAAACTCTGCACGTGCAAGCTCGTTCTAGATGCACGTTCATCATTGGCCTATGCACACACATTACAACACACGAATTCAAATGTTAAGTGGCGGAGATACATTTTTTTTTTAGACTGACCTTCCTCTTCTCAGTAATCGAGTGATGGACTTCATCATTACGTCTCCTGATATTTTTGACGCCTAGAAATTTGCGGAATCTTCTAGTTTACCCGTCTTGCACTTTCACATTTTTCTCATTATATCTAAATTTAGCAACAAGTCCTATATGTTTCGTTTTTTAAACCACAACCCGACTAACTAGTTTTTTGTGGAGTGAGTCGTGGTAACCCACTTTCCAATGATCTCTTCGGTGACCTAATCGCACCGGTCGGTGTGCGATTTCAGAGTTTTTGTCCAGGGTTGTGAAAGACGATTAGCCTAATTCCAGCTCACAGTGATAGAGAAGTTCTAGACTTTATAAATTTGTAGCTTTTATAAAATGCGTTTGTATGCGTGTATGAATTATTGAAACATTAGCTGTTTGAATATACTTTTCCGCAAAGTTATGTAAACCTAATTTCTTTTCCAATTTGTATCGCCAGGCACAACAATGCGTCCAATAAGGTAGAGGAATAGGATGATTAGAAGAGACAAAGATCTGAACATCATCATTGTAGACTGTCACCCACATCACTACCATCACTGCCATTTTACCCAGCATGACTCACACGACGTCTACCAGAAGCGCCAGCTTCGCGACGTCACGCCGCAAGATGGTGGCTTTCCTGGGGCGCTCGTCTCAGTTCGTAAGGCGTCCGGGGGCTCTGCTCGTACATCCTCGGAAGTCAACGGCTCGACGCGAAGGACACTGCTCGCGGTCCTGATATCAGCCATGTTGCTGGTCACGTGCTGCGACGCCAGGCACGTCCTGTCAAGCCAGCGCCTGCGGGAGTTGAGCAGGGTTGAAAGGTCGATTCAGCCAAAGACGACCCCCGCGAACATTGCCACGTCGTCTCATTCCACGAATAGTTCCAATGTCCATCCAGCACCCGTTAAGTCGACGGACAATTCTTCCATTTCATCGTCCAGTGCCGACATTCCCACCACCACCCATCATTCCCCCACCCCGACAGACGCTTCCGACAAATCCCAGCTTCTTTCATCGCTTATATCCACTCTGGAGAAACTGCACGTTCTGGAAACCTCCACGACCTTCTGCTACCGCGTCTCCAGAATAACCCGCAGAAACATTGATGTCGGGTCCTCCTCCTCCAGCGAGACATCGACAACACCGCCAGGCTCGTACGGGCTGGAGATAGTCATCGAATCGGTAGCCCTCGCAGAGAATGACGCCAAAGGCTCTGACCAGCAAGAAAAGAGCAGTTCGGGCGACGGGCAATCTTTAGTAGCTCGCGTTTGCTTGACTGATCCTATGATAGCTCTGCTGAACGAGACAACGAAGACCTTCGGCGATGGCGCCAATGGCGTTGGTAGTGGAAAAAAGGATCCCAAGGACGCTAACGTGGCTGCCACGACGGATCCCAAGAATTTAAGAAGAGATGACACAACTAATGGTAATTATACCTTTCACATATTCTTTTTTTTATCTTTAAATTTTAGCCATGTTATGTTTGTACAGGTGCGGATTAAAACATCATTTTTAAAAACCAATACAAATTTTTCAAAATAGTGTTTTTATTGACAAATGACAATAATATAAGAAGCACTAAACAGAAAAACTAAAAAAAAAACAGAGATCAAAGTAGGCAACTGCTAACTTAAACATACAACAACAATCTATAAGCATGCCTTATATAACATAAGGATAAAAACTAAACTTTTCATATACCGTTTGCATAGGAGATGCATACATTTCTTTTATACCAAGTGATTTCCGGGCATAGAATGAGTTACCAGAGACCAGAGCATACCCAGAAAAACTAACATCTTAACATCGTTTAAAAACCTTAATCAATAATATACTCAAACTACAGATAAGCGTAAGACGCAATAATCTTCTACAATGTAATAACATAATAAGAAATGATACGAGACAATCGACTAGCACTGTAAAGAAACTATTTTGTTTCACAATTACTTTGACTTCAACACAAATAAAACGGGGCCTCGGTGGCCGTGAGACAGCGCGTACAACTAGCGTACCGAAGGTCCTGGGTTTGAATCCTGGTGCAGGCTAGGATTTTTTCTCGGGACTTGAGGGTGTCACTAAGTCTACCCAGCTCTGATGGGTACCTGACCTTAGTTGTGGTAATGTAAAGGCGGCTGTGCATAGTGCTGGCCACACAATCACCTAGTATGCATAGGCCACAGAAACTGGTGAACGATGCTTCACCGGACCTGTGGATCAATTTGGTCCGACGGGTACTTAAATTTACTTTATAACACTTATAAAGATTTCAAAAGTGTCACTGATGAAGTATCGCCACGCCTTGAGCAATGTCTTTAGAGTGGAGCCAACTGTAAGAATGTATATTTCGGGAAAAGATATCTTGAAATGAATAATTATAGAGCAGACAAGTGCGATAACAGATTATACATCCAGCGAGTGATACGCTGCATCAATCAGAACGCCGTGCACAATAAGAGTGAACAGCTTCCTAACTTCTTTACAGCAAGGAGCAGTCCTTGAGTTCCCAAACCGCCGCTGTAACGGTGGAACATGACATGTTGGCTCAGCTCTGGTACTCACAGGGTGCTTTGATTAGTGTCCCCACTCACCCCCCGACCTTGTGCTTTTGAGGTAACGTCGTGGAATTACAATGAAGCACGACAGGTATGGTTGGAAGGGAGGGGTGGAGGGAAGAATTAGGTGGGGAGAAGTTGTGTTCCTTTCCTTTCCTGCGCTCTTTCACTGTGAACTGCGTAACAGATTCCACTGGTGGAGTTCATGCAGGGAGTAGGGAGCTCATACACCCCTCACTCTACCCTTAAACAGAACCATTTTGTATCGTGCAATAGACCGATCAGTATGCATTAGCATAGACTTACTGTAGGCGCTGTTATACAGATATATTTGTATACGTGGAGGCAGATTATTCATAAAAAGATCTGATTAAATCAGATTATTAAGGAACAGATCTGATAATGTCAGAAAATTTTTGCAAGATTTCTGACTATAATAGATTATTATTTGTGCACACCTAATTATTGCAGGTTGTGTTGAGCATCTGAGGCTAGCAAATTATGAAAGATGATTATTAAATACATTAGCATATCGGATTTTGGAATATTCTTTTAATCATATAAGAAGATTTAATTATGGCATATTATGATTGAATTTATCAGACGTTCTAATTATGGCTAGTGATTACTGAGCAGATTTGATTATTCAGACTATTTTGATCTTCAGTTAAGCTGATCTTATTATAAAAGATGATTATTATTTAGTTTGGCATTCTGGATTATAAAATATTTTTTAACACGTGAACATATCTTTATGTAAGATTATAATTGAGCATATCAGATCTAATTATGGACGATACTTATTAAACGGTCTTGTTACGGCAGATGTTTTTTTAATCAGCAGATGTGATTATGTAAGATTAATATTAAACATTTTAAAAGGTGTGATTATGGCGAATAATTTTTTAACAGAGGCTAAATTTTGACTATGGTAGATTATTATTGTACAAACAAGAAATTTCGATTATGTAGGATTATTATTGAACATTTTTTAATATGGAATATAATTTGGAACAGAAGATGAGACTATTTTATAATGGCATAGATCTATCCTTATTGAACAGAGTCGGTACAATTCTTGAACTTGAGTCAATTATTATAACGTTCGATTGGTGCCGTGCTTGGATGTAAAATGTCAAGGACGAGTGGCATTCCACTTCTGCCGTGCTCTAGGCTTATCAGATAAAAAGTGCACACATCTCAAACAAACACTCGCCAATAGTCTCGCCTCATTGTTGATGTCTCCTCGCGGTGTGAGCTCAGCATCTCCCCCCCCCCCCCTCCCACGGTCTTGTTCTATCCCAGCCTTATCTCTGACTCTATCGCTGTAAATCATCCAGCAACGATAACAACAGCCATCGTATAAAATCAGCCACTGAGCCGTATATAATTATCTATTACAAACATCTTTTTTATACGCCTATATACAAAATAAAATCTAATTTATCCTCTTGAGGCTAAATATTTTGAAAAAAAACAACAACTTTAATCTGTTTTTTTTTTAAGTTTCTTTGTTACTAGTTAATTTTTTTTTTATTTTTTTTTTTTTTAAATGGATTTTTTTTAAAACGTTTATAATTGCCGATATCGCGTTTTGCTCCATTAAAGTATGTGATGAAACAAAAATCTTTAGTTTCAACGGTTCTTAAATTATTGCAGTCTTTTGAGCCCTTCATATAAGATTTTGTGTTTTCACCGATTTCACACCTTATAATTTTAGTTGTTGTTTTTTTAAATTAAAGTAAAACACTGTCGGATTAAAGTATAGTCGGCTGGGCAATAGGCCACACAATCCCCTTGTATGCCGTGGCGACAGAAACTGGTGAACGCTGCTTCACCAGCCCTATGATCAGTTTGGTCCGATGGGTACCTTACTTTACTTTCACAAGGGTTCTGTTCAAGATGCAGAAGTATAGAGAATAACCTTTTCAGAAAGAATAAAAAAGAATGATGAATTCAGAGACTGTAAAGTGACTTCATTTGTTTCTCTGTAGGTCTCAGCAGAACTCAGATCGTCGTCATTTCAACATGTTCCACCATCATTGGGATATTTTTCTTAGTGGCAGCCTTCCTCAGAATCAGGTAAACTCAAAAAAACTTGGAAGTTTGTTATGTACTGAACGAAAGACGGACGATTTTTTTTAAAGTAGTCAGTGTGGTGAATGACGAGCAGTGGCGTAGCCGATGTGGGTGCTAAGGTGGTGATATAAGAAAACAAAAACATAACCTTTTCCAGGGCGCAAACCTCTTTTCAAAAACCAACCTTTTTTTTTTTTAACTTTATTTCATGGGAATTTTAGCTTAAAAACTCTAAGCATTGTTTTCTTTTTTAAAGCATTTGCATTCGCTTAAATATTGCTTAAAAATTTTCTTTTCCAATTCAATTATAAATGTTATTATTAATTTATGTCTTTTTTTTCTGCTGGTCTTTGGTTTTCAATACAAATGTTTTTGAAGATGTATCGTTATTGTTTTGGCCAGAGTGTGTTTATTTTATTCGCCTAATTCTTAAAAAAATATACTTTAAATTTTCTTTGATGAAATTTGCGTTGAAAAAATGAGATTTTAAAACTTATAATAAAGTTTTTTTAAATATAATAAAAGATTCAATCATCGATAGTTAAAAATAATATTAGTTAGTAAATTATTCAGGTTGATATTGTGCGCATGCTCAGAACGTGTCTGCTATTGTCTGCATCCCACCTTGCACTGTTGCTTACCCAAACACACCTGGTATTCTTGGCTACGCCTTTACTGACTGAATGAGTGAATGAGCGACTTCGCGAATGTGTATGTGTTTTAAAATTATTATTTTTACCAGAAAACATTTATATTTTTTTTTCTTGAAAACCTTTATTACTTTCTACTATAAAACATAAATTCATTTATATACCAGATAACCCAAATTAATTTTTACCAGGAAGCATATATTAATTTTGTTTAACCAGAAATCATTAATTCTTTTTGTACATCAATCATAAATTCATTTTATACCATTAAAAATAAAATCCTTTTTTTACCAAAAAAACAGATTATTTTATTGTACACAAAACATAAATTCATTTTTTAAATCTAGGAAACATAAATTCATTTCTTTCTATAATACTTTTATTTTTTAACAATGTTTTCTTTTGCGCAGCGTAATCCCGAAAAGCATCCCCCCAAGACCGCAGCATTTCAGCGTTTAGCTTTTAACAGTTTCTCATATAAATGCGTTCTATGAAATATTGCTAAGTCAAAGTAACCCTGGGCACCTGTGTATCTCTTTTCTTAGTTCTTCTTCTTGTTGTTGCCGATTTTCTGCAGAAACTACATCAAGCGGTCAAGGATGGAGCAGGCGCTGGCGAACCGGCCCAAATTTCGCTCCTGCAGCGTGGCCCTTCGGAACCCGACGCAGTCCATGGAGCAACTCCGGAGGGATTCCACTGCCAGTAAGGCCAGCCATCAGGTAGGTCTTCCAGGGTGTGTCTGCGTGCTTGTGTGTCTCTCTCTCTCTGTTGTCACGTGACCTACTGCGTCATCGGCGTTGACAACAAGTCAGTAGTTGTAAGTAAAGCAACCTTCGGACCAAACTTGTCCGCTAACAGTCAGGTACCCATCAGAGCTGGATAGACTCAGGGACACCCTCAAGTCCCGGAAAAAGATCCTAGCCTCCATCAGGATTCGAACCCAGAACCTTCGGATAACCAGTCGAACGCGCTGCCGCCTCGACCACCGTACTTCGTTAAGTCAGTAGTAGTACCAGTTCTGTTTTTCAAACCGTTTAAATTATCTTCGTGTTTTTTTAAAAAAAAACAAAGCTTAGCGTAGAATGCTTTTTGCAAGGAAACGTATAATAACACAATGCTGCAAATGACTGAACTATTAACAGACGCTCAAGATAGGCGAAAAATGGGGAACGATGACTGCTGAGGTGTTCATTCGCTCCTCCCAACGACCGTAACGGTAACGGGTCTGATGATGTCGTGAGAGCTGGGTAGACTCGGGGACACCCTCGAGTTCCGAGAAAAGAAATCCTAGCCTTAACCAGGATTCACACCCAGTATCTTCGATACGCCAGGCTTACGCGCTACCGCTCGACCACCGTGTCTCATACAGTGAGGTCTGATCAAACCTAAACCCTATAAAATAAATTTTATGTTTTTCTTTGGCCAAAACGCCATTGTAATGGGCCGTATTGCTGCTGAGAGTTAACACCCTTGCCTCTTTTACAAGTCAGTCTTATATGTCTGACTTGTAAAGGGGGCAAGGGTGTTAACTCTCAGCAGCAATACTGCCCATTCATTATTTATCAAATATATATTTTTTTTGCATTAAAAAAGGCGTTTAAGGTAAATACAATTGTCTCACAGAACACTTGACCTTTCCTAGAACGGCGGTCTTGATATTTCCAAGAAATGTGTCCTTGACCTTTCCAAGAAATGTGTCCTTGACCTTTCCAAGAAAGGCTACCTTGACCTTTCCGAAAAACCGCAACCGGGGCAGACGTCGATCGTTATACGGAGTCTGTCAATTTTAACGTGGTTAGCACTTAAAAAAAAAAACTATCTCTTGTAATTTTATGCGCCGTTCAAAATAATAAATCATATAACTAGAAATTTAAAAAAAAAAAAAAAAAAAAAAAACAAAGGTAAAAAAAAGATCAATAAAAGAGGAAGATACTAAAGAAAAAAAATGACATGGCCAAAGGGAAGATAATTAGATAATTGGAAGTTGGCCTGTACAGTTATCTTCTCATTTTCATTTTTAAAAATTAAAAAAATAGCAACAAAAAAAAACAAATACAATATTTTAATTTGGAGTGAAGAAAGGAAGGCCAACAATTTTTTTTTTCAGGATTTATAGCCGGGGTGCATGCGGGGGGGGGGGGGGGGGGGGGGGGGGGAAGAGTAGAGGGGGGGGGAGGGGAAGTAAGCTAATGATCAGTTAACTCAACAGGTCACAGCTTTTACAGGTCGAGGGCGAAATATAGACTAATTATTAAAGAGTACATTATTATTAATTTAATATTATTAATAACAAGTCAAGTCAACACAACTGTTATACATATGACAGGGTCAGGGCGACCAGAAACAATTAAAAAGAACAAAAAATAAATACCGAAAGAAACGTTTTCACTGCAGTTTTTATTGAAATAGTGGCTTTCTCTCTTAACAAAACACATTGTAGTCATTCGCTAAAATCTATAAATTCTAGACATGTCAAGATATTATTTTATTAAAAGTGATAAATTCTTCATAGTTTGATCTCAGCATAACTGAAATGTTCTATAATATATTGTTAACCTTTAGTCATTTCCGCTTGAGGCGTATAATACTGTAAATTAGAAGAAATGCATAGTAATCATATTGGCTGGGTAGTTAATGCAATGTTTAAAAATGTACATGTAAATATTTAGTTATATAGTATTTATATAATTTTCAATATCTTTTATAGTTTGATCATTCTAGAACTAGAAAGTGTAAGCTGTTTTTTTAAAGAAACAAAAAAGAAACATATTAGAAGTTGTTTTAATATAACTAGTGTTACGTATAAAATATTATTTCTTTATACAAATTCAGGAATATACTCTTTTTTTTTTCAACTTGTAATTAGATGTGTAAAATTAATTTACTATGTTAATAAAAACATTTTCTGCATTAATAAAGTCAATTTAAGTAGTTTATTTAATTTTAAACATTAATAATTACAACAAGTACATAATATAAGGCTTGTTTATAAGCCTGTTATATGTGATACAGTGGTAAAACAATTAGTCTGTTTTAGATATAATTTATATATTTAAGCTTAATTAAGAGAGATGAGCATAAAAACTCTTTTGAATGTAATTAGCATGTATCAATTAATAAGCGCCTTTTCCTTGAATGCGCTTCCGTAATTGTTCAATGTCAGGTACATATTTAGTTACTTATGAGTGGACAAGTTCAAATGACCTCTTGGTATGCTTGAAACAGTTTTCATGTGCTATTAAATATGTTCACTAGTGTAAATTAAACCAAAAGCTGAAAGTAGAGCGAATGCAATGCAGTTGACAACAAATGACTTTCCTAAGCAGCTTCTTTAAATTAAGTGAAAATCACTTAGTTATTTATACAAATGTTCAATGAGGGTGAGGGTAATACGTCTGTATGTCAGTCATCAGCATGCAAAAGCAATTTTCAAATGCTTTCAAAAAGTCTATGTACCGAATTTATATGTTTCTAAAAAAAATAAACGGGACGAGCCGAATGCTCAATAGTTACAGGGCGTAACGTTTATAGGGGTGAACCAAGGAGAAGGGCAAACCAAGGTTCTGTCCGGGCTCCAGCCACCCCACTGTGCGCCGTAGATGTGGCGGGCCGTGTAACAGGGTACGGTTTCTGCAGTTCAGCTTATAAGTCAAATGCAGATTCCCCTAGGAGCATTATCGTGGTGGATCGCCCGTACACCTGCAATGTCACCCGGTAGCACAAATCCTATACTAAAGGTACAGGCATCCATTTACGCGGGTGGTTCGTGAGACCGGATTGCTGCGTCCATTGCTTCCTCCCCACCGAGGCCCAGGTTCTCTCGGCAGTGCAATGGACCCGCAGCGGTAGCGTGCGTTCGCCCGCCGGTGTACTCTTAAGGTGATCGTATCTTTAGTTTACACACTTCGTCAGTCTTTGAGGCCCATGGGTACAGAAGTGAGTCTATGTACCAGATTTCAGCACTATGGCGAGGCGGAAAATCACGGAAAGTGGGTGATTTAACTTTCCAAAGATCATGTCGGATACAAAGACAGTTTTGTGAAGGATTTGATAAGCATTTTATATGTAGGCATTTATATATATATAATATATATATATTTTCATATTCTATCTGTCTATCTTTGTAGATATCTATTTTTATATGTGTCTATCTAACTATATATCCATCTATGTATCCACCAAATCAGCCATCCATCTATCTATTTATCTTTCTCCCTACTCCATCTTTCTCTTTTTCCTCTCTGTCTAGAGTCTAGAAAGTAAGAATTTGTTTTCTGAGAACACTTAAATGAGACAAAGAAACCATAATAAAAGTCTAGAATTTGTTGACTTTTTTTGTTTTTGTTTCGTAAGTTTTATGTTCCAAGACGTTTTATATGGTTTCAATGGCAAATATTAAAATAGCAACGAACATGTAAATGAAACCTGACAAAAGTGCCAGACACGAACAGAACAAATTATCGTTGTCGGGCTTGCATTTTTTGGTGTGTGGCACACTTTTTCATGATTGGTGACAAACTTCCTTGTCGGTACGCTAGCTCAATGGTTCTCATCCTACACACACACACACAACGCTAACGTAACAATCACAAAAACCCCATATATTATGTTCATCGGTTTGAAATGGGTTAGAGGCCCTCCATAAACGACGTCTTGTGATGTTTTCATTCACCGTTTTTCTTGTCACTAGTCTTCACCAAAAGTCTGACCCTCCTTCAGATATCACGCCACAAAACTCTGCCGCCCTTACCAGAAAAAAAAATGGACCTTGATTTTCTGACGCGTGTCTGGTTTTTCTGGTTTGTTCAGGCAACCCATTCTGTGCCCGGATGGCACTCGGGAAGAAAGAATACTTATATGCATTTGTTCTCGAGTATGGGATAAGGGAAGAGTTTTTGTCCTTATGTTTATTTCAGCACTGCAACAGGTTGTTATTTATGTTGTACTTCTAAATTAGAATTTTAACTTCTTTACTCATTGCCCTTCTGTCCTCTAGTTTAGGGGTGGGCAACCTTTTGCTTATAGTGTGCCACCTAGGATTTCTAAATCATTCAGCGTGCCAGCAGCGTAAAAGTCAAACTGCTCAATAACGGTAGATTATTTTTATAATACATTTAATTTAGTGCCGTACCAAGGCCAAGACCAAAAGAAGAGGAGCGTTATAGACTAATTATTAAAGAGTACATTATTATTAATTTAATATTATTAATAACAAGTCAAGTCAACACAACTGTTATACATATGACAGGGTCAGGGCGACCAGAAACAATTAAAAAGAACAAAAAATAAATACCGAAAGAAACGTTTTCACTGCAGTTTTTATTGAAATAGTGGCTTTCTCTCTTAACAAAACACATTGTAGTCATTCGCTAAAATCTATAAATTCTAGACATGTCAAGATATTATTTTATTAAAAGTGATAAATTCTTCATAGTTTGATCTCAGCATAACTGAAATGTTCTATAATATATTGTTAACCTTTATTCATTTCCGCATGAGGCGTATAATACTGTAAATTAGAAGAAATGCATAGTAATCATATTGGCTGGGTAGTTAATGCAATGTTTAAAAATGTACATGTAAATATTTAGTTATATAGTATTTATATAATTTTCAATATCTTTTATAGTTTGATCATTCTAGAACTAGAAAGTGTAAGCTGTTTTTTTAAAGAAACAAAAAAGAAACATATTAGAAGTTGTTTTAATATAACTAGTGTTACGTATAAAATATTATTTCTTTATACAAATTCAGGAATATACTCTTTTTTTTTTCAACTTGTAATTAGATGTGTAAAATTAATTTACTATGTTAATAAAAACATTTTCTGCATTAATAAAGTCAATTTAAGTAGTTTATTTAATTTTAAACATTAATAATTACAACAAGTACATAATATAAGGCTTGTTTATAAGCCTGTTATATGTGATACAGTGGTAAAACAATTAGTCTGTTTTAGATATAATTTATATATTTAAGCTTAATTAAGAGAGATGAGCATAAAAACTCTTTTGAATGTAATTAGCATGTATCAATTAATAAGCGCCTTTTCCTTGAATGCGCTTCCGTAATTGTTCAATGTCAGGTACATATTTAGTTACTTATGAGTGGACAAGTTCAAATGACCTCTTGGTATGCTTGAAACAGTTTTCATGTGCTATTAAATATGTTCACTAGTGTAAATTAAACCAAAAGCTGAAAGTAGAGCGAATGCAATGCAGTTGACAACAAATGACTTTCCTAAGCAGCTTCTTTTCAGATTTTCGCGCAAATCTTCACATTTCGTTGGCCATTTTTCGGGTGTTTAAAATAAAAAAAATCTCAATATCCTGCACACTATAAAAAAAATCCAGATCTAGGTAGTTCGTAGTAAGATCAAGCCAGCAAGGCTTGATAAGGTAAGGGAACACAAGTCCATGAACTTGAAAGTCTTGCCTTTGTTTAGAACATGGGTCGGCAATCTTTTGATAATAGTGTGCCAAAGTTTGTTTTCTAATTCATTCAGCGTGCCAACAGCCAGAAAATTCAACCAGTGCCACCAACCAATTTCTTGTAGAAGAGACTTGAGCTTTTGTAGGTCTTCCGCGTGCCATTGAAAATCATTTGGCGTGCCAAGTCTGGCAGTTTTTTTCTAGATTTAGTGATGTAACTATTGGCGTCACTCTTATCAGTTGTGAGTATTCGCTAGTAACGAGCCTTGCAGCTCTTTTCTGAAGTGAAGGTCATGATAGGTTTGTCTTCTTTTGGCACTGGACACACAATTCTCTATTCGCGTCTGTCATAAAAAGAGAAAGATGTATAATTGACAAACAAAGATGAGTTTAATTAAATATTGATCTCACTAATGGCTTTTTTGTTATGTTTTGATGGTCTTCCTTCAGACTGTCAACAGCAGGGAGCAAAAAAATAAATAAAAAATTGATGGGAAGGGGGCTCTCTACCCTCAGATCCAGTTCGTACATCATCTTCACAATCCTGGTTTTCACTCAACTTTAGCATTTAGAAAAAAACAAAATCAATCGACTGCTTTTTGTGATTAGTTTCGAATCATGATATTTTTAAAACTAGAACCAAAAATGACAGGCAATGCAAAAAAAAAAATAGACCTTTGATCTAGCTTTTGATTGAACCAATCATTTTGTTAATAGAACAAACGTTTACAAAATTATATCTGAAGTTTATTTTTTATTACATTCATTCGTCTGGTCGTTTCATTTATTTTTATATTAAGCATATAGACCTAGAATTATGATCCAAATTAACTTTTTTGTTTAGTGTCGTATTTTATTTGTGCTTGGATGTGTAATGACGTCACACATATCAGTGTCGATACTATTAAAACTAAATGCTCTTTAGCATAATATACAACTCTATTAAAATTGTTATGCGTTTGGCAATGAGTAGGTATTGAATGGGTTGCAGTAGTGGTACTCGTGTAAACCACTGATCGGTATAACGAATGGTTAGCTCCTCCATATTAAATGTGCATGCGCAAATTGAGGCCATAATCGATTACACCATTCACACTAAGCGAGTTATAAGAATAAACCATCTACAGTTAGAACAAATCCATACGATAAAAATGAAGTATCTTATCTTATATATTACAGATGCTCCTTCTATAAAGAAGATTATTGCGTCCCTCCGAGTCTAGTTTTCCATCTTTATTAATGTTTAAATGATGTTAAGTTACTGGTTTTCCCGGTTTATTCAGGCAACCCATTCCATGCCTGAATGCCACTCGGAAAGAAAGAGTACTTATATGCATTTTTTCTCGTATAAAGGATAAGGAAAGTGTTTTTGTCCTTATGTTTATCTGATCTTTGCAACAGATTGTGTTGTATTTTTAAGTCAATTGAAATGTCTTTACAGATCAAGTGTAAAGGAAATAAAATTTTATGGATTATAGATATAGTGAAAAGTCACGTGAAAGCCTATATACTTTGGCTTCAAAAATATATAGTTTCCGGGCCTAATCCATCGTTTGTATAAATCAGTGGTGTAAACTCATTCTGTTACATTCCACCTAGGTTTAAAAAGGCTTTTTTTTTTTTGGTTTTGGTAAATATACTTTGTGATCCCGACAAGGCGGCAGTTGCAAATTGACGTCAATACACACGGCAGCTGCCAAGGTAAACAGACTATAGTTTATTCTGTGTTGTTAGTGATGCCATAGAAATGCAACACTGTAGTAGTCTTACCACGTCCCTACTCTGTGTCGCTTACACAATAGATTGATAGTTGCACTTATTATATTGAAGATTTCTGAGACAAATAAATCAGTTTTGCACTTTATCTTATCTCATATATTACAGACGCTCCTTCTATAAGGAAGATTATTTTGTTTTTTTCCTGTTTTGTTCAGCCAACCCATTCCATGCCCGAATGCCACTCGGGAAGAAAAAAAAGTACTTTTATTTGATCATTGTCTCATTTGTGTTGTATTTATACGTTAGAATGTAATGAGTAATGCCTTGTGTGTTCTACTTGTACTTTTCACTCTTCTGTTCTCTAGTGTTTCTAGGTTTAGGGATTTGACTATTGGTGGCACCATTGTTACAATTTCCATACTAGAGTCTCAGTCAAAACTAGGCCTCTCACACTCTTACATCGGGGTGCAAAAAATGATGCTTATTTGGGAAATCCTTTACTCTTTCAACGACGCTTTCCAGTCAAGACGTCATATAATACAGTTTTTATTGTAAAACTGTTTGTTATTTTTTCTTTCTCTTTTAACAAAACACTCTGTAATCATTCGTTTCGCCGTCATTTTGAAGGGACATAGCTCATAGTATCACTATATTCACTAGGCTCAGCCACACATAATCTTTTAAATCAACAAATTCAACGACATACTTGATTCTAATAGAAATATCTTTTGGAGAAAGTTTGCCATAAAATGCAAATGATAATTTTGTCACGATTATATAGTAAAAAAGTGTTATTACGTATAAGTGTTATTACGTATAAGTGTTATTACGTAAAAGTGTTATTACGTATATGTGTTATTACGTATAAGTGTTATTACGTATAAGTGTTATTACGTATAAGTGTTATTACGTATAAGTGTTATTACGTATAAGATAAGGTTTAGTCTAACTTCTTTATGACATTGATTTTTTAAAATTTATCCGTAACATAACGAACACAATTTTGATTCCGATACAAAATCATCAAAAAAAATGGATGCACTAGGAAGCTAAGAGTAATATAGACTATATTATAGACTATAGGGAACAACGTTATGAAAACCTTCCAGAATCTAGGACCAACTCGAAAGTATGGGGGCACGCATGGGGGAGGCTTTTGAGCGCGCCGTAAGAGAGGATTCGGTAAGTGTGAAGCATCGATGGTGAAATATGTGCGCTGAAAGCAGGAAATGACATGTGACATTTAGAAAGCAAAGAAAAAGAAAGACATAAGATGTGAAGGAAATGTCATTCTCTAGTGGGAGATGAAAGGGTCATTATGTAATGCGAAGAAATAAATGTGTGTGGGGAAGTGACAGAGGGGTCGGTGGGGTAGACGTGAAAGAAAGGAGGGGTGGAGAAGAGTGTTGAGTAATAACGCCCCCTATATTCAAATACAAATTAATGGATGGGGTGTTGAAAAAAGGTGGGCACTCTTGGGAGGGGGTTGGGGGTTACATATTTGTTACCCTCCCCAGCTTTTGAATCTATGAGCGTATCTCTGTTTCTGTCTGTCTGTCTCTTTTCTGTTTCTTTATTTCTCTTTTTCTATTCCTCTCTCTATCTCTCTCTCTTTCTCTCTCTCTATCTCTCTCTATTTCTCTCTCTCTTTCTCTCTCTCTTTCTCTCTCTCTTTCTCTCTCTCTTTCTCTCTCTCTCTCTCTCTTTCTCTCTCTCTTTCTCTCTCTCTCTCTCTCTTTCTCTCTGTCTATCTCTCTCTATTTCTCTCTCTCTTTCTCTCTCTCTTTCTCTCTCTCTTTCTCTCTCTCTTTCTCTCTCTCTCTCTCTCTCTTTCTCTCTCTCTTTCTCTCTCTCTTTCTCTCTCTCTTTCTCTCTCTTTCTCTCTCTCTTTCTCTCTCTCTCTCTCTCTTTCGTCTTTGTTTATTCATTACACCGTTGTCTGCATTTAGACAAAAACGTAGATTTAATAGATATGAAGATAAATTGTATAGATGGCTGCTGTATAAATTGTATAGATGGCTGCTGTATAAATTGTATAGATGGCTGCTGTATAAATTGTATAGATGGCTGCTGTATAAATTGTATAGATGGCTGCTGTATAAATTGTATAGATGGCTGCTGTATAAATTGTATAGATGGCTGCTGTATAAATTGTATAGATGGCTGCTGTATAAATTGTATAGATGGCTGCTGTATAAATTGTATAGATGGCTGCTGTATAAATTGTATAGATGGCTGCTGTATAAATTGTATAGATGGCTGCTGTATAAATTGTATAGATGGCTGCTGTATAAATTGTATAGATGGCTGCTGTATAAATATAATTTTATTAGATCTATATAGAATGGTCGATAGGAAATGTTTGATATATGATATATTGAATATAGATAGCCAGATGGCCTGATAAATAGATAGACAGATAACTGGGTAGATATTTGGATAGACAGACTGGCTGACAGATAGATTGATATATTGATAGACAGACTGGCAGACATACAGGCAGATAGATAGATAGATAGACAGACAGACTGATAGATAGACAGAAAGACATACAGAAACAAAAAAAAAACAGAATAGCTATTGTATAAATATTTCATAGCCTCCATTACATCAACGAAATTAAATTGATGCACAAACCATGGAACTGCTATGCCTGGAACCTACCTGCTCATTCATGCATGCAATTGAAATGTTGGGGGATGGGTTGAATGGTGGCGCGAACGCATACCGTAATGATGCACAGTTAGCAAACAGGGGGGGTGTAGCGCGCTGCATTTAAACGCGCAATTTACAGGAAACTAATCGAAGCCTCATTTTGATGACACCAGCGACACTTGTGTCAATGATGGTTTTTAATATAAAAAAAAAAAAAAAAAAAAAAAAAAATCTGCTCATTGCCTTGCTAGTAACTGTCTCCAATTCATAGATTGACACTGGGGAGTTCATAGTACTGTTATGTGCCAATACCTTTTCATTGTGATGACCTTTTCGTATCCTGGGATCCATTATTTTTTGTGTGTCATAAATGTAATTTAGTGAGGTCGTTATTTATTTAAAAACTAAATGCTGTTGATGTAGGATGTAGCCTAGTTTTTTTTTTGTCAAATACCTCCGACATCAACTAGATTCTAGAGTCTAGATCATAGGTTCTCAACCTTTTTCGGCGCACCGCCCCCTTTTAAAATTTGTGTCCGCTCACCGCCCCCCAACCTTTTTTTAAGCGCGCACCCCCCCCCCCCCTACCCTCATAAAGTTAAAGGGTCAATATAGTTTCCACAATATTTTTTTAGGCTGACTAGATTTGTGCGCTTTTTTACTCCCTTTCTATTAACTTGTATTTTCTGTCTGTCTGTCTGCTTGCTTGATAGCAAAACATTGCATCCATTTTTCGACCACTTCCCGTTGTCCAATCGAGCCGAAACTTGGCCAGCAGACTTGTATCGACTAACAATACATTCTATCAAATTTTCAGCATCGTAGCCTTTGGAATAGTCACGAATACCTTCCACAAATCGAGGAACATATTAGAGAAAAAACATGGCTGCCTTTGACGGAAGTAACTAAAGTTTTCGGATATGTTCGTTTTTACGAAAAAGTACGAATGAAAACGATACAATGTAGCCGAAACAAAGCGAGTTATCTTTTTATGGTTTTTGCGAGCCAAAGCTATAAAAAAAAAAGGATGCGCAAAAGCAAGGCGGTGATCGTGGCTTCATGCATTTAAAAAAAAAAAAGCGCAATCGTTATAATTAGATATGTATTTGCCGACATTACCGATTCGAAATTTTAGTTGGGTAGTGAAGTGGAAATGGTAAACTTAGTTTACAAAGAAAGGGAGTATAATAAAAACTGTGTTTTTATGGTTTTCTTGTTATTATCTTTAAAAAAAATTGAAAAGAAAACATATTGTAAGAATTAATAGATCCAAAAATTACATAAACAAGAGGCTTAAAAAAATCAATTTTAATGTGACTCGTTTGCCTGGTGTGTTGCTAGTAGTTTGTCTATATTATTTGTTTCAATTTTGGTTTCAAAAGCCTTAGGTCTCCACTCTTCACTATTTGAAGGTTATTTTATTTTTTTGACAGCCAAATGGTAATCCACAAAAGAGCGTGATATGAATGCAATACAAAATGGTTGGTCAAACTCACAGACCTAAAGAAACTGATTGATTTTCTCCCAAAGAATCGCATTTGCTTTTAAAAAGTTCGAGCACCGAATCCAAGTCTCATACATTATATTTAAACAGTCATCTTTTGCTAACCAACTCACATCTGTGTGCAGTTACCATCGCTTGTAGTCCTCGTCAATGAACAATGTACAATATTTATTTTGCGACATAGTACATAAGTACAATAAAGGCATAGTCAAAGACATAACAAGAATATTATAACATTGACAAACAATATAAAATTATATTGAGACAATAATAGTAATTAAGATATTAATAATAACAAAAATAATACTGGGCAAATTTTTACTCAAATAAACGTAAGCTAAAAGTAAAACTTGATTGTCTGGTAGCGTGGACTCATCCAGTTATAAAGAAAATTGTGATATCTTTTGGTAATCTCACAATGTAGCCTACTCTAAATCAGGGTTGGCAACCAAGGGAACGCGTTCCAAACTTGGCACTCAGAGCGATTTTTAATGGCACGCGAGAGTCCTCTACGAGTTTTTTTTATTTATAAAAACAACATTTTCCGGATCTGAATGAGTAAAACTGACTGTTGAAGCCGATGTTTCTGACACATTTCACTATTGAATCAAATGTGGAAACATAGTTTTATTAAATGAAGATAATTAACCCATTTCATTTGTGCCAATATTTCTAATAATTTTTTATTTTTTTTTCACAAAAATAAATGGTTTACACTTTATAACTTTGGAATGATCAAACTGTAAAAATTTTTTGAAAATTATATAAATATTATATGACTAAAGGATTAATAAATATGTATATTTAGGCCTATATGTATATTTTTAAGCATTATATTAACTACCCAGTCTGTATGATTACTGTGTATTTATTCCGCTTAAAGACAGTAGATGTGTTATGGTCAGAATTTAAATGCATAAAAGGACATCTCAGTTAAACTGAGATAAAAATATCATTATTATTTGCAGATATCAGGGCGACAGGGATCGGTGAGTGGCAAGAATAGAACCAGCGACGTGTCGGTTGACAGTCCGGTGAACTAACCACAGGACCAGCCGGCCGCAATGACCATAATTCTTCTATAAGTCATTGCGTCATTTCTTATTAGTATAATAATATGTAGGTATATTGTTGGGGGGATATCAGATATTTAGCAACACTTGCATTAACATCACATTTCATCAAAAAACTAATCCATTTTAAATAGCCGAGGTGTTCAAATTATATCAGGTACATGTGTACCGCCCTCTTGCCCTTCACCGCCCCCAATCGCCCCCGGGAACGTCAGCGCCACCCTAAAGCTTCTCACCGCTCCCCCCCCCCGGGGGGGCGATAACGCCCCCGTTGAGAACCTATGGTCTAGATTAAGGGTCGGCAACCTACGGCACGCGTGCCAGACTTTGGCACGCAGAGCCATTTTCAATGGCACGTGCGAGACACACCCCCCTCCCACACACACGGAAAAGGCAATTCAAGTGTCTTCTTTCAATAAACTTGTTGGTGGCGCAAAATGACTTTTAGGCTGTTGAAATCTTACATTGGCTCACTGGCACACTGTTGTCAAATTATAAAAAAAAGTTTCCGAACACTGAACTAGATCATTGATATTGGATTCATGCATCGTATTATCTAAATATAATCAATATATTAAATTAAAGGTGCTTTCTCGTGTTTTTTTCTATATCTAATAGTTTATACATTTAAAATATTTGAGGAGCCATAATTTTTTTAATCTTTTTTTGTTATTTAATATGATAAATGACATAGACATAAGCTGATTTTTTATTATTATTATTATCAGTGCTTTTTTTTGTAAAAAAATAGGTGCCGGTACTCAGTGATGGATTGCCTTACTTTTAAAGCAGTTTTGCATTTTATATTTTAATTCTTATTGCGAGCAATTTTAAAATAATTCAATTCAAACAAACTAATAATATAATAAATTAATAATATAATAAATTAATAATAAACGTTAAAATACAAGAAAAGTAATTTTTTTCCCACATTGAAAAAGGTACCGGTACGCCGTACCGGTGCGTACCGTCACAAAAAAGCACTGATTATTATCATTGACGCAATCTATCTGTAGTTAGTTTGTTTCTATTAAGTTTCATAGAAAGCGAGTCCCTGATATTTCGTGGATATAATCTTAGCTAATTTTGGAGTTTCTTTTCTTTCGTTTTCTGCTTCCATGTTATTCGTCGTACTATAGGCCCGCTTCATTGTAAACCAGGGATGGGCAATCTTTTGATAAATAGCGTGACAAAGAGTATGATTTCTGATTCATTCAGAAAACCGACTGCTGAAAAGTCATCCTGCTGTGGCACTCAATTTCTTGTAGAAGAGAATTACCTTTTCCGGAGAGTCTTCCGCGTGCCATTGAAATCGCGTGCCTTAGGTTGCCGACTCCTGGTCTAAACATTGCGTCACTCAATATGTTAGAATCTCATAACAAATACTTACCAAATCTTTATATAACAAACTCATAATGTATCTGCCCCTCTTTTTAGGCCGGGTGCGGGAACTGTGGGATGAGGAATGAGGGAGATTGTTTATGTGATTAATATAGCTGTTAGATCAATAAACGACATGTGCTGTTATAGGCTATTATTTACATTATTTATCGTCCCCAAAACCAACGCAATATACGTTGTATTTATTATTGAATCTGATGTCTATCTGTAATCTATAAACACAAACATACACACATAGCCTGTGAAGTATTATGTAAGGTTTGTTGCTTGTTTTGGAATGGGTTGCCTGAACAAACCAGGAAAACCAGTAATTTAACATTTTTTAAAACATTATTAAAGATACTAGACTCGGACCACGGATGAGCGTAGGGTGCAATAATCTTCTTTATAGAAGGAACGTCTGTAATATATAAGAAGATAAGATTGTTTTATGTTTTGTCTGGTTAAAAACAGAATGTTTTTCACAGCACTGTATCCATCCATCCAGCTATATCCATTCATCTATTCATCTACCTTTCTGCCATCTATCTCTCTGTCTGTCTATTTAATTATATATCTTATAAGCCTTTTAGTTCATTCATTCCCTATCCTATCCATCCATCTATCGGAACAGACTACGATCGATCGATCTTTTAAAAGGACTCATGACGCACGTATTTGTTATCATTTCAACATTATAATACATTCATATATTATATTATTGACATTGCTGTCAAACATAGAGTATTTAGCTGTATTTACATTGAATAATAACTGAATTCACTACAAAAGCCTTTACAGCTCTAACAAGGTTTATGGGAGAATTTCTGAATGAGAATTCAGTTACAAATTACAGCCAATATAGTATCAGATGTTTAGTAATTATTTAGAATGAATTGTTTCATTGTGTTTGAAACAATGGGTTCAATATACGCAGTATGATATAATGTTTTTAACGTCATCACTTTGATATATTGGATTCAATACAGTGTTTTGTTGAAACGTTTATGCATTTTTTTTAGTTTTTATATAACGTGTATCCTATAATCCTACTGTTTTACTAAACTGTTTTACTAAACTGTTTTACTAAACTGTTTTACTAAACTGTTTTACTAAACTGTTTTACTAAACTGTTTTACTAAATCGTTTTACTGACACTGTTTTACTAAATTGTTTTACTAAACTGTTTTACTAAACTGTTTTACTAAACTGTTTTACTAAATTGTTTTACTCACACTGTTTTACTAAACTGTTTTACTAAACTGTTTTACTAAACTGTTTTACTAAACTGTTTTACTAAACTGTTTTACTAAACTGTTTTACTAAACTGTTTTACTAAACTGTTTTACCAAACTGTTTTACTAAACTGTTTTACTCAACTGTTTTACTCAACTGTTTTACTAAACTGTTTTACTAAACTGTTTTACTAAACTGTTTTACTAAACTGTTTTACTCAACTGTTTTACTCAACCGTTTCACTGAACTGTTTTACTAAACTGTTTTACTAATCTGTTTTACTCAACTGTTTTACTCAACTGTTTTACTCAACTGTTTTACTAATTTTACTAATCTTTTTTACTAAACTGTTTTACTAACTAAACTGTTTTACTAAACTGTTTTACTCAACTGTTTTACTAAACAGTTTTACTAAACTGTTTTACTAAACTGTTTTACTAAACTATTTTACTCAACTGATTTACTAAACTGTTTTACTAAACTGTTTTTCCGGTCTCTTCTACAGAACAGCGTAACAACCAAAGGAAGTAACGGCAGCCAGACGAACGGCTCGTCCAGGGAGAACTCCTCGGCCGGCTCCCCACGCCACGAGCCAGACACGGCGCCCCTGCTCATCATTACGCGCCCCGCCGACCTGTCAACCTCGGCCGGGTCCAACTCCTCCCTGCAAGGCATCGAAGAGGCAGGCCAGGGCTCCAAGAAAAAGGTTTGCGGCGCTTTGATGTGATTACGTTTTAACATTTCAGTTTATTGACCCAGACAATGTCATAAGAAACAAGAAAATAGAAAGAATGATATCTTTATCGGCTACTTACGGAATGCAGGACACACTTGGCACTCATAGCGATTGGCAATGGCACGCGGAAGACCCCTTCCCCGCCCCCCCCCCCCCCCCCCTAAAAAAAAAAGAAGTTTAAGTCCCTTCTACAAGACAATAGCAGGATGACTTTTGGGCTGTTGGCACGCTAAATGAATTTGAAACTAATAGTAGCCCTTCTTTGGTCACACTATTATGAAAATTCAAAAAAGTTGCCTACGTCCTGAACTTGAATTCAACACTCAGTGAATAAAGTGACTTTCAGGTCACGTAGCCTAAGTTCACAAACCATAGGGCTAGTGGAGACGTGGTGTCCAATGTTCATGATCATGCAAAGGGATTGCGTGGACAGAACAATGTCCATGTCGCCTTTTACTATACCTCCTTTTCTTGTTAGGTACATATCCGAGCTGGTTAGAGTCAGAATCAAGTTTACCTTGAGTTCGGGGAAAAAAATTCTATAGACTAGATTTCTATCTATGGGGCAGGGGAACCGAGCGGCAGCGCGTTCGACTGGCGATCCGGAGGGTCTGGGTTCGAATCCTGGTGGTGGCTTGGATTTTTTCCGGGACTTTAGGGGCTTTGATAGATACCTGACATTAGTTGGGGGGGGGGGGGGGAAGGTGAAGTAAAGGCCGCCGGGTATTGTGCTGGCCACACATCCCCTAGTATTCCGTGGCCACAGAAACTGTGTGAACGCTGCTTCAACAGCCCTATATCTAGTTTGGTCCGAAGGGTACTATCTATTTATTTTCATATATAAATTACACTCTTTCTGTCGCTCTTTTTTTTTATCTATCAATATATCTATCTACATGCGTATTCATCTATCTATCTATCTATCTATCGATCTATCTATCTATCTCTTTATCTATCTATCTATCTATCAATCTATCTATCCATGGGCGCCCGCAAGGGGGGGCAAGGGGGGGCACTTGCCCCCCCCTGGAAAAGTGCCCCCCCCCCCCCGATTGATAGATAAAAAAAAATTTTGACTAAAATAGACAAAAAAAATTAATAATTAAAACATTTTTAATTAATTTTAACAACTGTGACTCCTTCCATTGTCATATCGATCTCATTATCTTAGGGGATTAATCAGGTATACCACATTGATAATTTTGATAGTGAAGCCTTGAGTTAGTTTGATTTTCGGAAAACGCGAGAATACAAAAGTAGCCAAAATTTCGTCGACTTGTTACCTTGCCGTATGCCTTACTAGTTTTGCTAACATTACTAGCAACAACATGTACGGTGGAGCGATCGTTCAGCACAATCGTCGGCATTTTACGTCTCGAGAGACGATTCATTTCCCTTGCAGGCCCTCGTGTGGCTAAAGAGGCCAATCCTGGACGTACAGGCACGGTCATACTTGCTGCAGTTGAATGTAGCGGAGTGGACCACATTTTTCTCCACTGTCTTTTTCCTGGCGTGCTCCTCTCCCGCAAGCCTGAAACCTTCTTTGATTCCTGCCCTCCAAGTGGGCCTATCCTGCGCCATGATCTCCCCACTGTTTGGGTCAATTTGGAGTTGTTTCATATCTCTTTTGCAGACATCCGCAAATCTCAGTTTTGGACGTCCAGCAGGTCTCTGTCCCGAAGCTAACGTTCCATATAGAATGTCCTGTGGAAGTCGACCCTGTGGCATTCGGCGTACATGACCTAGCCAGCTGAGACGTCTGTTACTGAGAGTATTACGGATGTCTTGACACTCTGCTCTTCGTAGGACCTCTGCGATTGAAACCCTGTCCTGCCATCTTATATCTAAAATGAGTCTGAGACACCTAAGGTAAAAGGTGTTCAGTTTTCTCTCCTCCCAGGAATATGTGCTCCATGTCTCACAGCCGTACAGCAGGGTAATCAGAACGCATGTTCGATAAACTGGCGACTTAGTGGAGCGTGTGAGCAGTGAGTTCATCCAGACTCGTTTTTTTTGTTAAATCTTGCCATAGTGCTCATGGCTTTAGCTATTCTACTATTAATCTCCCCATCTAGGAGAACACTGCTTGAGATTTTGGCTTTGAGCCTGTTTAGATTGAAGAGCTTTCCAGATCTGCTTGTGTGAAGGTAGACATCCTCGTTGCAGTCTCCATAAGCATAGTACAGTAGACACGAGAAGAATATTCTAAACAAGGTGGGTGCAAGTACGCAGCCTTGTTGAACACCGCTGCGGACTTCAAAGGGCTCTGATTAAACTTCACTGTGCACCTGGTTTTCTAAAAAAAAACAGGCAATGAAAGAGAGCAGCTTTGGAGGGAATCCTATTTTTGCCAGGAGTTTGAGGAGTCCACTTCTGCTGATCATATCAAATGCTTTAGTGAGATCAACGAAAGCAATGTATAATGGCTTATTCATCTCGCGGAACCTCTCTTGTAGCAGTCGAATGGAGGAGATCATGTCTATAGTGGATAAGTCGCTTCTGAAACCACACTGAGACTCTGGATAGACTCTAGATGACAGCACCTGCAGCCTTGATAGTGCCTCTTGCAAGGATCTTACCAACTATGCTCAAAAGGGAGATTCCTGTCTTTTTGCAGTCGCTGCGGTCCCCTTTGTTCTTATATAATGTAACGAAATCTGCTAAATGGCTGTGTGACGCGTCTTGGTAAATATGGTGTGCGGCTGGCTGGTCCTATTGTTGGTTCACCGGACTGTCAACCCTGCTGACCGTTCACTTTCGCCCATGTTAATATTAATGATATTTTGATCTCAGTTTTACCGAGATGTCCTATAATCCGTTTGCATCCTTTAAAAATAATGTCCAATTTATGGTTAAGTGGTATAGATACGTAGTAATCATACAAACTGAGTAGTTATTGTAATGCTTGAAAATATACATATAAATTCTTTAGTCATATAATATTTACATAATTTTCAAATACTTTTTACAGTTTGATCATTTTAAAGTTATAAATGTAAGCTATTTATTCTTTTTTATAAAAGAAAAAAATACAGAAATATTAGCTCAAATGAAACGAAATAATTATCTCCCTTTAATTAACAAATGTTTCTACGTTTGATTCAATAATGATGCCGAACAAGTTCTGTTTTGTGATATAACAAATTTTACTGATTATTATTATTTCTTTATATACATTCAACATTGTGGTATTCATAACAATATTTAATTATTAGAGGATTAAAATAATTTACGTTAAACAGTTGTAACTAAACATTTCCTGCATTAATTGTCTTGTCTATTTAAGGAGTTTATATTTAAAACATTAATAATTACAGAAATTACATGATATAGTGCTATTAAATAAGTCTCTTATATTTCTAAATTAATAATACAAATAAATTTGTTTTAGAATTAATGATAGGCCTATATATGTTTAATTAAAATAAGGTTGGGGGGGGGGGGGCGGTGAGCGGTAAGATTTTAAAAGGGTGCGGTGAGCCGAAAAAGGTTGAAAACCTATGGCTTAGATCTACAATGTCAGATGAACATCTGTCAAGATTGTGCATGTTGTTAGTACACAGAGACAAAGTAAACAGCAACAAAAAAGAGTTTATGGACAAAATTGTAGATATGTTTGGTAGCGATAACAGACGACTCCAGTTCTTGTTTAAATAATACATTTTATTTTAAATTTACGTTGTAATATTGTTTGTTTAAAGTAAAGTTTTTTGTATGGTTTACGTCTATTATATACATATATTGTGCTAATAAAAAATGTGTTGCTACAGTATGCCCTTCATTGCTACAGTGTACTACAATTACTTCAGTGTTCTGTCCGTTCGTTCAACATACAAATGCGCTCAGTAAATTAAAACTACATTAAAACATTACTAAAAAATATTTTGCCCCCCCCCTAGAAAATTTTCTGCGGGCGCCCATGTATCTATCTATCTATTTATCTATCTATCTATCTATTTATCTATCTATCTATCTATCTATCTATTTATCTATCTATCTATCTATTTATCTATCTATCTATCTATCTATCTCTTTATCTATCTATCTATCTATTTATCTATCTATCTATCTATTTATCTATCTATCTATCTAACTATCTATTTATCTATCTATCTATTTATCTATCTATCTATCTATCAATGAAACTATCTCTCTCTATCTATCTGTCTATTTATCCTTAGAAAAAAAGAGTACTTGCTCAAACATGCAAGGGAACTAACCTAACTTTTTTTTTCTTTTATTATTCTCTTATGTAATTCATACCACTCATTTGCTGTCAATGAAACAAGAGTTAATACTTGGAAAAAAACAAAACGCGTGTGTTTTACTGACGCAGGTTCCGTGACGTCATTCATTAAATTTAAATGTTCCGATTTGTATTGTTCGTATTTTTTGTTACTTTATTATTGTTTTTTTTATTGTTTTTTTTCCCCTTAATTGTTTGACTTCCCTACCTTTTGCTTTCAAATCACTCGCCGATGCATTGACGTCAAGAGTCTAGGGTTGAATTTAGGGATGTTAAACGAAAACCGGAATACCGGATTCCGGTTTTGAAACCGAAAACCGGTTTTGAAAATCAAAACCGGATTTCGGTTAGTTGGTTGGATGTTGGAAGGTAATCATTACTTCAAGTAGAAGACTTTTTTTTTTGTTGTGATTGAAATATTTTTAATAAATAATGATGGATTCGCACAAAACCATTCTTGAAATGCCTTGCTAACACTATTTAGTCTTAGATATTGTGTTTCTTGTGATTCCAAATACCAACTATGGCTTGTGATAAAAACAACATCAAACCAATTGTTAAGTTACAGTTACAATTAACATGAATCTTTTTACTTGTCGGTTCATCTTTTAGATGTTCGCGCCTCTTTGATGTACGCAATAGAGAGAGGCAAACTAGCCCTTCCCTGTGACCCTGAACAATTATTCGGCTAGGCACCGCGTCTGTGCTTTATTGTTAACGGGACTATTAAATACACATTCTTTTGATTGGTGCTACGCGAAGCCTTTCAATAAAGACATTATTTTACAAGTTAGCATATTATATGACACTTCATATGCTTCTTAGTATTATGATTATGGTCAACGATAATCGGAAATTTGATTATCACTATTAACAAATTGAAAGCTATTAACGGTTTTAATCAATTAGCCCACATTTGTTTTTAGTTCTAAAGAATTTTATGGTAAAGTGTACAAAATCGTATTGTATTCACACCAATCAACCCATTGAATGCCCTGCAAATACTAATAATTAAGTTTGAACTACTTTTCAAATATAGCCTACCTACAAAACTACGCACATTAAGCTTTTCCGGCCTGTGAGTGACTTGCGATATTGCGCGGTAAGGGGGGGGGCCGATATCCGGTTTTAAACCGGTTTTATAGAACCGAAAACCGGTTTTGATAAAAAAAAAAACGGTTTTAACATCCCTAGTTGAATTATAACCATAGAAGTTGAGTATCATTTTACGAGGAGATTATGTCGCCATCCAACCTGAATGTTTGTGTGAAAGTCTATGCGTGTGGACTAATAGCGTCTTTTTAAGTCAAATCTATTGATCTATTTTATAATCTATCTAAAGATATACATATATATATATTAATTGTCTAATTGTCTAAAGTATCTATATAATCTAATATATTATCAGTATTTATCTATCTATTGATCTATGGACCTTTATTATCTATATTTTGTAATTTATATTAGGGGCCTATCTATCTATTTATATCTATATATCTATCGACCTATATTATGTTTCGAGCTATTTTATCTATATTTTGTTATTAATATATTAACTATCTATATCTAACTATTTATCAAACGCTCTATATTATCTATCTTATCTAATCTATATCATCTACCTATCGATATATTTGCCACGTATCCATTCAATTCTCCGATAATTTATCCCTCCATCCACCTCATCCAATCCATATATGCCAGTGCCAAGAGATAAAAAGAGGCACAGAGAGAGAGAGAGAGGGAGGGGGGGAAGTTGAGAGAACGAGGGGAGTCGGGGAAGAGAGTCACTTGTTTCCAAAACATTTCCGAGTGACGTCATTAGGAGCGCACTCCATCGCCAGACAGATGGGAGTAAAAAAAAAATGTTTCCTTATCTTTCTGGCACTTTTCTGCATTGTAACACGAGGACTAATGGGGACACACAAGAACTCTGCGTCTGCCTACAAGAACTCTGCGTCTGGCTCGAAAGATCATCCCTTGAGTAGGACTTAAATAGAAATATGCCATTCTCTCTCTCGCTCTCTCTCTCTTTCTATCTTTTCGTTACCTTCTTTCTCCTATTTATTCTTCTCATTTTCTTTCTCTTACTCCTCACTTTCTGCATCTCTTTCTATTTTACTGTCACTCCTCTCTTTCTCTCTCTCTCTTTCTATTTTGCTGTCACTCCTCTCTTTCTACATCTCTTTCTATTTTGCTGTCACTCCTCACTTTCTGCATCTCTTTCTATTTTGCTGTCACTCCTCTCTTTCTCTCTCTCTCTTTCTATTTTGCTGTCACTCCTCTCTTTCTCTCTCTCTTTCTATTTTGCTGTCACTCCTCTCTTTCTCTCTCTCTCTTTCTATTTTGCTGTCACTCCTCTCTTTCTCTCTCTCTCTTTCTATTTTGCTGTCACTCCTCTCTTTCTCTCTCTCTCTTTCTATTTTGATGTCACTCCTCTCTTTCTCTCTCTCTCTTTCTATTTTGCTGTCACTCCTCTCTTTCTCTCTCTCTCTTTCTATTTTGCTGTCACTCCTCTCTTTCTCTCTCTCTCTTTCTATTTTACTGTCACTCCTCTCTTTCTCTCTCTCTCTTTCTATTTTGCTGTCACTCCTCTCTTTCTCTCTCTCTCTTTCTATTTTGCTGTCACTCCTCTCTTTCTCTCTCTCTCTCTTTCTATTTTGCTGTCACTCCTCTCTTTCTCTCTCTCTCTTTCTATTTTGCTGTCACTCCTCTCTTTCTCTCTCTCTCTTTCTATTTTGCTGTCACTCCTCTCTTTCTCTCTCTGTCTTTCTATTTTGCTGTCACTCCTCTCTTTCTACATCTCTTTCTATTTTACTGTCACTCCTCTCTTTCTGCATCTCTTTCTATTTTACTGTCACTCCTCTCTTTCTGCATCTCTTTCTATTTTGCTGTCACTCCTCTCTTTCTCTCTCTCTCTTTCTATTTTGCTGTCACTCCTCTCTTTCTCTCTCTCTCTTTCTATTTTGCTGTCACTCCTCTCTTTCTCTCTCTCTCTTTCTATTTTGCTGTCACTCCTCTCTTTCTCTCTCTCTTTCTATTTTGCTGTCACTCCTCTCTTTCTCTCTCTCTCTTTCTATTTTGCTGTCACTCCTCTCTTTCTCTCTCTCTCTTTCTATTTTGCTGTCACTCCTCTCTTTCTCTCTCTCTGTTTCTATTTTGCTGTCACTCCTCTCTTTCTCTCTCTCTCTTTCTATTTTGCTGTCACTCCTCTCTTTCTACATCTCTTTCTATTTTACTGTCACTCCTCTCTTTCTGCATCTCTTTCTATTTTACTGTCACTCCTCTCTTTCTGCATCTCTTTCTATTTTACTGTCACTCCTCTCTTTCTCTCTCTCTCTTTCTATTTTGCTGTCACTCCTCTCTTTCTCTCTCTCTCTTTCCTACTTTGTCCGTCTTTCTATCTAGCTTTCTCTAATTTTCTTCATTTCTCGCGGTCCCTTTTTTCTTCTTACTCTTTATCATTTCAACTGTTACGTGGGGGTCTATTCTTTCTATGTATATCTCTTTTAATATATATATATATATATATATACAAGCTAAATTACCCGGCGTTGCCCGGGGGGGGGGGGGGGGAATAAAACAGGTCTGTATAAGTTACGCTAAAAAAATATATAAACTACAATGAACATAACGCAATATAGGTATAATAATTAAAATAACAATTTATTTTTTTACGAAACCATTTAGTAAAGTAGTTTAAAATAAATATTGTAATCGGGTTAAAAATAGGCAAGTCTTTTTATTGAACCAATAGCTAAATTGACGGGTGTTGCCCATGGATTTACAATCTTTTTTTTTTAAAGTAATATTAATTGGAAACATTTTTTTTAAAGGTATAGACTAACTGGAGAATCGAACCCGGGTCGACCACATGGCAGTCTGATACGTTACCCACACAGCTATCGAGGACACATGTGCAATGTTCATAACAGGAATGGTTAAGGCCAATACTGATCTCTCTTATGTGTGTGTATGTTCAATGACGCATCTCCAACCTTTGATATTCTAATAGACGATTCTTTGAATAACAAACAAAAAAAAACAACAAAAAAAAAAACACAGAAACATTATTGCATTCTTTCAGAGCCAAATAATAATTGCAACGTCACAAAGAGAGCCAACTCGGGGACAAATTCGCAGTATGCTTCATCGATGTCAGCACCCCCGACTCCCACCAATCCAACCCCCATCAAGGTCATCACCCCCACATTCATCCATCTTGGCTTTCGTCAATACTAGAACCGATGCCAAAGACCTTAATGTAGTGTACATCTTTTGTGATCTATTTCAGTAGTTCCCAAATTATGACATTCACGTGATCATTCCAGAACATCTTTCTAGATATTCTTTGGACTTTTTTTTTACCTTCGTCCTGTTTAAGATAAGATTTCTTTTATTGATCTAAACAAATTGAAAATTGTCTTGATTGCAGATGTTTTGTCTTTCAGCATATTTTAAACAATATACAAGAACTATTTCTACTCAAGCACAGAAATATACTTATAAAAAATAGACCTGCACGCACACTATCACACAATTTATCATACAATAAAAAGTTCTTTAGTAGACGGCTATTGTATTCTGGCTGATTGAAGTCTTGGCGATATATTTCTTGTTACTGTTACCTATATGTGTGTCGATTCTCATGACAGATGGTCTCGAGGTTGATGCACAATAATTATATGTCTGGTGTGCATATCCTTCTTTTTGTTGTAATTTGTAATGCTGTTGATAATGCAATATGGCTTGTTTATATAGATAGCCATTCCTTCACCCTTACTTTTGCCACTGTTGACGGGTCTTTCTGCGCGAGGCTGTTTGTTAATTAGTGACCTTTAGGGATTGATCATGAATCACTTAAAAGCTATTGGATCTGTTCCCAAACATTCTTTCTTAAAATATGTATTGGACTTGATGACCTATGCCACGTAATAATTGCTGAACTAATGACAATTTTGGTATAGACTATGTTACAAAACATAACTTGTTTGGCATCATTATTGAATCAAATGTGGAAACATTTTTTTTTATCAAAGGGAGATAATTAACCCGTTTCATTTGAGCTCATATTTCTTTTTTTTTTCTTCTAGAAAAAAATAAACGGTTTATAATCTATAACTGATCTAACTGTAAAAAGTATTTAAAAATTATATTAATATTATATGACTAAAGAATGTATATATATATATATTCAAACATTACATTAACTACCCATTTTGTATGATTGCCACGTATCTATTCCACTTAACAAAAATTCGTCTTCGCCATCAAATATTTGCAATCAATGCATTAAGGAACATCTCAGTAAAACGGAGATCAAAATTTCATTAATATTAGCAGATTAGATATTTTGCAGCGTGTATATCACATTTCATTTAATAGATTCAAATAACTGAGATGTTCAAAGTATATCCGGTACGTTTGTACTATTTGTAAAGCTTCTCAGCGCTCCCCACGGGGCGATAACGCCCCCGTTGAAAACCTATGGTATAGACTATGTCAGATTAATTCATTTGAGCTATTCCCAAACATGTTTTTTTTCAACTCTTCGTTGGACTTGGTGGGCTGTGTACAGATATAACTGCTGAACAAAAGCCTTTCAGCATATGTCATATAGATTCATTCCATGCTTTTCCAAAAAAACTTTTCTGTTCTCAATTCCCCCATCGGAATCAATGACCAATGTCCAGTTTGAAGTCTATATCGTAAGACAGTAAACTGCTTGTGTATACCATTACTCCTATTAGATAGATAACCATTGTTCCGTTTTGAGTTTAGACCGAATGGCGAATTTCGCCGTTGTCTGCACAATAATAGCGCTGTTAGTTTTCTCAATGTGTTTTTTTTAATTCTCCTATTAGGAGAGCCGTCGCCATGGAGAGGTCAGACAAAAGAAAATGTGGGTGGTGCGGTCTGGAGAAATAAATCTTAACCCTTCCCGTACCGACCTACTTCTATCTATGCTGCCTTCAGTTCCGCTATATACGAGCCCGGGACTGTAAGCGTTAAGGGCGAAATAATCTGAGATTATCTATTATCGATTCATATGTAGGAATTCCCTCCCATGCTGGTTTGTATGTGTGGGTGTTTGTGTCCTGTTGACCGTGGGTATTTTTTGTCTGGCTTTTGATACTTACATTATCTTTTATCAATATTGTTGTGCATGTTTTATGTAACATCCTTAAATGCGTGTGTTATATGGCAGTGAGTGGTCACTTGTTGTGGACACAAGAGGGGGGTGAAATGGGATTGGGGTGTTAGAAGATACAGAAAACGGTAAGTCTAGACATGAGAAGCGGTCGAAGCAATATATTAATCGTTTATATTTTAGAGACATTAATATAAAATATGTGCTTGAACTGTTACATTGTGTGATGTCTTACTTGCGGGCTGTATATGTATGCTGTATATGTCGACGAGTTCTGCTACCTCGGTGCAAAAATTTCAAATGATAGACTCCTAGATGGGGAAATATACAGTAGGATATCTAAGACCATGGGCACTATGGCAAGGTTGAACAAACGAGTCTGGATGAACCCGCTGCTTACTCTCTCCACTAAATCACTAATCTACAGAACTTGCGTTTTATGCACTTTGTTGCCTGGAAGTGAAACATGGTGCTATATTAAAATTTGTGCTGTTATTGTGTAATTTTTGTGTGTGCCATATATGTATGCTGCATAATGCGTGCTGTTTACGTGTGCTGCATATTATTATGTATGTTAACTTATACGTTCCTTCCACTAGGCCTAAAACTCCTGCAGGGCGGCAGGGATCGGTCGGCGGCATGGATAGAACCCGCGAATTGTCGGTTGACAGTCCGGTGAACTATCCGCAGGACCAGCCGGCCTCTCATATGTTATGTAAATTTGTACTGTAAGTGCATGAATTGTATGCATGATGTACTTACACTTCAACTCACGTCGCTTATAGTCAGAAGAAGTATCTAGAGAATGTGTCGCCAGCACAATTCACGACCTGCCTTTTTACATTTCCCCATGTAATGTCAGATAGTAATTAAAGTACCCGTCGGACCAAATTGATCATAGATGTTCAATGGGCAAAAGCACACTGTGTCTGCCTCCTTGAAATATCAGATCTGGGTAGAACTTAAATAGCAATATGCCATTCTCTCTGACTCTCTTTCTATCATTTCGTTACCTTCTTTCTTCTGTTATTATGTTCATTTTCTATCTCTTTCTACTCTCTTTCTTGATCTGTCTTTCTATCTCGCTTTCTCGATTGTTCTTGGTTTCTGACCGTCACTTTTTCTTTCACTCTTTATCATTTGAATGATTTCTTGGGTCTAGTCTTTCTATTTCTCTTTTAATAGAATATAATATATATATATATATATATATATATATATATATATATATATATATATATATATATATATATATATATATATATATATATATATATATATGCCGACATATGTGCCCAATCGTCTTTACTTTACCTCAACTAATGTCAGGTATCCATCAGAGCTGGGTAGACTAAGGGACACCCTCGAGTCCAGGGCGAAAATCCTAGCCTTGTCCAGGACCCAGTCGGTATGCCAGTCGAACGCGCTGCACCGTGCCCCCATTTAATGTCACATACCCGGGTAAAAAATACAAATTAACTCACTCTGCTTTAACCCAGGATTCAGCGCCCCTCGTTACCCATAATTCCGCCGCTCACACATCTAATTTGTGTTAATAAACATATAAATAATAACGAGAAATAATAGTAAAAAAACAGCAACATAAAATAATAAACACATAATAACGGAAATCCGTACGTGACATGTTTTCAAAATCATTTCTTGTGTTGAGCGCCAAAAGCAGGCAATAATCTTTGTTTACGATCTTAGGTTCAGTTCTGTGGAGGACAAGATTCGTCTGCGTGTCATTAATGTGTCAAGGTCATTTTATTACTATCCCATTTTTCTTTATTTTTCTTTTCCCCATCTTTAGCGTTCTTGAGTTAACTCCCTTTATTTTTAACTTACGTTACAAACATTTTATTTGGTTATCTCCCTTCTTATTTTATTTCACGGGTTCTTAAATCCATCTCATTCATTGTTCACAAAATATTTTTAAAAAATAACAGTAAGGATTATAGTGAGTGATCTGGTCACGCAAAACTAAACGAATAGTTGAACTATAAAGCGTGAATTTATTTACTCTTAACCATAATAATACTTATAATGTAGTGTTTCTTTGAAATAAAGACCTGAAATAAATAACAGTAACAAATTTTTCCCACGTTATAGGATTTATTTTACAGAACTAGTTAATTATAGCCAACATTCAAGCGAATATTTGATACAAGAAGCTCTGCTGCTTAATGATTTAGGAACAAACGTCGATATAAAGTATAGTTTTAAAGTGTTTCGTTTGATATTGGTTTGAATAATGAACATAATCAAATGTTGGGTTAAGATATATATATTTTTTATCTTTCCATTGATCTGCTCTGTGACTTAAGGTTATACCTTCTGTCCTTACGTTGAAAAGAAATTACTTATTATTTTAAACACACAAATATATATTAAGGTTATTTAATTTAATATGTAGGCCTAATAGATTAATGGTTATACGTATATTTTCTGGATAGACATTCAATTAAGAGGATAAATACATATAGAAATTGAGAGATATGTGAAAAGATATATAAATAATTAGCTGTATGGATGTTTGGGTGAATTGGTGGATGGATGGATAGAGCGTTGAGGATATAGTTATCTAGAGAGAGAGAGAGATTGACCGTTATTGCCATTGTTATATTCTTCTTTTTATTTTTTTTTAACTATTCTTTCATTACCTTTTTTTCAGATTGGCGTACAGGCGGCCATTGTGAAAAATGGCGGTCCGGAAGGATGCTACATAGTGGCCTTGGGCCAAGGTCAGCTGGGTCACGTGCCCGTATCCATCGTGCAGAGGGCGGACTCGCTGAACGGCCGGTGCAGCCACCTGGGGATGGAGCGCGGCAGCTCGTTGAAAAGCCGACCGAACCCGAAGATCAGCGCAGAACGAAGGACGTCTTTGAAGATCGCCCTGCCGTCGACGCCGCAGGACAACGGAAGGGATCCCCCGATCAAGTCTGTCAAGTACAACGGGCAAATCTTGCGTGGCAAAGACGGAGTTCTTAGCAGCGCGAAGCTGAACGGGGATCCCCCCAGGATCTACCAGCTCGTGAGTAGCCCCGACATCCTGCAGCCCGACAGGTGCAAGGCCATTTTCATAGATCCCAGGAGAAATGGGAGCTGGGAAAGGTCCTTGGGGAGGGCCAAAGGTTACCAGATTGTTAACAGCGAAGACAACGAAGCGAAATTTTACGACCATCCTGAGGTCAGCGATGAAGCCTCTGCTTCTAAGCAAGCGTACAGGGTGTGTTCTGGGGTGGTGGAGCGGAAAAAGAACTCTGGGGGGTTTCCAGAGAGCACGAAAGTCGAAACTCCTGGGAATAAAAGGCGCGATCGGGAAAACCCTGGGACAAACTGTGCAGATGCGGATCTGGACTTGATAAGCCCGCTGACGGAGAGCTCCTATTTCGGGCTTTCCCAGTCTGACGTCAGCCTGTCGTCCGCCACGAACCAGGGCAACGAGTTCTTCGGGCAGTCCGAGTATCACCCCGAGGACTGCGGTTCCCACACTCCGGACCTGGCCGCAGGAGCGGACACGATCGGAGACGGACCCAGTGCTCCGGCCTGCGGAAGAGACTTTGGCGGCGGGCAGTTTGTCAATATGGCGTACAGTCCCAGCAGCCCCGTTGAGCAGACGTTAAATGGCGACTACCCTGATTTTCCAGCCAGAACGAAAGAACCTCTCAGTGTGAGAAAACGTCCCGCTGACGCTCCTGTAAAAAGTATTTGTGAAAACGGCGAATCTCATGACGACGACGATGTGAAGACGAATTCAATTCTGGGAATCGAGGCATGGCGTCAAACTTCATCTTCCGTGGGTCATGAAATGACTTCTGCCAAATGTCCGATTGACAAGAGCGATCCGAAAATACTCTTGGATGAGTTATGAGATATGTCCAGTTCCACTTTATCCATAAAAGACATTCCCGTTGACCTAATTATAGAACTTCAAACCGGATGTAAAAAAGAAACATTTGATAAACGAAAAAAATATAATTTGCAGATGCACAGAGAAAAACAAAGTGAAGCGAAGCGCCCTCTTGCGACCTTCTCCCTTATCAAAAAGACACTAATGGCAACATAAAACGTATTTCCTTCGGACCAAATCGGTCCATATGTGAATCAGCGTTGCCTGGTTACAAGACAACAAAAATTCTGTTAATAAAAAATATATATAAAAAACTCAAAAGACTTTTTTGCTTAGCAATTCAAGAAATACTAAAATTATGTTGCTACAGCAATATTATGCCTAAATCATCACATGAGATTCCAGATGCTGTATTACTCTTCCAAATTTCTGGAAAGAAAAATGGCTAATTACGACATGACTATTGTGTGTGAATTTTTTTTTATATTGGAAATACTTTTCTTTATTATTGAGCCACGATCTACGATATGGTTTACCCCTCCCCCTCCTAGAATGTAAATACTTTCGCATATTTATTTCATTTCTTTCGATTCGCATTTTAATTTAATATTTCGTATTTTCTAAAAGACTTTTTAACAACAATTATCAGACTTTTAGTCTTTGGTTAGTGCATCCAGATTTTTTATATGTTAGACTTTGCTTTCTTTTTAATGAATCTATAGACCTGGTCTGGATGGGTAATGTATCTTTTTTAAACTTTTTCTTTAGCGCGTTAGTAATTACCTTTAGCAGGGTTCTGCAACCATTGACACGCAAAAGACCTCCACAAAGGAAATTCGAGTCTCTTCTACGAGAAAATAGCAAGATGACTTTAAGGCTGTTGGCACGCTGAATGAATTAGAAATCCTACTTTTCTACACACTGTTATCAAAAGGTTGCCGTCCCTGACCGAGAGCAAAAGTTTTAAGTCAATAGTCAGCGCACTGGTGTTATATTTTCTGACGAAATTGATTTTTACCCTCATTTCGCCCTCTGCATTAGGGTCTGGGGCAAGCAGGTACAGCACGTTGTATCGGCGGGGAAAAATCGTGGAAAACACGAAAACACTTGGAAAACACGAAAGCAAGTGGAAAACACGTTTATTTCCCCCAGTCGATACAACGTAGTGTGCCCGCTGAATGGGCCCCGAAACGATTGTTAAACACACCCGTTGTATTTTTTAATACCAACTTCTCAATTCTTATTAATGAAAAATTCAAAAGGCTTCGGAATAAATTATAGATTTAGAATTGGGCCTTTTAAAACCATACCACTGCATGACTTGCGTATTAGTACACCTAGTCCAAGATGCAAATCTTCCACAATTCAGATAAGGCCTTGAGTTGTTTTTATTTTACTGTATTATCATATAAAATATAAAAACTAAATCTATATTCTACCGAGCAATAGAAGTCATCACGCTTAGTGATAATAGCACGCACTATAGGATCATGTGACCAGAGCAACGCTCAAAACTAAGTCATCCTTTTGTGAGTTCTGCTCACCAATTTTTTTAAGCCAATACTAATGTGGCAGGCGTGTCACTTTTATCGCTGCTTACATGAAATATATGTATTTAGCAAAATACACTAGCCATATAAAATCAATACTAACGTTGAAAACACTAAAGCGCGTCTTTTTTTATCTACCATCCCGATCTGACCAATAAAGTACAATTAAAACGTAGAATACTTAGTACTAATTACTTAGAGCACGTTCCAAGCATAGAATTAATACCAACAGACCTCAATGCAAATCAAAGTATTATTTTGGGCCCTTACAAATTGTTTTATGAATATATGTTATCCCATTACAGAATTATTATTGTTTTGGCTAATGTTGCAGAATAACTATAAAAAAAAAGCATTAAAAAATTAGAGTCACAAATTCAGAAAAGAGCTTCAAAGTTCATTACTAGTGAATATTCAAAACTTACAAGTTTAACGCCAATAGTTAAATCTCTAAACCTCAAAACCACTAAAGGAAAGAATGGCAAAGAGTAAAGTAGTAATAATACACAATGCATCTCATTCTATCTTAGAAATACAAACACAATAACAAAGATATAACATTCCTCAGACTCAGATTTAAATCATTTGGGGCTTCACATTCAAGTATAGTCCTTTGGTAGAACCGGACATGCTAAGGTGTGGGAACTGCCAACGCAGGATTTCATGTAGAAGTCGTAGTTAAATTTGGTTGTTAGGAAGGCCCTCCTCGCCTGACCAATGTTTAGTTTGACCAAGCTTTGTTGAAGTCCGGGGCACCAAGAGAGGAATCTCTGCCCCAGTCAATGGGAATTCTAGTCAAGTGATTCGCTCATTAACCTCGGGCCTGTGCGCCCCATCTAATTTAGAATCCAACCGGCATAATTAATAATATGTACATTTAATGAGCATCTTAAAACAACACACACAAAAAACAACAATATAGTAATATAGTTTCGTGTAAGATTCTGAATGGTTAATGTACATAATTAAAGTGTGTTTGTATGTTTGATCAGAGCGCTTGTCATTTCAGTAGATGCGTGTGATCTCGAAACTTTTGGTCAGACGAATATTGAAACTGAACTTATTATTGTTGTGTAAATGTTATCTAAAGGCGATAGGTTGTTGCAATAAGAATATATAAAAAAAACAAGCACATAATGGGCCGTATTGCTGCTGAGAGTTAACACCCTTGCCCCTTATACAAGTAAATCTTTTATGACTGACTTGTAAATTACAAGTCAGTCATAAAAGATTGACTTGTATAAGGGGCAAGGGTGTTAACTCTCAGCAGCAATACGGCCCATTCTACGTATATAATTAATACATGTATATAAATGAATTCCTTCTATATAGAGGTAATTATTTTCATTTAACACTCGTTGTCTTCCATAATTTAATAATGTCAACATTTTTTTTTTTTACAGTTATAAGCACATTTGTCATTTAACATATATCTTACATTTTATTACTCAAACAATTTATTTACAATATTTTCATTAAACTTGTTAATGTATGTATTTTAATTTATTTTCTTTGGCAGTTTAATCTGATTGTATTTACACATTTATTTATTTATTAACTTGTACTTTTAACTTGTGTAAATACTCAATTAAATTTTATCCAATTTTTTTTTTAAGGAATATAATGAAAACGATTTTGATTTCACAGCATGCATTTGTTTAAATTAGTTTTGTTTTTTGCCTCCAAAAATTTTGTTAACCCTTTCAAGATAAGGTAAAATAAAGGAATCGCACTGTCAACAAAAAAAAAAAACAACTGCTGAAGACTTGTCACTTTGTAAGAATTTCTTTTTTTTAAGTCAAACACATGGGCAGTGATCGGGCAACCGGGAAAAACATGTATTTTCCAACACATGAAAGAAACTAGGGTAAGCATAATAACATCATGTAAAAGAATAAACCTACAAACACAAAAAAAGGGATATTAACAAATAACTTTAACTTTAATGTCAATGCCTACGTGACAGCTTACTACCAAGTTGAGATGGAAAGGGTTAAACAACATTGTGAAATCACGTTTTCTACATTAACTCTTACCTTTAATTTACCATTCCCGTGTTTCACTTTTTTATCTTCTAGTTCTAGTTCAAACACGTGATATGTTCACAAATTATATTTATATCCACCCTTAAAATTCATTATCTCTATCGCCCCCCCCCCCCCCCGAAAGTCCCTTTCCATCAACCGTTGCATGGAAAAAGAAACGGTTACATATAAAGTGGTCATATTAGTTTAGCTTTGATTCACTACATTTTCTACTCATTCTCATTGGTTGGTTACAACTTTGATACCCCGTTTTCATTGGTTGGTTACGACGTTACTACTCATTTTCATTGGCTAGTCAATAGCTGACCTAGTTTGTTTCCTCGGCAAGTCGCAAAGTCACTTTGTTTCACTAGAGGTTTTGTTTTTCTCGCACCCTTTCCTTTTAATTTGTTTTTCTTTTCTAAGAAAGAATAATATACACATTTTTTTAATCGAATATATACAATTTTTTTTTTTTTTTTTAAGTTTAATCTTCCTTTCCTTACCTTTTGCTTGACGCTAATGGTAGTATAGTAATATAACAAGTTAGTTTATGCAAATTTGTGACAAGAAATAATTTTATATAATGTAAGGTTAAGTCTGTCATAGATTCATGTAGCTAATGAAGTAGAAATCACTTGTTGGTTTTTTTTTTAATGGCCCAATTATACGGCAAGGGGATTGTGTGGCCAGCACTATGCTAGGTTGCTTTGATTTTCAGGAAGAAACTAATGTCTGGTATCCCATTGTCAAAGGTGATTAGACACATGACCACTCTTCATTTCCAAACCACGAAAATAAAAAAAAAATTAAAAAAATAACGTGGTGTTGAAGTGAGTTCGAACACAAGACCTTTAGAAATAACAAAAAGTTCTATACTAGTTCATATAAATAGAATAATGGTCTATTAAAATACATCTATATCTCAGAATTGGTGGCACAGTGGCAGAGCATTCAGCTGGCATACCTGGGGTCCTGGGTTCGAATCCTGGTGACAGCTAGGATGCATTCTCGGCTCTATAGGGTGTAATTGAATCTCACCCAGCTCTGGTGGATATCTGACTTTAGTTGGGGGCTGGGCATTGTGCTGGCCACACAAACCCCTAGTATGATGTGACCACAGAAACTGATGAGCACTGCTTCATCAGAGCGATACTTTACTTATATTTATATGTCAGAATAGATTATCCCCAAAGTTGATTTTGAACACGTCAACGCTAACCTAGCTTTGAAATCTACTCTATAGGCCTATGTAATATAACATTCTTTTCATACTCTTATTGTTTACCTTGAATATTTGTTTCCTTTTAACTATCGAATAAAAACTTTATTGGTTTACTTGTCAATAGAATTCATGGGACACATTATACAAACTTTTGCACTAAGTAGTGAAAATAAAAAAAAAGAAGCAAGTGCAAGCTGCGCAATAATACTCTCTAAATGATGGACTTTTTTTCCATGCGCAATGATTTAATATTACACTTTTTTTTTAACTCCCATACAAGTTTTTTCTATTTCTTTATTCATTGGTTTTCTACGTTTGCCCTATTGTTACAGTTTTTAATTCTTATCTGTTCACGTTTCATTGATAACCCCTAAATAAAACAATTTGTTTACATTTCATTTGTGTCGGTGTTTTATTTTTATCATGAAACTTGGTGTTTTTAAATGTTAGGTAAAGGTTGTCCATGGGACAAGTTAGCCACGCGACAGCGCTTTTAGCTCGCATATAGAAGGTTCTGGGTTCAAATCCTGCTGAAGGCTAAGATTTGTTGTTTTTTTCTCGGGAATATAGGGTGTCCCTGAGTCTACCCAGCTCTGATGGGTACCTGACAATATTTAGGGGTAAGTAATGTTAAGTAGATTGTGCTAGCCACACAATCACCAAGTAAGCTTTGACCACATTAAACTTGTGAATGTTGTCTCACAGTCAATTACTCTGAGGGGGATACTTTGGTGAGAGCTTAAAGAATTAAAAAGTTAAAAAAAAGTTAACAATTTTTTTTCTAAATTCAGCAATTAAGGGAAATAACCCCATTATCAACCTCTACCCTCCACCCCAGGCAACTGTGAAGATACAGAACAATGTTTGAATGTTAAAATATATCAAAAGACAATTAGAAAAAATATTTAGAAAAACAATTACCTTTTCTCACAGGTTAAAAAAAGTCATTTATTAAACAATAACGGAACACACAATGAAGCAAATTAAAAAAAAAACAACTGCAAAAATGGTTTTTAATAAATTGTACATGTCATTTTTGGTTTATTTTTTTGTGCGAGAGAATATTTGTACAGAATGAAGTCATTGATTTATTCAACCAAAACTTATTTATTTAATGGTTATAATTATAAATAAAGAACTGATAAATTGTTTTTTTGAAATGTTAACAAGGGCAGTAATTAGGTTCATTTACAACAATAAATATAATTCAAACATCAAACCATAAAGATATTCAAACATCAAGTCATAAAGATATTCAAACATCAAATTATAAAGATATTCAAACATCAAGTCATAAAGATATTCAAACATCAAATCATAAAGATATTCAAACATCAAATCATAAAGATATTCTGACTTAAAACACTTTTGTTTTATAGACTTACCTCCAATTCAAAAAGAAAATAAAACAACGGAAAATTCAAAAAATGAAATGTACATAAGCTAATACTGCAGCCATCAACTATGATTAAAACAATACCATTCAGTAAACAAAAAAACAGTTTTCCGACCTTGGTAAGTAAATGAAAGCTAGAGATCCATCCAGTTTTACATAATGCTTGTACCGACGGAAAATGAAAAAAATCCAACGCTGACTAGGAGAGGAGATGGGCGCTGCCAAGTCTACCAAGCCCACTGGAAGGAGCAATGGTCACACAGTCTCCATTAGCTGCCCCCCAACAACCGTTACGACTAAAGGGATTTACCTATAGAGAACACTTCAATAATGTACTTAAAAAAAAAAAACTTATTTCATGTCAGTAAAACAACAAAAATGAATGACAATTTTTCAACTTTGATAAAATCATTTCATCATAAACAGTCCCCACCAACATATGATCATAAATGCAAATCTTTGAAATAGGGAAAACTAAAACTAAAAGAAAACCAAGAAAATATTTAAAAAGCCATCAATTTAGGCTCTATTGATATTATAAGAATAAAAGTTACATGAACATAAAACATATACATGAAAGACAGTGATTATTGTTGTGTCGCACAATAGTCATACCATTGTTTGTACAATATCATCATACTCCATTTAATAATAAAAAATGGCTTCAAAGAATACATAACCCTGTTAAATCAACAGAAATAATATAAACAGATCAGTCCGAACAAAAAAATTATTTATAAAAATGGTCATTGAACTGAACTGTTTTAAGATTAATCAATTAACTATACAACTCAAATCTATAAAAAAAAAATATGGACAATAAAATTGTTTTGTGTTTTAAATTCCTTGAACCTAGAGGCTTGTTCTCATCTCTAATTATTTCAAAGATGACTTGTTATCATCTCTAATTATTTCAAAGAGGACTCTTAATACTGGTAATAAAATATCAGGCACATCCTTTGGGGGCTCTCGTGCACTCGGCCCTTGTAGATCACGTCTGCCCGTCCATTCCAACATGCCTGTGACTGGAGTTATCAGATGTCATGCGTGCATTTTGAATGAAATGGAACAAGGTTTGCAGGGAACTCAGGCTGACCAATCGTTCATTGAAAAGTTCATCCAACAGAACAGAAATACCTATATTTCAAGTAGTAAGAACAATGCATTAGAAATATGTTTACAATTTATTCAGACAAAAAAACAATAACAAAAAACAACTGTATTATGTAAACAAAAAAAAAGGAAATATTTCTTCAAGTCAACTGTTCCACCAAGTCTCTCACACTATAAAATATATCCAACAGGCTAAATTGCCCGGCGTTGCCCGGGAGAAATTAAAACAGGCCAGTAGAAGCTACAGAAAAATATGTTATGAACTACAATGAACAGAGAGCTATAAATCTAACAATAAAAAAATATATAATTTTTCACTGAAGACTTTTAGGAAAGTAATTTAAAATAGGCAAGTCTTTTTATTTAACAAAAATCTAAATTGCCCGGTGGTGCTCGTAGATTTACAACATTTTTTTTTTAAATGTTGTTAATTGAAATCAAAAAATTGTGGAAGAAAAAAGGTATCACTGGCTGGAGAATCGAAACCTGGTCGCCCACATGGCAGTCCGATACCACTTGACCACTTAGCTAGCCAAGACACATGTGCAAAGTTGAATCACACAAGTATATTATGAAACAAAAAGGTACGGTGTCTTTAAATTAACTTATATGATTGATTGAACACACACAGTCTACATTATATATATATATATATATAGAGAGAGAGAGAGAGAGGTTACTATGAGTTTTACTCTTTAAAAACAAAACATGAAAACTTGTAACACAGCTCTGTCAGCTGACCAAAGAACTCATGGGTTTTTGTGAGGCATGTGGAAAAGACCATGGAGTGAAACGGGACAGTCGGTGACCAGAGAGCGTAGCTATAAGAAAGTTGACTTATGAGTTATTTATAGTGGATTGATGATATTTGATGCTATGGATTATTATCTCATGTACTGTTCAATCTGTGCATATAATAAATTAATTCATTCGCTGAAAAGGAGAGTTTGTATCAATACTAGCAAGGAGTCTTGTACAGCTGGGGTCGGCAACCTGGCATGTGTGCCAGAATTGGCACGCAGGGCAATATTCAATGGTATGGGGATAACCTGCAAGATATTGAGTGCTAGAACAGGATACATTTTGGGCATTTGGCACGCTGAATGAATTAGAAATCCTACTTTGGCACATTATATTCAAAAGGTTGCCGGCCTTTGTTGTACGGTATTGTCTTTTACATGATGAATGAAAGAAGGACGCCAACAAGTTGAAAGTATATAACGTTTTAACACTGCAGACTGTAGACAAAGCTAGGTTCTAGCTCTTCCGCAGACCGATACCTGCCGCCCTACAGGATTTTGGGCGTAGGAAGTAATAATCTTCTATCTAGAAGGAATTTCTGCAAAACTTATTAAACCAAAACAAAAAAAAACATTAAAAAATATAACACTTTGATATGGCTTACCTTGAGGGTAGGACAAGTGGCAAAGAACAATATACAGAATCTGTACGGCCTCTATCTCCCTGGACTGGTCGTTTCGGAGCAAATAGGAAATTATTTCTTTTCTCTCAGTGATTATGCTACCCTTGCCATCTGAAATAACATTAAAATATTCTGGGATGATGATAATAGTCGAAGAGCTGAAAGTGAGCAGACAGACTTCTACAAGTTCTTAAGCCTGTAGGGCCTAAATAACACAGACACTATTGATCCACAGAGACTGGAGAGAGACTACACTAGGCTAAACATACGAGGGAGTAAAAAGTAAAAGCAAAATATCCCAGTCTGACCAATTTGAGCATGGTGGCAGAGTGGCAGCGCATTGGGCTGGCGAACCAGACGTCCTGGGTTCAAATCCTGGTGAAGGCTAGTAATTGTTCTTGGGTCTGAAGTGTGTCCCTGAGTCTGCCCAGCTCTGATGGGTCCCTGACTTTTTTTGGGTAAAGTAAAGGCAGCTGTGCATTGTGCAGGCCAAACAATCCTATAGTATTTTGTATGCCGCGGCCACAGAAACTGGTGGACGCTGCTTCACCGGTCCAATGGATCATTTGGTCTGACGGGATACTTTACTTCTACTGACTAATTTGATCCAAAGAGCCCGTGGAGCAGCGTTCACTGGCTTTTGTTGGCCACGGCTTAGGAAGGGGATAGTGTTGCCAGCAACAAAACCCTGCTGCCTTTACCTGGTACCAAATAATGTCAGGCACTCATCACAACTGGGGGGAATCAGGGACACCCTCAAGGCCTGGTAGAAAATCCTAGCCTTGACCAGGATTTGAGCTTGCGACTGTCTGCAAGATAGCCCAGCGCTCTACCACCATGTCCTTATGTATGAGGGAAGTGTTGAAGAAAAATTGCTCAAATACATGGTTCTTATTACAATAGTGTTACGAATATCGGTCATAGATGAATGACGTACTAAGACATTGACCTCTTAACAAGTGCGTATTAGAGTCCAAGGTTTGACCTTTCTGCTCTGAGGGCAGTTTAAATAAAATAATTCGTCCAACCCCGTGGAAATTGAAGGTGATAATTCTGGATCACAGTATTCTATAGAGCAGGAGATTAAAATGCGTATTAAGACCCTGTAGAACCTTCGATAATAGTTTTCTTTGTAAAGTCCCTACCTCCTTAAAGTTAGTTCAGTTTGAAAGTTTGTAGAGAGAAGTCGCTATATTGATATTTGTATATTATATGAAATTCTATGAAACTCTTATGTTGCCATCTGTTGATGCATTTATTTAAAGTTTATCTTGAGTCTACAATTTAAATAAAATTGTTTATTCAACAACTGGAGTTGTTTGATCTATCATTGTTGAAAGAAAGGTGTTGAAGATAATTATACCGAATATAACTACATTACTGCATAGGCCTGTCAGTCAAGGAACCCCTAGCTTGGACTTCAGATCAGCAGAATCTAGAGACTTCTAATAAAGATACAACTATACATTGAATCCGATTTAACGAGTCGTAATAATAGTCATCATAGTGTCAGTTCATAACAATAGTCAAGATCTCACCATTGAGAGAAGAATAAGCTAAAGCTGTCATGAAGATAGGCAGCAATGCTCTGTCTATAGATGTTCCAATAATTCCATTCTGAAATATTAAATTGCAATTCAATAAATATGACAAATTATAATCACTGCATAATCAAATTGTTTTATGCCTAAACCTCTAGATTAATCAAATGTTCACTTTCATGTATAGCTTTAAGAAATATGAGGCCGGTTGGTCCTGCGGTTAGTACACCAGACTTGTCAACAAAGCGGTCCAGGCTCTAGCCAAGCCATCGGCCTATCCCTGACGCCTTGCAGGAGTTTTGGGTCTAGGACATAATAATCTTCTGTATAAAAGCAATGACTGTAAACTTTAAGTCATACGTTTATTTAAAATAAAATATTTATATTAAATTTTCCCAAAACGTATTAAGTATTTATTCACGAGATTTAAAAAAATAAAACAACAGATCTGCATGAATTCTGAATTGCTCAGATGCTAAAAAACAGATTTCTCAATACCTGTGTAAATTATCCACTTTTATAAATGTTAAACACTTGAATAATTAATTAGTAATTATTCTTTGAAACTTTTCTTTTGATTAAGGTATAATTGATGTATGTAACTATCTACTCTTAAGTAAACAAAACAGTACAATTGAAAGAATACTGCACATAGCTGTAAAAAGATAACACTTTCTTCATTTAAAATGGCAGTGTAAGCGCCCATGCATTAATGTATGGAGAGTAACACACAAATAGACACTTTAAAATGGAACACAAATATTTTATAATAAAATGTATAGTAGTAAAAAAGTAATCCACATGGCCAAATTGACCCATAAGGCTGGTGATACAGCGTTCACCAGTTTCTGCGGCCAATGCATATAAGGGGGTTGTATGGCCAGCACAATGCTCTGCCGCTTTTACTTAGCCCCACCTAATGTCATGTAACCACCAGAGCTGATCTGGCTCGTGTACGCCCTCCAGATCCAGAAATAACTGCCAGCCTTCAGCAAGATTTGAGCCCAAGACCTTTAATATGCCAGCCAAACTGGCTGCCGCTCGCCCCCCCCCCCCCCCACCCCCCACCCAAAAAAACAACACATTTGGTAGTGAAATAAATTTGGCAGACTATACCTGAATGAACTGTAAAATTTCCTGGTTGGTGGATTTATTCCTCAGCATGGTCTCCACCACGGACGCGGCTTGTTGGCACATGACCAGAAAGTTGATCAAATCTGCATTGGGCTGCGGAGCGTCCCCGGCCTGAGACTCATTGAGAAACAAACTCAGTGGGTCGACATGGCCAACAGCTTCCCCGTGGAAATCAGACACAGGTGCATCGGGGGCTGTTGAATTTTTAGTGACTGGTAAGATTTCTACAAGTTTTCCATTGCAAGGGGAGAAAACATTACGTGGAGGCTGCAAGAAACTATCAAGGTATGATTCTTCTGGAATTAGCTTCAGAGAAGTTGATTCCTTTTCCACATGCACTTCATGGCTCACAAAGTACACATCATCTTGACAACCTCGAGAGCCATCGGCTGCATTTGGTGAACACGGCTGTGTGTTAACCTTACTCGATAGACACAGCTCGGTTGTCTCCCAAGATGTTTCAGATAATACAGTGCTTCGTTTACAAGGGTAGAAAGAAGGTGCATCGGCCGACAGCGCAGAGCTAGCTTTCTGAAACTGCAACTGATGTAGATATCTTGTGTGGTCCTCGTGGGTGTACAGCTTGCTCCCCCAGAAGTAGCGATCATGTCTAGGGATAAAAGAGTTCTCTTCTTCTGAGCACTCTAGGTACTGTTTACTGCTTCCGTCCAGGTAGACAGAGCTCCATTGGACTTGCACGCTATCTTCACTAAACTCTTCATTGGACGATGTCTCATAATACCCTTCGTCTTGAAGATTCGGGAAGCTTTCCTTGTTAGCCGGGACATTCTGGCAGTCATTTAGTGAAACGTGGGCTGCTTCTCTCTGGCAAGAAATGTTTTCCAACTCCTCAGCTTCTACAGTGATCTTGCATCCATCGCAATCATTGCTTTGTACATCATTTTGGTGAATCCCGTCGTAAAATGAGCACTCTTGTATTGAATCTTCACTCTCCTCCCCAATGTCGATTAAGAAAGGAATCTTGCAAACTAAGACCGGGCTGGCGTTTCTGCCAACTGGCACAAAAGAAATGGAAAAGCCATCTTCATCTTCCTTCATTTCACTACGCCAGATCGCCTCCCCAGTTGCGTCAGTTGAATTACTCAGGAGGGCGTCTTGAGTTATGTGGTTCTTGTGTTCAGCCAAATCATCACTTCCCGGTGTCTGATTATTGGTCAAAATCTGACTTCTGTCGATATGTTCCTTAATGGCATGTGTCAATTGATCATCTTGTGGAAGATGAAGGCTTTCTAAAACTGGTTCATTTGCATTTCCAAACACTGGGGAATTCGAACAAGAATCAGTGCCCACAAGTTCTATTACGTCAGTATGATCTTCATTTCTTTTGCACACAACAACATCCCTGCATTCTGATACAGCAATATCCTGTTCTGCCAATACAACATACTTCTCTGTCAAATCAGGAACAGCTTTGTCTGCCGATTCATCCATAGCCTTTTCTGCCAATTCAACAACGGCCTTGTCAGCCAATTCAACAACAGCCTTGTCAGCCAATTCAACAACAGCCTTGTCAGCCAATTCAACAACAGCCTTGTCAGCCAATTCAACAACAGCAGCCAATTCAACAACAGCAGCCAATTCAACAACAGCCTTGTCAGCCAATTCAACAACAGCAGCCAATTCAACAACAGCCTTGTCAGCCAATTCAACAACAGCCTTGTCAGCCAGTTCAACAACAGCCTTGTCAGCCAATTCAACAACAGCCTTGTCAGCCAATTCAACAACAGCCTTGTCAGCCAATTCAACAATAGCCTTGTCAGCCAATACAACAACAGCTTCAGGCTCTCTTATCTGTATATCTGCTGCTTTCTCTACATTAGTTGAGCTGGTGAATATTTCATTGATACCATGTATCTCTAAGAAACAGGTCACTCTGTCCTGCGGCACAAATTTTGTCCACTCTAAGCCACTAGCAGTCCATATGTTTTGAATGTCCGTGACACTCTGTAAAAAAAACATTTTTGTTACATTTAATTTAAATGAAAACCACAAATATATAACAGTTTTAAAATAACTATATATACACAAAAATACTCGATTATGTAGCTTTCTCAACAGAGTATTTTATAGTTAAGAAAGAAAGAAATAAAATGTATTAAAAAATATTTTTTTCTGAATTTTTCTGTGGGTATGAAGGAATCTGTTAAAATATTTAAAATTCAACACCAACTTGATTTTCCGATGCATTGTGTGCACTTACCATCTGTTTCTCCTGTAATAGTCTGAGAATGTGAGCCAGCACTACGGCAGAGTTATCGGGGCTCACGTGAGGACACAACAAGGGTTCAACGCTCCGCCAGGGCAGCGAATGACCCAGCATCGGAGAAAGCAGCTGTGCCAGGTATGCCCACAGTTTTGGGACGTCTATGACAATGTCCTCGGCTACAACCAACACCTCAGAAAATCTGTCAATTGTAAATATATATGAGTCTATGTTCAAAGAATGTATATTGGTCCAGTAGACAGGGTCTATGAAAGATGTTTTTCCAGTAGACAGGGTCTATGAAAGATGTTTTTCCAGTAGACAGGGTCTATGAAAGATGTTTTTCCAGTAGACAGGGTCTATGAAAGATGTTTTTCCAGTAGACAGGGTCTATGAAAGATGTTTTTCCAGTAGACAGGGTCTATGAAAGATGTTTTTCCAGTAGACAGGGTCTATGAAAGATGTTTTTCCAGTAGACAGGGTCTATGAAAGATGTTTTTCCAGTAGACAGGGTCTATGAAAGATGTTTTTCCAGTAGACAGGGTCTATGAAAGATGTTTTTCCAGTAGACAGGGTCTATGAAAGATGTTTTTCCAGTAGACAGGGTCTATGAAAGATGTTTTTGGCATTGAAAACATTTTCACAATGTAAACTGTCTTTTAAGAAAAAATAATCACTTTGGTGAATGATATACACGTTACAGTTACAATTGGGACCATAAACCATTGCGACCAGTTGCCCACCGTTTCAGTGTCATAGATACCTGGCCCGATGTCGACCGCTACGGTCAACAGAACAGAACAGAACGCAAAGTAAAACTGGCTTTTTTTTTGGGGGGGGGGCACAGGTCTTGTCCAAGTGTGTTATTTGGGTTTTGTTAGTTGAGTGGCATTTTAGTTAATGGCTGGAGTTAGAAGCTATCACACTAGTAGCTTTTAGCCCCTTGTGTGTGAGCTTACCTAGGAAAGTGTATTCTGATAGCAGTTGGTTAATATTATGTATTCTATTATTTTGTGCAAATAAATGGCTTATGTTCCCAACGGAGTCTTATTACTAGTATGAGAGAACGAGCAAAAGAAGCATACAAAAGAATACAGAAGAAACCTACCGGTATATTAAAAAGAGAATTGCACAGATAACCACAACTGAAGGTCACCCGTAACAATTCATAAACCACACGTAGCAACATGCATAATATAATGTTGTAGGAATCAAAGAATGCATTACTTACCCTTTCATCATGTTCTCTACTGAAATAATTTCAGCTTGGATGAGCTCGTTGAACAGCTCACCTATGAGCTCTCGGATGGTGTCAGTTTTCTCCAGGACATGGTTGATTGTCATTGTAACCAGACTGCCCAGGTCGGCCTGACCTTTCAGCTCCATAACACAGAGCAAAGCTTCCTGGACATGGAAGGATATCGAAAGAAATGTGTTTTAAAAGAAATGCATGTTGAAATTAGAAACCAACATAAAAGTACTTGCTGTTTTTATAGTGAAATGTTTCCTTCTTTGAATTATTTTGTCAAAATTATCTAATCCCAACGGACCAATTGAATCTCTGGGGCTTGTGAAGCTTTTTGTGGCCTATTGCATTCAAGGAGGATTAATTGTGTGGCCAGGACAAAGCCCAGCAACCATTACGTTTTAATGTCTGGTACAAAACACAGCTGGGTTAAACTAAAGAACATCCGACAAAAACTTGAAAAAAAAACCTAGCCTTTGCCAGGATTCAAGCCCGAGACCTTTGGTACACTAGCTGCGCACGCTGCCACTACACCACCGAGCCCCTATTTAAAGTCTCTATATATACATATATAATATATCTAGGACAAACATACAAGGCTGATGTGTATGACTCTTTACAGCAGTAAACTTATTGAGTTAGGGGGATGCTCTTTCAAAAAATAAAGACCATCTACTTTACTGTTACAAACAACAAAATTGAAAGAATACACCTATATATTCCTTTTACATTTATAACAATACCCACTTCTTACAACATTCTTAACATGTACAATGCTGATTGGTTGTGTTTTTACCTTTTTATGGTTGTGTTTTTACCTTTTTATGGTTGTGTTTTTACCTTTTTATGGTTGTGTTTTTACATTTTTATGGTTGTGTTTTTACCTTTTTATCCTTACAGTTTATGTATTCATCTATAATATTCTGTGTCCTATTTTGAAGTTCATCTTCTGTCATCTGGCATACTGACACTGACACTTCTGTGGGGTCAGGCTTGTGAGGCTCTGCTGTAACTGGGACTGTTTCTTTTATGGCCTTGTTGTCCAGCTGGCAAGTATTCACGGAAGCCGGTCGCTGCTGATTGGCTGATGGAGAATGACTAACTTCTTGGGGCTGGTCATCTACACATTCTTCAGTTGATTCATTAAGCAGTAATGAAAACCTGGCCATCAAGTAAATAATAAACGTTAGTATTGGTACATTATCTCTTTATGACTTAACAAACATATCTACAATCTTTTATTTGATCAATAGTATAGAGGTGGATAAGTGTGGCTCCAAGACCTACATGCGGCTCTCTGTTCCAGCCCTCAAAAAATATTTTAATTTTATTAACTTTGAAGTATTTATCTTATCACTTATGTTATATCTTATCTTCTTATGTTATACATTACAGAAGCTCCTTCTATAAAGAAGATTATTGCATCCTACGCTCATCCGTGGTCCAAGTCTAGTCTTGCATTTTTATTAATGTTTTAAATGATGTTAAGTTACTGGTTTTCCTGGTTTGTTCGGGCAACCCATTCCATGCTCGAATGCCACTTGGGAAGAAAGAGTACTATTATGCATTTGTTCTCGCATAAGGGACAAGGAAAGTGTTTATATTTTCTTTGTTTTAACTATTTTCTAATAGGGCTAGGATTATTTTACTTGATAGTGACAACTTTTGTAGAATGTGTGACCATAGAAGTAGATGAAATTAATTTTGAGTTGGTGTGTGTGTATTAATAATATCTACGGGTGTGGCTTGTTATAACATATGAAAACCATAACTCCTCTCACAGAGCTTATGCATGCCACCTCAGCAATAATACAGGAATATCAGTAGGAAGACTATATCAAATAATAGACCAGGAAATTATGTTCTTAGGCCATAGATTTCATACATATTTATGAAAAGCTGCATGTCATAAACCAATATAATATATACAGGTCGACATAAATGGGTTTGAGACTATATTTGTTTTAAATTGATTCCAGACATCTTTGTATCAAATAACATACAGAAGAGATAGGGAAATAAAATTAAGAGAATGCTTTAAACAACAAAGAAGTATTAAGGCATATGGGAATAAGATAAAATAAGATAAACTTTATTGATCCAAATAAATGGAAATTTGACTTGATTACATAAATTCCATCTTTTATCATACCGGTACTGAAAACAATATTAAAGAAACATTTGTACTCAAACACAATAGACATTGGCACACACTATCATACCATTTATCATACAAGAAAAAACTGCAAACTGTATACTATTCTAGGCCCAACAAGTTCAAATGTTCCCGAATGGTCTAACCACATAGTGTCACCTGTACTTTTAACCCACGACCTTTAGGATAGTAACATTCTGCACCTAGATCAGAAATAACAGTTACCCCCCTTATGAACCCAAGAAAGCAATGAGTTAAACAACTCTTTAACAATGGCGTACAAAATAACATGAAATGTAGGATAATAATAATAAGACACCTATTCTATAATAGCCACATATGAGCACTGAGCATGCTAAATATGAAAGTAAGGGGAACAGCCCTATACAAAATGAATACTATCATTAACCAATAGTTAGGACATCTCACCTATTTGTGTTCTTGTTTGGAGTAGCACTATCAGCTGATGCATTACTTGAGGTTTTAGTTTTGTCTTTAGAGAGTTTACCCATTAATGAGCCGAACATCGACCTGCCTCCGGGTGCAAGTATTATGTCATCATCTGTTTTCTTCTGAAAGAAATAAAGAAAATCAGAATCTATCTGCTAATAATTATATTTTCTAGTTTTACATGTGATCTGAGAAAGAAAAAGGTATCTTTTTTTCAAACTACATTGAAATATGTTATGCAATGTTCATCAGTTAATTTGGTTGTATCAATACTTTCAAAAAGAATTTTACTTTAATATTAAGTAAATAAAAACTATTCATTTGCTCTGTATATCAATGAGCTCTATAACCTTAGATGTAATAATTTTACATATCAGCAAATTGTATCCATCCACCAAGCATGATTTTGTGGCTCAATGTTAAATGCGATCTGAGCTTACATTATGTTTGTTGGCAACGCTATACAAATAAGATTTATTATTATTACACAGCGATTAGGTAGACAAACCATGAAATCAGCAAAAACTAGAGCAAATACACTATACCCCAGGGAATAGTGCCATTGTTTTATAGCAGGATTCGGTACCTACAGAATGGCAACAAACAATTAATCTAAAAACAGACAAGACCCCTTCCCATTTTAATGAAAGCCAAATAAATTTTTAGCTCAATGATCATTCAAGTACACACCTTGGACAGCTTGAATCGATTAAAGTCAATTGTCTCTACAATTTGTTCTTCACTTCCACATTCTGATGGCCAGAAGAAATCCTCCGCAGGCTTCTCCTCGACAACCTTCTTGCATGTGAACTCTTCATCTTTTAGCTTGGGAATGACGTCAAATACTCCATCGGCAGTGTCTGCTGGCTCGGTTGCGCGGTCTCCCTTATTCCTCGCATCGCTCGGCACTTGTGGTGTATCTCTGGCTTTACCCTTCTTGTTCTTAGGCTGGGAGTTTTTACCCTTGGCAGTGACTTGTGTCCAGCTGTCATCGTTCTCTTTGTCCGATTCATTGCCCACTTTCACCTTCTCCCTTTCTTTCCTGATATCAGTTGAAACATTTTGTTTACGCACTGTGGAAAGACAATACAAACAGAGATGACAAACAGTATACTAATGGAAGAAAGAAAAAAATACAGTGAACCCATTAACTACTGCAGGTTTTAATATAAATATTTGCAGACTTTGCATATTTTACCATTTCTTTTTTTATTTATGACGGCGATGTGACCTCCTTGGTATTTAAAGGGTTCATATTTATGGATGATAAAAATAAAACAACATTTCATCACAGTCAATGTTGGGGGAATAGAAAAAGTTATTACAAAATATAAAAAAACACCTTAATCATATTGCACTTAAATTGAACTCATAGATATGTGAAAGGCACAATAATCTTCTGCATGGAAGAAATGTCTATTACATAAGGTATTTTATATTCATGCACTTTGATCAAGTGCACAAGCTAACATTTATATGTTAGTTTAGAAGATTTTACTGACTAATATGCATAAGACGAGGCTTGCAGATCTGGGTGCTAAATTCTAGTAACCTGGACCTTTTCAAGAGCTTGAAACCCAGTTCTGACAATGCCCTTTAAAACAGTTTTTGGTTCCCTCCGGCAGATCCTACAAAAATCTTCAACAAATAAAATATAATGCAAAAATACAACAAAAAACACAGAAACATACTAATCTTTTCATCCGCGTGACATACAGGGAAAATTACTCTTTCAACAAAGCGTTTCAATGGCTTGGGAATAATTTTATATGATAAATCTCAAAACTTGACACAAAAGAACTCTTTTATGCTAGGTTACTAAGGTTAAAATGCATGTTGTTGCCCCTTTAGTATTTAATAAGCATTAAACCTTACATCCTATGACATACGCCCCCCCCCCCCCCCACCCCCCATCCAGAGTGTGTATATTTTCATCAGGTGACACAATTCCCTCAGGGACCCTGTAGCCCAGGCGTCAATATTTTTTCTCAAATAAGGGTGTCTGTTTATAAAGCACAAGAAATAAGGATCTGAAAGATTTTTTAATAACTGAGCAAAGATTATTCTGTCTGGCAAAGTCACCATGTTTAGCAAGCCTTAGCATTAACTCATTAACCAAATTTCAAATACATATTTTTACCTGTGGCATTGAGCCTGTTGTTTTGACTTAGTGGGGCTTCTCTCGCTTCAGTTTTCACATACTTTTTCGGCTTAGCCTTTGGAGACTCTGATGTGGTAGATTTTTCCTCATTGAACTCTTTGTGCAGCTCAGCAATTGTCTTTGGACCAGCTGTTTCAGTTCTTGGAACCCATTTGTTCTGTTAAACATTCATCAAAATCAATTTCACAATATAAAGAGTTTGATACAAATTTAAAGGAAATTGCATATAAAAAAAAATATTTTTAAATAAAGGAGTTGATTATGCAATGAACAATTATTAGACTCTTACTACCAACAGAATTAAATATTGCTCTCCATGTTTTTAATATATATTTGCTTTAGTTTATGAGAAAAATATGAAACCCAGGTCATAATAGCCTGTTCCCTGAATAAATGTCATTGCTTTTACAAATGAAATCATTTATATAGCGCTATTCATGACAATTAGCCTTCAAATGCACTTTACATTTACCCTATGTTATTAAAATGAATTGATTAAGTATTTTCGTAATTATGTTTTTAAGACGTCATTATCTGCTTGTTTAATTGTGTTTGGAAGTTTGTTTTACCACAGAGGTAATACAACGCTTTTTAATGATAAGCGTTGAATCAATGATTGCAAACCTTTCTGAGATCCAGGACATCTTTCAGTGCAAATTTCAATCTTGATTTGCTGGCATTGGCTAGTTGAGAAATCCTGACAAAGTACTTGTCAATCTGAACCTACAAAAAATAATCATACATGCAGTGTCCTCAGTCACAAATTATTACCTCGACGTAAACTATTGTAGAAATGATGTAACGAAAAAATTTGGCTTATGTGTTGAAAAATGTAGTAAGTAGAGTATCCCGGCAGACCAAATTGATCCATAGGGTCGGTGAAGCAGTGGTCACCAGTTTTAGTGGGCACAGCATACTAGGTGATGTGTGGCGAGGACAATGCCCAGCCACCTTTACTTAACCCCAACTAACTAATGTCAGGTATCTATCAGAGCTGGGTGGACTCTGGGACACCTCAAGTCCAGGGAAAAAAATTCTAGCCATCACCAGGATTCGAAACAAGGACCTACTGTAAACAAGGTGCATATGCTGCTGCTCGGCCACCATGGCCTACATTGAAACATGAATGAGTTTGACATAAGATTATTAAAAACTGTATCTTATGAATTGTTCAATGTATGTTAACAATACTAATATTGTGCATTAGTGATTGTTATAAAAATTATTTTAATTTTTTTCATGTCTGACATACACTGAACAAACCAATGTTTTAAAAGGTTTAAACCATACAAGACTACAATGACTTACTCAATTGCATTAACACAGCAACAACAGTACGAATATTTGCAGATGATTGCATTATTTATAGGACAATAGGGACAGAAAGAAATACTGTACTCTAACAAATGAATTACAAAAACGGGAACATGACTGGAGTATGTCTCTTGCAAGTATCAAAGTATCAAAACAAAACAGAACAAATAAATAAAAACTACAACATTCATGAAAAAAAATGAAAAAACAAATGCATATAGATTTCCCCTCCCGAATTGCAACCAGGTATGGAATGGGTTACCTAAACAAACTGGGAAAACCATTAACAACACTAATCAAAATGTAAGACTAGACTCTAGCCATGGACAAACGTAAGGCCCAATAATATTATGTATACAAGGAGCACATGTAAGATTAAGGGCTCATTGCAGCACATACCTTGGCTTTCCTTGTGTCTATGTGCTTGCCTACGGTAGTGATCAGCTTGCACAAGGAGAACAGCGACTCTTCGTCCGCTCCTGACAGCAGTCTGGTGATGCAGCTGTGTATGATGACCTCCGGCAAAATGCCAAGCTTAAAGAGCTCACCGATAAAACTGTTGCAGGAAATAAATTGATGATCAGAAATTGCATATGTTAAAAAACATTTTTTTAAAAAGTTCTTGAGAAAAAAGTGTTCTCCACTACACTATATAATTTAAAGGCTTAGAACCCTTACTGGATGAGAGATGTACTTGTAAAAATAAAAAAAATCTTATAAGTTTACAGACGTTTCTTCTAGATAGAAGATTATTGTCCACAAGGCCCAAAACTCTTGCAGGTCAGCAGGGCTAGAAGCCGACCTAATCATTTTGTGTAGTGATTACTCAACAAGAGCAAACTGACCTATTGAATCTAGCATGAATAGTATAGTATGATAATTTCTTTATATATTGTTTAGCTTATATACCTTATTAATAATGCATTGACGCTGCAAGACAACTTGTAATCTAATCAAATTTATATTATTTGGATCAATAAAGAAACCTTTTATTTGGGTGCGCCAGTAAAAATCGATCTCATACTTTTTGTGGGCCATGGCAGTTGGGGGGCCATGGCAGTTGGGGGGCCATTCTGAAAGTTTTTGTGTTTGAATCTAGTTAAACACATCTCAACAGATTTCTACATTGGTTTAGAGAATGTCTACACAGCCCACCGACACAGTAGTTGGTGAAAGCAACAAAATCTGTGCTTTGTGGCCACACATTCCCATTGTATGCCGAGCTCACAGAAATGGCCTAATACCGCTTCAAAAGCCATATGGGCCAAAAGGGATACTGTTGTTTCTGCAAAACACTTGCCTTATGTTACCAAAAAACTTCAGTTGATTTAATTTTATCTGATAGAGAGCTGACTCTATTTTCTCTGTTCTGCTTGGCTGTAAAAAAGAAGAAAATGAACTTTCTTATGTAAATTTCAAAATCACCAACATAAAATGTGTTTATCTTTATTTATTTAATTTTATAGTAAAGAAATTATTGTTTTAATTTTATTTGAAAATTTGTAGTTTAAAAAAAGTAAAATTAGTGATAGATTTTTTTTTAACTAACAGCTTCCACTTGAGAATTAATAATTGTTTAAGAAAAGAAAAGTGAAATCCACTTGCTGTGTCTTCTGTCATCTCTTCCATTATTTTCCTTTTAGTTTCCTCTGCGTCTTCAAAGATGACACTTTTATCTGCCTCGAATGCCTTTTGGCACTTGGTCACCAACACAGCACGAAAAGTGGCTTTGCTCCTGGTCAGTGTAGGTGGGGGCTCGACTTGAAGCTATACAGACAGGAATTAAAATTATAGATAATCAGATGAGAGTAATATTTAACATAGTGAAAAATATATGTCAAAGAAAGAAATATAACTAATTAAAATGTATCTAGAATATTTGTTTAAGGATTTTTACAGACAGGTATCAACTATGTTGATTGTCTTTCACTAAAATACAGATTTAAGATTTAAGGTCCTCCATCCACCAGTTTCATTAACACTTTAAAAAGTAGGTGGAGCAAGCATTGTCTATCACTAAACTAACATTATCATTTATATAATAAAACATTAACAAAAGAAATAATTACCCCAAGCATAACTTGACACAAGGATGCATAGGCTTGAACAAACTTGGTCTCAAGCGCTACCTGATGTTTAAAAAAGAAAGAGCTCAAAATATATTTGTGAACAGGAAAACAAATGTTTAATTTTTTTAACTCATTTGCTACTAACTTACTTTCCAAAGACACCCGGGAAAATACTAGCCAAAGGGAAGGAACTCCGTATTAAATTTAGTAAATTATTTTTAAATATTTTTTTTTAATAATTAAATATTCCCCAAAGTGAATAAAAATTACATCATAAAATAGATAAATATCTTAGCTTTCTGGAAATGTATACTTTTATACATAAAAAATGCCGAATTATCGGTAGAATCATTCGCTGAGTGTTGAGACCCTATGATTTGGCTAAATATTTTCTCTAGGCCTAGCGTCAAAGTCCGATAAAGTATAATAAAGCCCAAAAATCGAGTTGAAATGGAAATTTATCTAAGTCTATATCTGCAGCATCCTTATTATCAGAACTGTTGTTAAATGTTATATTCGGATGTATAGAGCTATCGATTAATAAAGTAAAAAATGAAAGACGAAGGCTATAAAAAAAGTTTTACAAGACGAAAGGCAAGTGAAAAATACCCGATTTTTTGACGCGCATAGCAAAAAAACGAAACTAGATAAAAACATCCGGTTTTTATTAACGAAACAGACTATATTCCTACTTTTTAAAAGCCGTGTTTGCAGTAAAATAAAACCCCAGAACGCATGTCGAAAAAAATCAAGAAACGACAAATGTTAGTCATACACGTGGCGGTCGCGTTTGGGCGCATTAGTACGGAGGGGGGTATGTCACATTCAGTCGCGGTAGTAGCAAATGAGTTAAAGAAATTTAAATTACTCACAAAGAATTAATCATATCATATTATTTGTATAATGTTTAGTTTATAGGCATCAATTTTTTGTCAACTCCATTTAGAGGCAGGATAAAATGTTAAGTAAATGACCTTATCAAAAACAGTTTCAACCACAAGTTCAAGGTCTTCAAAGCTTTTGATTTCCAAGGCCATCATCTCTTCTGCCAGCTTTTTGAAATTTGATGGTGTCAATCTGTTCATGATGTAAAGCACTGCCGACTCCAGACTTTTGTTCTTATAAAAATTATAAAGTGAAATGATCAAGAAACAATTGAACATTATTTTATACAAAAACATATGGAATTTTATGCATATCATACAAATTAGTATATGCAAGGCATTAATAATTGTTATGCACATTATTATTGCTTTTAGAACTAAGCGGTGTTGTAAAATGATCACAATATAAATAATTAAAACAATAATAAATAAGTATAGCAATGAATCACACTATATGACGCTCATACCAATGCTTTTTAACTATGACTGCATTTAGTAACAACCACAGTTACAATCTTTTATGTAAACAGTATGCACAGAACCTTTTAATTCTTGTTGAAACATATACAGTATATACTCGCGTATAAGTCGCACTTTTTATTACAGAAAGTTCAACAAAATGGAGGGGTGCGACTTATACACCCGACACTGTTTTTGAAACGTTCGAAAAACATCACTACTCTGTCATAAAGTTTCCTACATAACCACTATAGTTGATTGGAGTTATGTATAATTATTAGGATATGTCTTTATTTGATGTTTGCCTTATGCACGATTAAAACAATTTTTTAAGAAAAGTTTCCAAATTAGGGTGAATATTTATTAACTTTTATGTTTAAACGGTATGCATTTTTGATTTATTAAAAGGCAGTGTAACCCGGGAAGTCGGGGCGCGACTTATGTGCGGGTCAATGACAACATATAAGGAAAAAAATCTTAAACTAGGGGTGCGACCTATACACCGGTGCGACTTATACGCGAGTATATACGGTACATAATATATAAATATTATAAATATTATAAACATTTTCTTTATGATCATTCTGATATTCAACTATAGAAATGAAAGGTTAATGTTGATATAAAAAGAATATTAAACTATTGTGAAGGCTATGATAAGAATGTAAATTATAAACTGATATACCTTTTCATCTTTTTGTGAGTCCTTGTGTCCAGGTTTCCAAGGTTTTTCACTGACATGTAAAAGTTTCTGGTCATTGTTCAGAGATATGCCAGTTATAACATGCTGCAAACAGTTTTAATACAAGATTATTTCAGGATTAATATAATGACATCTGATAAAAAAAGACAGGCATTTTTCAATAGCATGTAATGTATTCAATTTCATTAATTACCTTATGATTATTAGCCTTGCTGTTATACTGTAAATGTGAAAAGTAATCCTCGTTAATTTCTTGTGAGCTGGAACCTTCTGGCATTAAGGGCTGATCAAAATAATGACATTTAAAATGTTATACATTCTTTTGTAAAAAATACATTGGCTCAAACAAATATTAAAAGAGATTTTTTTTTATGTTTACAGGGGCATTATACTTTGATTGGTGGAACTTACTTCACTTAAGATGACATCATTCTCTTCACAGCTGATTGGTTTAACCAAAGATAGTGGAGATAACCGAAGTGCTAGCAGAAACGATCTGTCGTAGCTAATCCTCTCCATAGGCTCTGGGGGAAAAAATAAAAATATGTACATAGGTCAGCACAGTGGTTTATTGGATATGTGCTTGGATTGCCATTGCAGGGATCCTGAATCCAGGCAAGCACCTGTGTTTTATCCTATGGTTGGGGGATATCCATAAGTCCATATGACATAAGCTGGGGAAAGGAACAGATGACAGATAGGGAATATAAAATTGGCTGGAATTTGTACTGTGCTGGCCATACAATTCCTTTGTATGGCGAGGCCACAGAAACTAGTTAAGCTGCTTCACTATCTTTTTTACCAGCGTGGTATGAAAGAAACAGTTATTGTTTACATTGCTTTGCAAACAAATGGTTAAAAAGTGGATAGCTTTAATTTTAAGACATAATTGTTGTTAATCGTTTGTACATCTTTGTAGAGGCTATAGCCTTCTGGACATATTTAATTAGGGTTGGCTTATATTAACTATGGTTTCTATGCCCTATGACCATAAGCATTATGTTATCTTATACTTATACATTACAGACGCTCCTTCTATAAAGAAGATTATTGCGTCCTACCCCTCATCCGTGGTCCGAGTCTAGTCTTGCATTTTTATTAATGTTTTAAACAATGTTAAGTTACTGGTTTTCCTGGTCTGTTGGGGAAACCCATTCCATGCCCGAATGCCAGTCGGGAAGAAAGAGTCCTTAAATGCATTTGTTCTCGCACTATGACTATGACTAAGGGCACTATGCCACTATGACCATGGCAAAAAAGGAGAGTGTAAAGTTTGATAATTAGCCTATTGTTCAATTTGTGAAAATCGTACGTTAAGTTTATTTTACACTAAGGTGACTATACTATAGGCTACTTAGTAATTTAGTATAATACTATTATATTATACAAATAACAAATTTAAGTAATTGAATTAACGAGGGGAGAAGAGTCTTGATGTTTTAAGCAGATGTTGGTTGAAATGCTACAAAATTAACTAAAAAAAACTGACTGAACAATCCATCAGGGCTAGCCTTATTGTTTGCTATTGAATATTTTTAAAAAAATGGTTCAAATGACTATTCTGTATTCAACTCAACTATTCAAACGTACGACGAAAAAAAAAAAATAAGTAGTCTATTAAAATTAAAGTAACGAATATTCTCAGTCGATTTACTATTGGAAAGGGGATTCTTGAAGCTAAAAATGTTAGAAAGATTTAAATTGTAAACAAATATAGTGTGGTAGACTATACCTTTTAACTAGTTGTGCATAAATTATACACCAATAAAACAGTTACAATATGAAATATTCATTACGATCAGATGGTTAACTTCATCATGGCCACAACTAAACTAAACTTTAGAAATTAGAAGAAGAGTGTGGGAAACATAGCAAAGGGGAACTATTCTAGCCATTTAACCAACAAGGGAAGCAACAATAATAAATGACAAAAATCATATTCAATATTTTATAGTAGAACAAAATTATTTTAAAATAGCAGGCTCCATAGGAAAATAAACAAGAAAAATAATGGTCTATGATGAGGGATGCACACTGTTGACAAAATTGAGCAATTGTTTTTAATTAAAGTAAAGATAAAAATCTATGCTAATCAAACATCCCTATAAACAGGCTTAACTCATTCCGTGCCAACTCTCGTCACTGCCAACTCTCGATATATCGAGAGCATCATTTTCGATATTTATTTCGGTTCCCAGTGCATCCAATCCAACCTTTTTTTGCCTAAAGGGAAAGATAACTCTTCTAACTTCCTTTCTGTTTGGTTTCCTTTCGGTTTTTAAATAATAATGAAATTTTTTTATCGATTTCTGTTTAAACTTTTGTACACAAAGCAAAGCCATGCCTACTCGAAATGTTTCTAGGCCTTGGAACTTGTCAAATTTGCTATTAAAATAATTTTTTTTGCTAATTATTAATTTCTATTCATCAGATAATAACTTTAAATCATTTAAAAAGGGTTTTGAGGACTGTCGGTCTATTTACTAATTAAAGATTCCTACATTCGTGGTTAGGCCTAGGCCTATGTAAACTATATAGAAATGTATAGGTTTGGCGTTTGCCGGCTGACACTAACATTACAAAAATGCGTATAACTTAGTAACTATAAGGGATATTTTCAAAATTCAAAATGCATTTTGATCTGGAATAGCCTAACTATTATTCTAATATTGTTTTAACTTCTACTTATTATTATTTCCTCTTTAATTTACTTTAATTTGATATGATATTCAGGTATCTTGCTAAACAAATACCTTTAGAAATTTATGAATAAATAAGGGCAGTCTAAAAAAATTCTAGCGGCTTAAAAATGGTCTGGCACAAACGCGGTAACCCCCCCCCCCCCCCCCCCCCCCCCGGCACAGAATGAGTTAACACTTCCAACATATATAATAGAAAATCGAAAGTATACCATAGGTCTAGTACTATAGATTATTATTGGCGAATAAATGTTCCCTTAATATTGATTTGCTTTTCCTTAAACATAAGGACAATGATAATAATAATAAATGAAGCTTATATAGCGCATATCCCGCAATCAGTTCTATGCGCAAAACAATTACAGACGATGATAACAATAACAGGCAAATATTTAAAAATGTGAGTGGGCTAGGAGTCCATAATGATGACCGCATGTCATGACTATTTATCGTTAATGGCCATTAATTATTGTTTTAAAAATTGAAACCTGCAATATATTATATATATCCCCACCAGCTCTACTTTGCTTGATCACACTCTTGATATAGAGCACTGATGCCCCGTATCTGGGAGTGCACATTATCACAGAAAGCCTCTAATGTGACACACATGACCAATTTCTATTGTTGCCAGAGCTAACAGAGTCTGCGTTCACTGGAACCTCAACCTCAAGGGATGCTCCACAAGGATCCAGGAGACCCATTGCTATTATAAGTAGGCCTATCCATCAAGGATTGCGCTTCGGCGGTGTAGGATTCCCACCAACAACACCTGATATCCACATTGATTGGAGATGACCCAACGAAGTGCAGCACGTCGTATTTTACAGGACTATACAGCCTCAACTAAAAACAAGGGCCTCTGCTGAGGTAAAAATACATCTTGCACCCCTTCAAAAACACTGCAGAGCGGTATAAAAAGTCACCATAATCATAATGTACAAGATCATGAATGCCTTTTCTTTTTTATCAGCTCAAACTGCGTGTTCAACGTTTATAAATATTCTTATTTTTTACGTCAGCCATTAGACGAGCAAGCCGCCATCACTGCCCCCTCTGTGCCGGGTTTTAGACCTAAACGGCAAAACGGTGATCAGGCAATTTATATAATATATAATTAAAGTCTGTGCCTATATAGTTGAAGCCGATTGGTGGCGACTGTACTAAATATAACTGCCCTATAACACTTCATTCGTTGGATTTGTAAATACGTTTTAAAAACTTATTTTGTATTTTATGTGGGGTAGCTTAGCTGGCTTAGGTAGGCCTAAAGATCTAGATTTATAATAAAATGCATTATGGGCTACTTTAGAGCATTTTTGTGTTATTTTTTTAAAAGGGCTAAAAGACTTTGGGGGAGGGTCATATGGGCCTATATTAACTATATTCAAATGACATGTTTTACCCATATTTTCTGTGACTGATAGGCCTTCTGATAGTTCACAGTGACAGTCGTTAGATTCTAGATCTAAATAGGGCTAATCTAGAATCTTGAATCTAGTAACCATATCTTTTTAATTGACTAATTATATAAAAAAAATCCGTGACGTAAATTATCAATAGTTATTCAATCCCATTGAAATAGGCTAAATTGTGCCTTGCTCTACTCCTACAGTAGGTTTAATATACACGCAAACATCGCGCCACGCCACGTGGCTCCCACGTGCTGTTTTCCTCTCTGCTAAGGCTAAACTAAAACGAATATCTATTACAAATGGTATTAGCATGAGCCTGCTTCATTTTATTATTTCTTAATCTCAAAGTTTATGTAAATCGAAAGACGATTTAAATAATCCCCTAGGACTAGTCATGCTTTTTTAGTCGGACGTTTAGGCCTACATTTCAATATTCATAAAAATAAAACAGCTAGATTCTAGATCTAGGTAGGCTAATAAAAAAAAACATGTGCACAAAAAAGGTAAACAAATCATCAGTAAGTAATAAGTAGCCTACAATTATTCCTGCGACTATTATTTAAAACTGTAAAAATACTTCTAGTTTTAAATAGAGTATTACTAAAGACTTACCTTTATTCTTGCAAATCATATTTTGTTAGTTCACAAAGGTAGCGGCTAATCTAGTCCAGTCGATATCTAATGAATCTCTTACAAAAATTAAAAACAAGCACGAGGCAACGCAACTTTTTTGCCACAGAGTCTCTCAGCTGTTCGTTGGAGCCAAATCTGATAGTTTTATAAAGCAGACGAAACACACACACACACATACACACGAGAATGGCTGGTTTCGGTCCACTGACCAGACGAGGGTGGGTCTGTGGGTGGGTAAAGTGGGGAAAGGAAGCTATGGCTGAGAGGGAGGGGGGGGGGAAGAAAGGAAAAAAAGGCTCTTGGCTAGACGTAGATGACGATTACGTACGCCCTGTGCTAAGGAGGCCTACACATTGTTTTGTTTAGATAAAAGGATCTCTAATTCCTAGTGTATACGCGTGTCAGCGATAAAAATGTTTAGTAACATCTGAGGCGAGGAGAGAGTTAGAAAAAAAAACTTTGTACCATCTATAGTCGTTTACACTTTACTTTACACACAACAACAAAAATAAATGAAAGGACGGTGAGTTGAAGGGTCGGTAAGATATATGACAAAATAATAATGAGGTTTGGACTCAATATAGAGAGACTGTATTATAGGGCTTCGGTGTCCTACCGGATGAGGGTACGGCTTATAAAATTAAGTATTTGGGGATAAGGGGGAGGGGAGATGAGGGGAGGAGGCATTTCCCGGCGTCGAGCACGCCAAGTTAAAAGCAATAGGCTTGTACATTATCAGTGTGTAAGCATGGGAGAGGGTGTGATTATAAAAAATAAACATGGCGACTACACACGAAAACAACTGCAGCACACCCTCCCCCCCCCCCTCCCCCCACCCTTCACTTCTTACCGTTGGGACTGATTTGTAAAGTCCAAAACGGGAGCGTGTAATTGGCGGCCCGATGGCCCAAAAACATGCCCCGCAACAAAGTTTTTCTTTTACGTCTGGACACCCACAGAGATTTCTAACAGCATTTTTATTAATTGTATTAATAATGCAAATAGGCCCACATTTTTAGACTGTGGTCCATCTTATCGTATATGTCAGGGGTCGACAACCTACGTTACGGCACGTGTGCCACACTTGGCACGCACAACAATTTTCAACGGCACGCGGAAGATCTAAAAAAAATGCCATTCAAGTCTCTTCTACAAAAAAAAATGAGTGCTAAAAAGGATGGCTTTTAGTCTGTTGACACGTTGAATGAATAAGCAATCCCACTGTTATCAAAATGTTGCCAATCCCTGGTAGCCTATATGTAACAGACGCGCGCTCTGTGATTATCCGTAGTTTTAGTTAAATCTTGCATATTGATTAGTGCTTTATATGAAGTTAAGTTAATAGTTTTCCTATTGTTTGTTCATGCAACCCATTCCTTGCCCGGATGCCACTTTGGAAGAAAGACAACGTAGGCCTACTCATATTTGCATTGGTTCTTGCATAAGGGATAAGAAAATTGCCTTTGTCCTTACGTTTATCTGAGCATTGTAATTTGTAACATATTGTTATGTCTGTTTTTTTTTAAATGTCTGAATTAAATTTAATGCCTTGTGTATTAGGCCTATTACTAACTTTACTCTTTGCCCTTCTGTCCTCTACTGTTTCTAGGTTTAGTGATTGAACTATTGGTCTTACTTTTGTCAGTTGTGAATATTCGCTAGTAATGAACCATTCAGCTCTTTTCTGAATTTGTTCTAATTTTTCGAATGTTTTCTTTAGTTGATGGGTCCCATACAGAAGATGCATATTCTAGTATAGGTCTAACTAATGTGATATAGCATTTTAGTTTTATATTCTTATTACATTTATTAAAGTTCCTTTTTATGAAGCCTAAAGTTTTGTTTGATTTTTGTAATTACTTCATCAATATGTGCATTCCAAGATAATTTATCATTTACTATTAGGCCTACCTCAAATATTTTGCAATTTTAATCTGGGTTAGGTCAGGGGTCGGCAAAATAATAATAATGGGGTGCCAAAAAGTAGGATTTCTAATTCATTCAGCGTGCCAACAGCCCTAAAAATCAACCTACTCTTTTCTTGTAGAAGAGACTCTAATTGGCTTTTTTCGGAGTCGTGCGCGTAACATCGAAAATGTATCAGCGTGCCAAGTCTGGCACGCGTGCCATAGGCTACCAACCCATGGGTTAGGTCTTTACCATGAATGAAGTAATTTGTAATCATTTGTTTCTTTTCTTGGATACTTTTAACAGTTGACAGTTTTCAGGGTGAATAGACATACTCCAGTTAGATTCCCACTTTTGCAATTCATCTAGGTCTTTTTGTAAGAGTTCACTATCTTTTCCTGTCTCATTTGTTCTGTAAGTTATGCAATCATCTGCAAAAAAAATCTTAATTTTGTTCCTGTTTTAATGCAATTGGGTAAGTCGTTAAGATACCTAAATTAGTGATTATTATTAAGTGATGATTTAGAGCCATTAATTATTACAGTTTGTTCTCTACCTAATAGAAAGTCATGAATCCACACGTAAGGGACCAGAAATGCCAAAAAATGTAAGTTTTTTTTGGTAAAGTATAATGGTGAACTTTATCAAATGCTTTAGAACAATCTAGTAATATAGCATCAATTTGGTTGTTATTATCTAATCGTTTAGACAAGTCATCTACTAAACCTAATAATTGAGTTTCACATGATATGTTTTTCCTGAACCCATGTTGGTTTGGGCTCAGTGCATTAAGTTTTTCTAGATGATTTACTATACTACTATATATAATATGCTCAAGTATTTTGAATGTTTTGCTCCTAAGGGAAACAAGGTCTGTAATTTCCAGGGTCAGATTTATTTCCTCTTCTGAAAAGGAAGATTACATTGGCTAATTTACAATCTTTGGATGCTAACAAGTTATGAAGTAGATCTATGCTACAGAGGAAATGTGATAATTTTTAATGCCTTTTTTTCACTAGCGAGTAAAGTGTAATTTATGTAGAATTTGTTAAAAATTTAATAACATAATTGAATTGCTTTTTAGACCACAACATCCCTTATATTCATACTAACACGAATTAAAGAATTTTTTTTGTGTTTTTATGTGTGTTAGGCCTATAACTTCAGCTAGTACTTTTTTTGTACCTTTACAATTTAGGCCACCAACAAGTGCGTAGGACGCAATAAACTTCTTTATAGAAGGACCAGCGTCTGTAATGTCTAAGATAAGATTCACAGTTAACAAATAGGTATACACTTAGGCCAACATGAAAAAACAAAAAGGAGCAAAGGCACAGGGGAAAATAAGTGGGTGGGTGGTGGGGGTGTTTTGTTTATTTTCCGCCCTAAATATCTTTCACTTTCCCCCCGACCCCACTCTCCGAACTGCCCTAAAGGAAGCCCATTACGTCCCAGAGCTAATGGGAGAGAAAGGGGGGGGGGGGGTATACGGCTGGCCGGAAACCTTCCCGTGTATGTGTAGTAGTATGGCATATTGATGTAATTAGAACATGGTCAAGTTGATCGGGCGTGTCAACTCCCCCCTTCCCCCGCCCCCAACTCGCCCATCCCTACTCAACCATTCGAGACAATAGCCCGCCTACATCCCTTAAAGCTCAATTCTGCATAGTTTAAAAAAAAACACACAAAAAAACACAAAAAAAAAACATAGTTCTAATGTACAATATACTTTAAATATATTATGTAGGCTCTAATAAACTGCTATAAGGCCCAATACTTTATTTAATAACTCAGACAGTAGGCCTATAGTATTTCAACTCCTACAAATGAATTCATTTCCCTGGTCTAGAGGACAGGGTGGGATCGGAAATTCCGAAACAGAGTATTTCAAGTTATCAAATAGCAGAAATATCAAAGCAGGCAGTACGTCTTATTATAGTCTTTGCTATAGCCACAAGACAAGCCGTCAACCCGATAAGCGAATGCACATTTTCAAGTGCATAGGCCTATTCTATAGGCCCTATTCTATTTCAAGGTTCGTCTTCAAGTTGTTTCACTTAGTGAATTCCAATGTTTACATAAAACGAATAGATCTAGTTACAATAATTATGTCCATTGCCTCCCCCCACTGCCCTTTCAATCGGAGCTTTTCACTCCAAAACAACAATATAACAAAATGTAATGTTTTGAGTTTCATTGTTAGGTTATACTTATTTATTATAAATACTGAATTCTACAACTAACTATTTTGGTTCCAAAAAAAAAATATTAAATAATGTACTCGCAACAATAATATAAAATAAACAAAAAAACATGATGTAAATGTAATTACATTGTTAGGTTACTTTAGTACGTAATACAGTCTTTTACAAAAATGATGATCTTAAATTTCTAGCGTCTATTCACTAGCGTAACTAGAGGGGGTACGGGTGGAGGGCGGGATAGGGCGGGGGGGGGGGGGGCACCCCGGGTGGCCAAAGGTTAGATAGGCGTAAAAAACGGCATTTTCTTCGCCTCTGCGATTAGGCACCAAATTATTATGCCTCTAAAAAAAAAACGGACTCGCCTATGGCTCTATAGTCCAGGGCGTAACGTAGGTAGGGGAGAACCAAGAGGGGCACACTGAGGTTCTGCTTGGACTTCAGCCACCCCACGGCACACGAAGGCGTGGCGTGCCGTGTATCAAGTTATGGTTTCCGCAGTTCAGCTTATGACTCAACTGCGAATTCCCCTTAGGATCATTATCGTGGTGGCTCGCCCGTAAAGCTGCAATGTCACCCGGCAGCACATATCATATACTATAGGTACTATTAGGTACAGACATCCAGGCACACGGGTGGTTCGTGGTCCATTGCTTCATCCCCATCGAAGCCCGGGGCCTCTCGGCAGTGCAATGGGCCTCGGAACCGCAGCGGGAGCTAATAGGCACCAGTTTTGATCCCCCACCCCAGGCACAATTTTTTTCTAGTTTCCATAGGTTCTCAACCTTTTTCGGCACTCGCCCCCTTTTAATTTTTTTTTTCAGCTCACCGCCCCCCCCCCCTTAACTTTCTTTTAGCGCCCACTCCCCCCCCCCCCTTTCCGCCCATCTGGACCATAGTTTCCGCAATTTTTTTAGGGGAGCTAGGCTTTTTGTGTGATTAATTATCTTTAAAAAAACTGAAAAGAATATTGTAAGAATTAATAGATAAAAAAATTGCCTTAACAAAAGGTTTAAATAAATCAATATTTATGTGAATCGTTTGCCTGGTGTGTTGCTAGCAATTTGTCTATTTATGTTTCAATTTTGGTTGCAAAAGCCTTAGGTCTAAAAATCAGTAATATTTGTTATATTACAAAACATAACTTGTTCGGCATCACTATTGAATCAAATGTGGAAACATTTGTTAGTTAAAGGGAGGTAATTAGGCCGTTTTATTTGAGCTAATATTTCTTTTTTTTTTCTTTTATAAAATATAAATGGCTTACAATTTATAACTTTGAAATGATCAAACAGTAAAAAGTATTGGAAAATTATATAAATATTATATGGCTTAAAATTTATATGTATATTTTTAAGCATCACAATAACTACCCAGTTTGAATAATTACTACTTATTAATACCGCTTAACATTACTGTTTAAATCCCATATTGTCATGAAACACATTAAGGACATCTCGGCAAAACTGAGATCAAAATATTAATATTGTCAGGTGTTAGGGCGACAGTGATCGGTCAGCAGGGCTGACAGTCCGGTAGACCAACTACAGGACTAGCCGGCTGCACACCATATTTGCCAAATACTGACCCTACATCATCGAAAAGTCATTGCAATTCCTATTTCTTATTAGTTTAATAACATGTATGCCTACTGTTGGGGGATATCAGATATTTAGCAGCACTTGCGTTTACATCACATTTCATCCAAAAACTAATCGATTCAAATAGCTGAGGTGTTAGAATATATCAAGCACGTTTGTACCGCCCACTTGCCCGTCACCGCCCCACAATCACCCCCGGGAATGTCAGCGCCCCCCCTAAAGCTTCTCACCGCCCCCCGGGGGGCGATATCGCCCCCGTTGAGAACCTATGAGTTAGACCAAAGCATTTACTAGAACAACGCAATTTGGTCTGACTGGATACTTTAATAAAAATTCTATTTCGCAGGATATACGGCCCAAATACAAAAAACGCTGCACACCCTTGCAATAGACTAATTAACCTTGTCTGGCTCAACTCAGCCGTAACACGGCTAGAGTTAATAGTTACAAACGTCTCTTGGGGACGACTTATCTTAATGCTCTATGGCAGGGGTCGGCAACCTACGCACGCGTACCAGACTCGGCATGCAGAGCGATTTTCAATGTCACGCGGAAGGGCCCCAATAAAACGATCAAGTATTTTCTACGAAAAGAGCAGGATGACTTTTAGGCCGTTGGCACGCTAAACGAATTAGAAATCCTACTTTGGCACATTATTAACAAAAGTCTGCCGACATATTGTCTGACTTCTATGCCTATCACAAGTCCCATTTAAACTACTCTATAAATAAGACTATTTCTGTAACACTAATAACTATTTTTGTTTTAAAAATCTAGTTCATATACTTGTGTTTATCACTAATGAGCTAAACTACACTTAGGCTCGAAAAGGTTTAAAAGAAAAAACATATGAAAACTTATTCATAAGATTTAAGCAGATTTCCGAGATAAAGGATTCTTAATGTTATACATTAACGCTTACTTTAAACAAATCTTAATGTTATATATTGAAGCTTACTCTTAACAAATCTTAATGTTATATATTAAAGCTTACTCTTAACAAATCCTAATGTTATATATTAAAGCTTACTCTAAACCAATCAACACTTTAAAATCAATAAACAAGCTTTGGGCTACATGAACTATAATAACTTAGTTAATATTTGTAACGTTTTCCCCCTTAAAAAAAACACAACACAAAAACTGTATAAAAAATTTTTAAAATCAAAACTATAATATTGAATGTATACTACATAAATAAGTATTAGCAGTGTTAGCTTATTCATAAGTTAATAATCAAATGTTTCAAATTCATTTCTATCTAAAAATTGCTATTCAATTGGATTATTAAAATAAAAAGTCTACATAAATTATTCGCTACTAAAAAGACAAAAAAAAGCATTTGTGAAACGATTCATCTCATTTTATGTCGTTGTTTCGATCCTCTTGCTTCTTTCAATAGATGACACGCGTTCATATATTGAGTATTTCCTCTGAACTTTGTGCTACCTTGATAGCGTCCATCACATTGGACTTTCTTGCAGTGTTGGGGTTTTTGGCCACATAATACTTGAGGAATGACTTGGTAGTATTCAAACCACACTTTAAAAAAATAGTCAAGTCATTATCAAATAGACGATAGATGGTATTAGATGATAGGCTAAATGAAAACAAAAATAGTTATGATCTACAAAGTATTATCTATTCAAATTTCAGACCAAAATATTCGTTTATCAGTTCACTGGATTAAAATATAAGAATTGTCTCAAAGTTTACTGAGCAAATTCTGAACATTTATAAAAACAAAAGGTACACGCATATAATAAACATGGTCTATTCATGTTTGTTAGATTTTTCTGCTGCTTCTAATTAATACACTAATCATTGGCAGAGCAGCTTATCTTAAAAAAAATTACGATGTTCAGCTATAGCAAATACACATTAGAGGATGGAAGTAGTTAATGCTTATATTTTGGACGGTATGGCTAGACAGTTGAACAGCTTTAGTGGTAAGGACACTGCGGAAAATGGGGGTTGCAAAGCCAGTCCAACACCCGAAAAATATTCCTCCCAATAGACTTTAACTTATAATTCTCATACGTTTAGTCACCTTATCTTATAATTCTTAGACGTGTTGTCACCTTATCTTATAATTCTCAGACGTGTTGTCACATTATCTTATAATTCTCAGACGTGTTGTCACCTTATCTTATAATTCTCAGACGTGTTGTCACCTTATCTTATAATTCTTAGACGTGTTGTCACCTTATCTTATAATTCTTAGACGTGTTGTCACCTTATCTTATAATTCTCAGACGTGTTGTCACCTTATCTTATAATTCTCAGACGTTTAGTCACCTTATCTTACAATTCTTAGACGTGTTGTCACCTTATCTTATAATTCTTAGACGTGTTGTCACCGTATCTTATAATTCTCAGACGTGTTGTCACCTTATCTTATAATTTTCAGACGTGTAGTCACCTTATCTTATAATTATCAGACGTGTTGTCACCTTATCTTATAATTCTAAGGAGGTTTTTTTTCGCGGTTATCTTATAATTCTCAGACGTGATGTCACCTTATCTTATAATTCTCACACGTGTTGTCACCTTATCTTATAATTATTCTCAGACGTCTTGTCACCTTATCTTATAATTCTCAGGCGTGCTGTCAAACAGAAATATTACTGCGACATTTGGCATATCCGTGGTTTTAGTCTAGCCTAGCAATTGAATACAATGCTGTCTTCTACACGACTATATCATGACGACCATGAACCCATTCTTTGTCCGAATGCCACTCGGGGCGAATGAAAACTTCTGAATGTAAGTATGATTCATCTTCGACTGTGATAGTATAAAAAACAAAATTGTTTTTATAATATGCATATATATCTAATTGAAATGTCTGGAATATGCTTTGAGAAGATTATGGGGGTAAGCCCTGAATTTGAGAACCTTTGCATCCTCACCTGTATGAGGAACTGTCGATCTGCCTCCTCCATTACAAAATCTGAGGTCTCAATATGGCCTGTGTTTATCCCCACAGATCTATCTTCGTCAGGAGTCTGAAGGCAACAACCAATACATATTATAACAACCAATGCATATTATAACAACCTATACATATTATAGAACATTTGATTGTCAGGCATGTAAGAGGTTTATTTTGAATACTAATAATATTATTAAAAACTAATATAGATAGTTGTCAACAGAAAGTGCAGCATGAATCTCAACATTCTAGCGCAAAAAAAAACAACAACATCATTTAACACTAGTGCAACTTACATTAATATGAGTTCTCAATTATATGTCAATTGAAAAATATGTTTCATTACATTTTAGTACAACAATACTGTCTACATTCTACTGCAACCGCAATTTTATCATTTTACTAAATTTTAGTGTAGGCCTAAAGCATTTCACAACAGTCTAGTACAATTAGTCTAGTACGGGAAGGGGGGAAGTCACGGTGGTCGGGCGGCAGGTCCTGGGTTTGAATCCTGGTGAAGGCTAGGATTTTGTTCCCGGGTCTGTGGGGCGCCCCTGTGTCTACCAATCTCTGATGCGTACCGGACCTTAGTTGGGGTTAAAGTAAAGGCGGCTAGGCATTGTGCTGGCCACACAATGGGTGCAGGGGTCGGCAACCTAAGGCACGCGTGCCAGACTTGGCACGCATAACGATTTTCAGTGGCACGCGAGAGGCTTCCAAGAAGATTTTTTAATGAAAGTCAAAACATCGTACGTGAGCTTAATTAATGGGTGCTGCGTTGATTTTAAAACACTTAACTCTTTCCATAATTTAAGTCAAATTAAGATAGATGAGCGTTTTCAAAAGTACATTGAAGCACTCAATGCGGAGATTTCTAAACAAAGGCAAGACTTTCAAATTTATTTGCTTTATTATTGTGATAAATATAACATGCTTTTATATTAGCATTATATTATGTAATTGTTGTAATTATTAATGTTTTAAAGAAAATAACTACTTAATTTGACTTTATTAATGCAGAAAATGTTTATTTACAATAAAAATTAATTTTATACATCTAATTGCATGTTGAAAAAAGAGCATAATGCTGAATTTGTATAGAGAAATAATACTTTATACGTAACACTAGTTAGGCCTATATTAAAAAAAATTAGCTCGTTTGGCATCGCTAGCATATAATTTGAAGAATGTAATTGAAGGGAGATAATTAACCTGCTTTCTTTGCGTTAATATTTTTATATAAGCTTACTGTAAAAAAAAATTGACTTACTTACAATTTATATCTTTAAAATGTTCAAATTATAAAAGATAGTGGAAAATTAAATAAATATTATATAACAAAAAATGTATATGTAAATTTTAAACATTACATTAACTACCCAGATTGTATGATTACTACGCATCTCTTCCGCTTAACTGTAGTATGGTCCCCTTATTCAGAGATACTATTATTATAATATAAATAGTAACGGAAATCAGTTATTGTGAGAGCAAACTATAAAGATTTCATAATATTTACTAGTATAATGTCTTTGTTCTTGACAACTAACTTTAAATGTGATTACATAAACTATTAGGCCCTAATGCTGAAGTTGAGTAATGTAATTGTTTATTTGCTTTGAATGGATTTTAAAAAAAAAGATGACAATAACAAATACGATAATTGTTTTATTAAGTTCATTTTTTTAAAATTAAATATAGCCTACAACGCTTTAATGATTTTCTTTATTACGCTCCCTTTCTTTTGGTTTTGGTCTTGCTACGGTACTAAATAAATTGTCTTATAAATATAATATTATTAAGTAGTTTGGCTTCCACGCTGTTGGCACTCTGAATGACTTAGAAATCCTAGTTTGGCACACTATAAGCAAAAGGTTGTCGATCCCTGCCCTAGTGAACCGTGGCCACAGAACTGGTGAACGCTGCTTCACAGGCCCTGGGGGTCATCTTGGTCCGACGGCCTACTAGTAAAATGCTAATCTAAACAATCTATTGCAAACCCTATTTCAACCACGCAAGCGGTCCATGTGTATTTATAGTCTATGGTGCAACAAATATATCAATATTAATATCAACATTATAATGCAACACTTTTCACAACATTCCAGTGCAACTCTAATCATAACTGTCATGTATATTGTTTTTCCAAGAATTGGAACACGCAATGTTTATTCTTCTCTCTCTCTCTCTTTTCTCACTACACACAATATTAGGACGTTTAGTAGGAAAACGAAAGATTCTAGGTAATGTTGGGATTCTGTGTTGATCTCAAATTCTCAGGGTCTGGGAACGACTCATTATTTAATAGGGGAAGTTCCTATCGTTTTGTTATGAGTTTTGTAATGTTACCATGATTTTCACCCCTACTGGTAGTGGGTCTGTCCCTTGCACCACTCGGATAGTATTTAATGATTTGTTTTGTCTGAAAGACAGAGAGTTTCAAAATATGTTCCTTTGAGAACGTTTGTGTTTGCACTATTTTATTCTAACTGTACATAATAGATATATTGTATATATTGAACATATCACCTGAAATAAACTATCAACAACAGTTACACTGAAGCTTCCTCGTCAAGTTACTATTCTATTGTGTTGTATACATTACTATAAGATTTATCTACTACTCTAATGCCCAAGAAAGGAAATGTTGGAATACAAATACTGAGTTTGTGCCCAGGACTATAAGAAGAGTTCGTGTAATACTGAAACATAAATACTAATAATTAAAGTCTCCCCTAGGACTAACGAGAATTATCAGCAAGATCTACACAGCTCTGGCCACAAGGGGATTGTGGACGTAACATAACATTAAAATTATTTTTTATGCAACAGTAAATTATATATTTATTAATAAACAAGCTAGAAAAACCTACTTTGAGATGAATGTACTTTAGATTGGTTGAAATTGTATTTCCCAATGCTGCAAGGAATTGACCAAAATTGGTTATATTACTTCTGCCGAATCCTTGAAATCTAGTCTGTTAAATATATTGTAAACCAAAGCCTCGTTATAATGCTATACTTTTTCAAATGGACTTCCTATGTTGCATAATCAAAAGGACTCATCATATTTAATGCAGTAAATTATGCATGCGTTTTAATCATCGACTCACAGGGATTAAAGCTATCTTTTCCTCCAATGCTGAAACTTTCAGTTCATATTAATAATGTGTGTTATAACATGAAGACATATATTGAGCTTACAACTGATTGTCAGGAACTAAAAGTGTCGATCATTTATGGTAGATTTAAAGTGAATTACCTTTAATCACCGAATCTAAAAATCTATGTTCTTAAAAAACTGATTTTCTAACCTGCATTCTGATTCCGTGTTTTTCCATTAAATGAAGCAATTCAAGAAATGCAATCTGTAAATGAAAAAACAACAACATCCTAATGCACGATTTTATGTTAATATCGAAAACTTGTTCAAGGGTAGGCAACCTTTCCATAATGTGCAAAAGTCACTAACGGGATATGCGCTATATAAGCACCGTTATTATTTATTTATTTATTTAAAAGTGGGATTTCTAATTCATTCAGCGTGCCAACAGCCTAGACAAGAGTCATCCTTCTTAAGCACTCAATTTCTTGTAGAAGAGACTTACATAGCCTTTTTGTGAGTCTTCAGCGTGCCATGATCATCTCAAAGTGCCAAGTCTGGTTGCCGTAGGTTGCTGACGACTAGACTAGCTTTTTTTTTTATTTTTTATTTACACGTGTGTCTCATTTTATCATTGATTCTAATGTAATAAAGCTATTATTTCAAAGTTGACAATAGCCAATTAGACTGCGAAATACAATGAGCATTTGCGGCAAGCCCAAAATGTGGAACACTTTTACGCTAGTGGTGCATTTAAGATAGTATGCCCACTTCTTGTACTTTCGTCTTTTATAACGACCTTGGCCCTTGGCTCAGTACAATTAAAAAAAAAATATTTTGCTAATGCGGATCAAGTTGACTCATTTAAATTCAGACCAAGTCAGCTTGTCAGTAATTGTGACGCCAAGATATTGATATTGCGAGACTTGATCTATTATTTGGTTGTTTATTTGTAAATCAGCCAGCTTATGCTCCTCCTTCCGGAAGTCTACAATAATTTCTTTCGTTTTTGTAATAAGCTTATTCAATATTCAAAGGGGAGAAAACAAAGATAAAATATCATTGCATACTATTATTTTGAATTACCTCCCTTTGAACAAATATTTGGCTTCTTAAAAAAAAAGGACTTTTTGAAATTGAAACAATGTAAAGGTAAATGAACTATTTCTTTTCTTACCCTTCCATTACCGTCTCTGTCCAGAATGCTAAAGACTTTGTCCACATCAATGTCTGGACCGAACAATAGAGTGCGATATTCATCAGAAAACATTTCTTTCTGTAGAAAAAGGTCTATTATTAATTATTTTTAATGTAGGCCCGTTTTAATACTGATTTATATGTATATTTTCAAACATTACATTAAGTACCCAGTTTGTATGTTTACTACCTATTTAATTTCATAACGATTGTTTCCTTTTCTAAAAACAAAAATTTAAAAGACATTCATGGACATCTCAATTAAACTAAGATCTACATATAAATAACATTTGCTTGTGTTAGATCCTCATCTTGAATAACAAATGTTAAGACAATAATTATCATAAATGTGAAATTTAGTATTAAAATAGTGTATTTGATATTAATGCAAATTAAAAGGATGATAATTACAAAAACGTTTATGTCGTATTAAATATAAAACGCTTTAACGCGTTTCTCTGCAAACAATCTCCTTTGCTTTTGGCCTTGGTCTTGTTACGGAGTTAAATTAATTGTCCTATAAAAATAATTGTAAAAAAGTATTATAAAGCAGGTTGACATGTAGGTTGTTGGAAAGCTAAATGATTTAGAAATCATAGTTTGGCACTTTGTTAGCAAAAGTTTGCCGACCCCTGCAATAATCCACTTATGTAAACATAAACATTACAAGGAGCAGTTCAAAATGTAATGAAAAAAAAATACACAGCTATTGGTGAGATACAAATCTAAAGTGACACTCTGTCATCTGTTTATAATTATTGTTGTTTGTGATGTTTTTATTTTATGTTTAGTTAAATTGTGGACTCTTTCCTCGGTCCTAACGGGGTCTCCACAGTAATAAAAAGAAGAAGAAGAAAAATATTTTAAAAGAAAATGTTTTTTTATAAATTCTGAAAATTTTGCTAAAACCTATTTTCTTTACTTTATATCTCCCAACACAAATTACCCAGCTTACATTGACATATATTCCATCTAACAGTAAAAAGTACCCGTCGGACCGAATAGATCCATAGGCCCGGTGAAGCAGCAATAACCAGTTTCTGTGGCCACGGCATAATAGGTGGTTGTGTGGCAAGCACAATGCGCACATTGCACAGCCGCCTTTACTTTACCCCAACTAAGGTCAGGTACCCATCAGAGCTGGATAGACTCGGGAACATCCTCCAGACCCAGGAAAAAATCCTAGCCTGCACCAGGATTCGAACCCAGGAACTCCGGTACGCCAGCCGCACGTGCTGCCATCTAACTAGCAACTATTAAAAAAAAAGAAATTTATTATCTTTATACTTACGTCATTTAAAGCATTGGTCAACTCTTCTCTGTCAATGAATTCACTCTCCGCCATATTGTATTTGTTTAAAACCTGAAGAAACAAAAACAACCGTGCAATAAGAAGCTCATTCTAAGCAATATCAACGAAATATGCGACAATAAATGATGTGTTTTTCATAACAGAAAAGACTTTTCTTGATTATATTTACTATCTATTCTATCTATTCTATCTATTCTATCTATTCTATCTATTCTATCTATTCTATCTATTCTATCTATTCTATCTAATTTATCTAATCTATCTAATCTATCTAATCTATTTAATCTATCTAATCTTTCTAATCTTTCTAATCTATCTAATCTATCTAATCTATCTAATCTATCTAATCTATCTATCTATCTAATCTATCTAATCTATCTAATCTATCTAATCTATCTAATCTATCTAATCTATCTAATCCATCTAATCCATCTAATCCATCTAATCCATCTAATCCATCTAATCTATCTAATCTATCTAATCTATCTAATCTATCTAATCTATCTAATCCATCTAATCCATCTAATCCATCTAATCTATCTAATCTATCTAATCTATCTAATCTATCTAATCTATCTAATCTATCTAATCTATCTAATCTATCTAATCTATCTAATCCATCTAATCCATCTAATCCATCTAATCTATCTAATCTATCTAATCTATCTAATCTATCTAATCTATCTAATCTATCTAATCTATCTAATCTATCTAATCTATCTAATCTATCTAATCTATCTAATCTATCTAATCTATCTAATCTATCTAATCTATCTAATCTATCTAATCTTTCTAATCTATCTAATCTTTTGCTGATTATATTTACACTCTCAATGAAATAATTGAATTGGACGTTACTCTTATTTCAAACTATTTTCAGAATTTGATTTTAATATTTAGTGTTAACATCTAGGCCATAGGTTCTCAACCTTTTTCGGCTCACCGCCCCCTTTTACATTTTTTTCCCGCTCACCGCCCCCCAACGTAATTTTAGCGGAAACTTTTGTTAATTAAAGGGAGATAATTAACCCTTTTCATTTGAGGCAATATTTCAATTTGTTTTTCTTTTTATAAGAAATTAAGAGGCTTGCATTTATAACTTTGAAATGATATGATAGAATTGTAAAAATTATTTGAAAATTGTATAAATATTATATGACTAAAGAATTTATATGACTATTTTCAAGCATTTCAATTACTACCCAGTTTGTATAATTACTACGTATCTATACCGCTCAGCTATAGAGCGTACCTAATTAATGGTAGTAGCTTGGGTTTTTAGTGACGTATTTGTGTAAATAAAGAAGCCACTTGAGGTACAAATGTAACGTGGTGAAAGTGAAGTACCTCTTTATCATGCAAAATTCACATCTGAATATTGGCTATCCTACTCAAAAATAAGGAGGTAAATAGTAGTACTGTAGATTAATTGATTAATGTGATAAGCCTAGGGCCGGCTAGACCCATTTACACTTTCAATTTCACTTTATAGGCCTACACTCTTAATGTTTCGTAGGCTAGGCTACGATGTCAAGTGATATTGTTGCTGAATAGGCTATCTAGTCAAGTCACTATTAGGCTCACATCGTCTATGATCTATGTCTATGATAATAATAAAATATCAATTTTATTTAACATACATAATACAGCTTAAATCTTAATAAGACTTAAAACACAACACATCATTTAAAAAAAGCTCGAGCCTATATGAAACTTTATTAATACAGCGGCCATATTTACTTGTACACCATTGCTCAAAGGAAACACAAATCACGTGCTTTTTGTCACGGGATTGCAAACGCCCTATTGTGGTTACCTCTTTACGAAAAATTCAAAGGCATTAAAGGACATCTCGGTAAAACATCAAAAGAGTAATATAAGAGTAATATCAGCAGATGTTAAGGCGACAGTCCGGTGAACCAACCATAAGACGAGACGGCCGCATACCATATTTGCCAAATACTGACCCCCCCTCCCTACTTCATCGAAAAGTCATTGCGATTCTTATTTATTGTTCAATAATATGTATGCCTACTGTTGAGAGATATCAGATATTTAGTAGCACTTGCGTTTACATCATATTTCATCCAAAAACTAATCGATTCAAATAGCTGAGTTGTTGAAATTATAACAGGTACGTATGTACCGCCCACTTGCCCTTCATCGCCCCCCAATCGCCCCCGGGAATGTTATCGCCCCCCTAAAGCTTCTAAACGCCCCATGGGGGGCGATATCGCCCCCGTTGAGAACCTATGATCTAGGCTAATGAGTTAAATTACAATTAAACATTCAGGCCGACTTTATTTTAAAACAGTCCAATTCCTTACCTAATATTTAAAAAATCTCACAAAATAACTAAATATCGAATATTCACAACTAACAAGAGTAACACCATTAGTCAAATCACTAACCTAGAAATACTAGAGGAAAAAAGAGTAAAGTAGTAATAATACATAAGGCATTAAACTCTAATTTAGAAATACAACCCAATAACAACCTGTTGCAATGCTCAGATAAACAGAAGAACACGAAAAAACATTTTCCTTATCCCTTATGCGAGAACAAATGCATACTCATTCTTCTCGAGTGGAATTGGGGCATGGAATGGGTTGCCTGAACTAACCAGGACAACCAGTAGCTTAACAAATTTTAAAACAGTACCAGGTGACCGATCATTCGATCGGTAATAAAGAGCAGGCGCTTGTACCTTAACATCATGTGTATGTAAAAAAAAAGTGCATAAATTTAAAAAATACTTCTTTACCAGACCAATAAATTGTAGGCCTATTTGTCTTTTTTCTTTTTTTCTACTATGAATAACATGGGCTTTAAATTCTAACAGTCGAAGCAGATTTTTATTTGTGCAGTCTAATATCTAGATTTTCCCCGAGAACCCCCCCCCCCCCCCCCCCCCCAAAAAAAAAAAAAAAAAAAAAAAAAAAAAAAAAAAAAAAAACAGCTTAATCTCATTTTAAACCAAAAAAAAACATGTAGGCTAGAGTTGTCAGTTTTAAATCCAATAGAAATATATGTCATTTATGTCATTAAATCGCCAGGCTACAACGAATACATAAAAGTACTGCGCGTTTGTTTATGTGCAAGTCTAAAAGAGACTCGGGAACTGCCCTTCTACGCTCGCTCCAATGGCTCCCCGTGAAAGCCAGAATTGAGTATAAAGTGGCGCTACTATGCCATCAGTGCATTTTTAATAACGAGTTTCCGTCCTATCTCAAGGCACTAATCAGACCTTATGTCCCGCAAAGAACACTTCGTTCTGCAAACTCATCGCTTCTGGAAGAGCCGCGTTTCTCTCTGACGACCGTTGGCCTTAGAGCCTTCTCAGTATCCGGTCCGAAGGTGTAGAATCAACTTCCCATTCAACTGAGGCGAACAAGCTCTACTGTTCGTAAATATGTATTTGTTTTTCTTTTTTTTTAAATTTAATCTAAAATATATTGAAGTTTAATCTAAAATATATTGAAGACGTTCTAATCTAAATAAGCCGCGAGGGCCGCATACTATCATTTGTCCTCCCGCTCGTTACCCACTGGCTGTAGTTTGGACACCCCTGCATTACATAAACTACACTTGGTCTTGCTTTAAATTATTTCTATCATCGGTGCGCAACAGTAGTTTAAACAAGAAATTAAACTTCTTTCTGCTGTAGTAAGCCTACGGGTATTCCCGAAACGTCATAACTGCGACGCAACAAAACACCGCTCTTGAAAGCAGCACTACAGGTGGGTCGAGCAATGGCATGTTTTCACGGCCAAATTCAATTATCTACGATAAATCTAAAGCGTATTTTTGTCTAACGTTCATTTTCGATTTTTATTTGTGTGGCCGAAAAGGTGTAGATTTTTTTTTAGGTGAAACAAGTCGTGCATTAAAACATGAAGATAATCGTTAGAGCGCTTTTGAAGAAAATTTCCATATATATATATATATATATATATATATATATATATATATATATATATATATATATATATATATACATACAATTTTAACTCGTATTATAGTATAGGATTAATATGATGCAAGACCAGACTTGGACCACGTAGGACGCAATAATCGCCTTTATAGAATATAATATATAAGATAATGTCATAGGCCTTCTCCAAACTAATGTCATGCAGCAATTAGAGCTAAGTGTAGAGTGAAGGAGGAAACACTTGAGATGCGAGAACAAATGCTGGAGTTTTTGTCACTTTCGATTCTAACCTGAGAGTTGCAGAAGAGCAATTTTGAGCACGGACACGACAGAAATGTTGTCCCAAAAATGGTTACATCTTCTGAAACCAATTTTCATTGAGACAAGCTCGTAAAATTTATTTCTTTTTAAAAGAAATGTAATAATAAATAAAATAACAAGTTACTTTCATAAATGCTTCCACTGCCTTGACTGTTCTAGAATGTTCTCTTTCAGCGTTCACTGCGATTCTTTTCTTTGCTTGTCTTTGCCTGAAAGAATATCATAAGTAGAATACCAAAAATATCATATCTTTGTTACTTGGAAATGCTCGTCTTGAGAATCGGCAAAAATGTACGTGTAGTGAATAGGGATCTTCAAGGCTTTTTTTGTTACACTCACCCCATCAATACACAACATGTTACATTTATCCGTGGTTTTTTACTTAGGTTAATCTTACGTTTTTGATAACTTTTTTTTAATTTACTTATGTTCAATCGTTGGTTTTCTTTAACAGTTCACGTAACCCATTACATATTCGAATGCCTTTCAGGAAGGGAGTGTAATTTTATGAATTAATCTTTGCATACGAAGCATATTTCGTCGATTCTTAAAAGTTTTTTTCTTTACGAAAAGTGATTGTGTCCCGACGGTGGATTTACATTTTGTGAAAATACTATTACTAATATTTACTCTCTTTTAAAATGTACTTACCTACTCACTGCTCTGTCTTGACATTATTTGTTTTAATATATCGGTTCGTGGAAAGATAGTCTTTGCAAAAACGATATTTAGCTAAGTTCCAACAATTTATTTGTTAAAATAAAAATCATCCTTCCCTACAAAACCTCCCGCGGACGCCCATTACTGTATCTACCTATTATGTGTACAAAATACAATAACAGCATACTATATTGGTCCTATATTGGACCTATATTGACCCAAATATTCTGGTTGAAACTTGACTCTGGGCCTGGTATGAGTCAATTTACTGTGCTTTTAAGGGTAAAACCCCGTTTCATTAATGTAAACCTGTACATAGATATGAAGGGTGCAAAGCAAAAGACGTACTTATATAGTTTTGTATGAAATGATGGTTCAGGGGGCTCCTTCGCTCCGAGTCTTCTTTCTAAGTTGAAGCGCATAATTTCCATCTCAGTCTCGTCATACTTATACAATGATATAACATAATAATATAATATACAATAGGATATTAGAACAGTTCTCATTACAACAATACTGAAAACATAAGTATGTCTATCAATAACTGAGACTTCCATTGATTGGTTATATCTAGATTAAACAAAAAGAACTCTACCTAATTCTAATTACATATCAATAATACTTTTAATACTTTAAGCCAGTAAAGTAATACCCTGTTGGTCCAGGGAAGCTAATAGAACAACTTTATCAATTACAGCAAGTGTGGTTCTATACAAAACATTTGTGTGGCCAGCACAAATGCTCAGTCGCCTTTCCATCAAAACGAAGTAATGTTAATTTACCCATAAAAACTGGGAAGACTTTTTTTGGGACAAGTTTCAGACTATGGTTTAAAAAAAATACCGTTTTTTTTTAAACCTGGATTCAAGCCCGTTATCTTTACAGTTTGGTGAAGATCGTGTCTATGCCTGATTGGATGACGCCGCCCCTGTAAATAGGCAACACATCAGACACACATAGAAATAGATCAAAAGATGTTTCCCCACTGTGGGTTACGGTGGCCGAGCGGCTGCGCGTTCGACTGGCTATTCGAAGGTCCTGGGTGTAAATCCTGATGGAGGACAGGAAAGCGTCCGTGAGTCTAACCAGCTCTGATGGGTACCTGACATTAGTTGGGGTAAGGTAAAGGGGGCTGGGCATTGTGCATGCCACACATCCCCTAGTATGCCGTGGCCAGAGAAACTGATGAACGCTGCTTCACTAGCCTTATGATCAGTTTGGTCCGAATGGTACTTTACTTACCACTAGAAAGCCTATGCTCTTCCAATTAATCTCCTCAAACCGCTTTGAAATGATGAACGGCAAGTCTTTCAGCGGGGACATCTTCTGTAAGAAGGAATTCTCATGTGACAAAGACAAATACCATCCTGAAAAAAAATAATATTTGAAACATTATTTTTAGAATATCTGCCCATTGTTTGGCTTATTCAAACATAATAAGAATTTAAACTCTGTTGGAATGCCAATCCGATCGACTCTGGATTGTATCCAGACTAAACGCAAAGATTCTTTACCCCGGGGATCGGAGGATGTCCCTCAAGTCTTCCCATCTCTGATGGATACCTGACTTTAGTTGAGTTAAAAAAGTAAAGCAATGTCGAATTGCACTGGGCAGCACTGGCCATACTATCTAAGGTAACTAGTGAACGACGATTTACAAGCCCCATGCATAGTTATGAATTTAAAGGGATGGGCCTACGTTATGTAATACAGAGGCAACAGAAACATAGATCTTTAGTTCAAATACTATAATAAGATGGACCGCTTGCTTTAATTTTTCTGCTATTTGATGACGAGAATGACTTCTTTTTGGAATTCCCGATTCCCTTTTTGTACCGTGCACTTCCGTTTTATTTAATTGCTATGATTTTCTCAATGAAAAGTTAAAATCGAAAGTTGTATACAGCGGAAACATTAAAGCAAGCGTAGGAGCGTAGAAGTCATTTAAGACAGCGTTACTGGATGCGCACGGAAAAAAGAACATAGGGCCAATAATCTCTAAATATTAAGCAAGCAGTCCATCTTATTATAGTCTTTGCTATATCTAAAAAAGACTTGTCCATTTTCAAACACAATGATCTAATTTCTTTTGAAAAAGTAAACTTTCTTCTCAGACCATTCAGTATAATGCGCATTGTTTTGTTTTTTTTGTGTAGTTTATAATCTATCTTCTAAGATTATGAGTATGATTGTGTGGTGAACACGATGCTCAGTTTAAAATTTCCCCTGACTGATGGATGCAAATGCTTTATCAGAGATAACACCTGACGTGTAATCTAGTCAATGATGCTGATAACCGTGCATCATTGAAAACCCCCATCAAAATGCAAGGTTAAACCATAGACTATAACATACATGGACCGCTTGCTTTAGTATTTCTGCTATATGATGACTTTAAACACTGATTTTCGGAATTCCCAATTCTAAATAAAGTAATTGCTATACGGGAAATAAAGTTATTGATATACTAGTTCCGTTTTATTTAATCGCTATGATTTTCTCAATGAAAAATTAAAATCGAAAGTTGTACAGAGCGGAAACATTTATAGATCAGTGTTGTTTGCGCACGGAAAAAGAACATAAGCTCTAAAAATAGAGCAGGAGGTCCATCTTATTATAGTCAATGATAATAGGATTAATAGGCCACAAGTATTCATTTAAAGTCGAAAAAATGCGATTTAATAAAACGGAACTTGTATGACAATTACTTTATTTAGAATCGGGAATTGCAAAAAAAAAGCATAAAAAACTAAAGCAAGCGGTCCATGTATATTATAGTCTATGGTTAAACATACACACTTGATAAAAGTACGACGCAATTTTCTTATGTTCAGAAGGAGCGTCTGTAAATTCTAAGCTAAGTCCAAAGACTTTGAAATGATGGACTGCTTGCTTTAATATTTCTACTATTTGATGACTAAAATGACTTCTTTTCGGAATTCCCGATTCTCGTTTTTAATTTGTAATGTACACTTCCGTTTTATTTAATCGCTATAATTTTCTCAATGGAAAATTAAGATTAGAACGGCGTTATATTGGCTGTGCTCGGAAAAAAAGAACACATAAGCTCTAAAATAATATAGAGCAAGATTCTAATGGCAAGTCTTACCATCAAAACAATGCATGGGATAATTACAAATAACTCCACCATCAACATAAGTGTCCCTCTGGCCGTTGTTGTCATAGAACCGTGCAGCGAAGACAACTTTTTATTTCAACAGATAAAAATGTAAACAATATTCTTTTAAAAGTCATTTGGAGCTTATGAATATCAGTAGTTATCAAGTTTATGTCTTATTTATACATTTGTTAACGAAAGAATGAAAAACAGAGTGGTATTAACCTTAAGAAATTTCACCCTTTCATCTTTTTTAAACACAATCAGTAACACGTTTCTGTTGAAATTTTAAGATGTTAACTAAAAATTAATTACAAATTTAAAAAAAATATATTTTTTTTAAATTATAGATTTAATTCGAAAGAATTTTCTGGAATTTTCGAAGAATAACTCTGATAACTATAATTTTGCACATCATTTTTTTTTCACATAACATAAAGCTAAAAACCAATTTTTGTTCTAATTTCGTTAGATAAATTTATACAAGTAAATGTTTTTTCTGAGTGGTATTCGGGCAAGGAATGGGTTTCTTGTACAATTTAGGAAAACCAGCAAGGTTGCCTCAAAATGCAAGTTTAGTATTTAAGTGACTCAACGTAGGCGTAGGGAATAGCTTTCTATTTCTGTTAAAGAAGGCATATAAACTCTAAGATTACATCAGATTTCTCGTTGGTATTTTTTTAAATTATATAATATGTTTGTATCAAGCACAAGTCATACCTGGTATTGACATTGACATCCTGACAGCTTCCCTGATTGGCATGTCAGGAGTTGTTTTGACATGGCAGTACTCTACTCTCATTTGGTTCAAGTTCGTCACAACAACGCAGAGCTCTATTTTCTTCTCTTTGTATAGCTGTCAAATAAACTCATCACTTTTAATGTAATTACACAGTAATTACATACTTATACTTACATACTTACTTACATGCATTTAATTAACCCAGATATACCGATACAACTAATTCATGAACACTCTTACATCGTAAAATGTCATATCAGGATTTCCTTCTGCAGATTTAGTCTTGATTTTCTCCCCGAACCATTTGTAAACGGCTTTACCAGGATTCCAACCAAAGTATTTCAAGACATTAGGCAAGAGGCTGAAAATTCCAAAAGAATGATCTGTGGATTACAAACGAAAATCTGTGTTATCTTATCTTATATATTACAGACGCTCCTTTTATAAAGAATATTATTGCGTCCTAAGTTCATCCGTGGACCGAGTCTAGTCTTGCAGCTTTATTAATGGTTTAAATGATGTTGTTACTGGTTTTCCTAGTTTTTTCGGGGAACACATTTCATTACCGAATGCCAATCGGGAAGAAAGAGTACTTATAAGAATTTTTTCTCGCATAAGGGGCAAGCAAAATGTTTTTATCCTTATGTTTATCTGAGCATTGCAAAAGGTTGTTCCCATTGTACTACATATTTATTATTGAAAACAAAAAACAAACAGTTTGATACTTTACCGAGGAAAAGTTTGTCATTATTTCGGGCGTTAAATTCTTCCATATCCGTAGAAGTAAAGCCAAGGTCAACAAAGCAGGCATATATTGCCCCAACACTGCTCCCAGCCACCCGCTTTATTTGCTGCATCATGCCCAGGTCTTCTAGACACTTTCAAAACCAAATAATAGTGAAAAAATGGAACAAACGGTCCATAGTTCAATATAATATGACAGTGGAAGTAATGAACATTATAAAATAGAACGTCAGGAAAGTCAGAAGCGACAATGATTAGTAAGGTGTTGCTGTAGGATCGCAGTATGATTATGGCTTTGAAAGGGTTAACTGATCTATTTGTTAAATGAACAAAAAATCTTTAGTTGAAATATAACATTATATTGAGTTTATATGATTATATTATATACAAGTGAATGGGAAAACAATTGCCCGAGTCTTCTAATCTATCTAATCTATTTAATCTATCTAATCTATCTAATCTATCTAATCTATCTAATCTATCTAATCTATCTAATCTATCTAATCTATCTAATCTATCTAATCTATCTAATCTATCTAATCTATCTAATCTATCTAATCTATCTAATCTATCTAATCTATCTAATATATCTAATCTATCTAATCTATCTAATCTATCTAATCTATCTAATCTATCTAATGTACCCAATATGCCCAATCTATCCAATTTATCAAATCTATCTAATCTATCTAATCTACCTGATCTACCTGATCTACCTGATCTGTCGGATATATCCAATCTATCCAATCTATTCAATCTATCAAATTTATCCAATTTATCCAATCTATCCAATCTATCCAATCTATCCAATCCACCCAATCTATCCAATTTATCTAATCTATCTAATATATCTAATCTACCCAATCTATCCAATTTATCGAATCTATACTGTTACACTTACTCTAATACAGCCTGTGTAAGCGAGGCCTTTGTTCCCTCCACCTTCAAAGATCAGGTTTTCAAAAGGATACTTATATTCCTCAATATTTACAAGACTTGCTTGTCTATCCAGCTCGTCCATTTCACATCTCTGATGGCTATTGGCTATTGAGATTACAGTACACTGAAACTACTACAACACTATTTCAGATGAACATACGAAAACAAATATATATTTTACATCTTATAACTATAAGCAGTATTGTAATTGGGGCGGGGGAGGGGCTGAGCGGCCGAGCGTTCGGCTGGCGTAACGAAGGTCCTGGGCTCGAATTCTGATGAAGGCTAGGATTTTGTTTCCTTGGACTTCCGGGTGTCCTTGAGTCTACCCAGCTCTGATAGGCACCTGACTTTTAGATAAGGTCAAGTAAAGGCGGACGAAAGTATAGTTCACCAGTTTCTGTAACCAAGGCATACTAGGGGATGTGTGGCCAGCACAATGCCCGGCCGCCTTTACTCTCCCTCAACTGGGAAGACTCAGGGACACCCTGAGAAAAAAAAATTGGAACCAAATCCTTTAGTAGGATTCGAACCCAGAACCTTCGGATCGTCAGTCGCACGCGCTGCCTATCGGCGACCGTGCCATATATGTTGTGTATATAAGAGGGCAATATTTTATGAGTTTATGGTCAGGTCAAAGGTCGGGAATGTGTTTACATCTAAAGCACCTTAAGAAATTCGTGAGCTAATAAAGTGTTACTAATTTTAAGCGAGAATTCGGTTAATTTGTTTTATTACAGTTTAACGTTTAAAAAAACATTCTACAATCTTTTATACGAAATATTATTTTTTAAATAAAAGAATTCCATGAAACGTTTACAAATTGTAATATATATATAATATATATAATAAAAGTATGACGATTAGATGTTTAATGATTAGTGTCTTTTCAAAAGTAAAACCAGTTAAATGCAATATTTATGATAATTAACAGTTATAGCCTATTTAGGCTAATTTTAAGTATTAAAAGTCTGGATTTATTGGTTAGGAGTTTGATCTAATAAGTACTATATAGTCTAAACATACTAATATTCTGTAAAAAAAAAACAATACATGTTAAAAAAAAGTTACCAAAGCACTCATTCAACTCCTCTTCATTTAGCTCTTTGTTGAATGCCCTTTCTTCCAAAATGTGTAGTGCTTTTTGCCTCCTGCGGTAAAGAAACAAAAATATGTGCAACCTGTTGCAATGCTCAGAAAAACACAAGGACGAAAACACGTTTCTTATTCCTTATGCGAGAACAAATGCATTTAAGTACTCTTTCTTCCCGATTGGCATCCGGGCATGGAATTGGGTTGCCTGAACAAAACTAGGAAAACCAGCAACCTAACATCATTTAAAAACATTAATAGAAATGCAGGACTAGACTCAAACCACGGATGAGCGTAGGACGCAATGATCTTCTTTATAGAAGGAGCGTCGGTAATGTGTATGATAAGAATACAAAAGCGCTTACATGGCCGAGGCTTCTGCACTTTCTTTATCATTAGGACCACTTGTACTGTTGCCCATCCCTGTAGATAGACAGCAACAATTTGACTTTTAAAACTAATTTAAGTGACATAAAGTCACACTTTCAAGAAGATAATAGGATGAAAGAACATTAGTTTTCCAAACTATCAAACCACTGCACTGCCTAGCACGCTGCTGTTGGCATGTGTCTATTGTGCACAGCCCATTTGCCTGATGTCATGCTATTCATTACATTGAAAACACATAACCATTTTAAATCATCAATTAGCTCTGTCTCCTAGGCTAGAGTAATATCCGTGTTCTCAGTTGTATGTTAACTGCGCTCTGAGCTTACATTATGTTTGTTGGCAGCGCTATTCAAATATTATTATTATTTTCTCCTACATCCAGTGCACATAATACAGCTATCCATTTTACCGATGTCATGTATATCTGTATTACACTAAAACCCATTTTATGATGTCTTGCATCTATTGGGCTGAGAAAAGATATCCATCTTCCTGATATCATTCATCCATTACACTGAAAACTGAAAACAAGCTACACATTTTTTCTTACGTCTTGGCTCTATTGGGCTGAGACAAGATATCCATTTTTCTGCTGTCATTATTCCATCACACTGGACGATGCACAACAATTCTCCCGTGTCAGTGAAAGCTGTTACAATGACGTTTTGTACACTTAAAACTTTGAAGCAAACGTTGTTCAAACACTGCCATACTCTCGAATTACCACCCCAAAAACAACAACCTCTCACATAGTGAGCTAGTTGGATTAACTTTCATACGCTCGTCAAGAAAACCTGCAAGCGTTTTGTGTATTAGACCCTTGCGATTACATTAATGTTATTAATTTAAACTCGTATCAATCCAGGCGTTGTCTTCTTGTAGTAACACATGAAGGTTTGCACCTCGTGATTGTTTTGCGTTGCTGAGGCTGTTAATGATTGATGTTCCGTGGACAGCTGCATTGGATATTACATGAATGGTCATTAGCACGTCTTTACCGATAACGAACATGCTAGCATACATTAGCCTACCGGTTGTTTGACAAAGACTGGGGAGATGAGGCGGTAAATAGTTGCTTGTCTGTCCGACCGTATGTTTGCATGCGTGTAATTCTATTATGTTTGTGTTAGTGTGTTTATCAATTAGTGTTTATGCCTGTTTGTCATCAATAAAAAAATTTGAAAGAGAGTGAACACTAAGAACAATAATCAAAAGAGAATTTGATTTGAAGAAAATTGATATTAGTTACTGCAGTTTCAATTATGTGTGGGTATCGGGGTCCTTGAAATGACCAGGTGAAAGAATAACCCCACTGCTAGCCCCACTTTCATGTCGTAAAAGGCGACTAATAGTCGGTTGTGCATTGGGTATAACCCGGGCACGTAAAACTTGTACCCCCTTTGAGGTGCTGTTTGACAGAGGTCCAGTTTGCACTACCTGGATAGAGGTTTTTGCGCAACCCCTGCTGGGGAACTCTGGTGTTGGTAGCATGGGGATGACTGGATGTTAAGCCGTGAAGGGGCCTGGATCCAGGATGTGACAATTCCACTGAGTATTCCCAGAATCTAAAAAACTAAATGGCACAACTGAGTGTCATAACCATTTGGATAGCTCAGTGGATGGCGGAGATTGGACCATAGGCCAGCCCCACCTCGGTACAACTCAGCCCTGACTCAATGCAGCCCGATCCCGGAGTACAACTCACAGGTGCTGGGCACAGAACCGAAAACTCTCTTGAACTGCGGGGTTTGAAAAAAACCGCAAAGGAAACCCCAGGATAACAATGTCAATTAATTTATAAATGTATCATCTATCTATCTATCGTTCTATCGCTCTATCTATTTATCTGTCTATCTATCTATCTATCTTCTATGTATCCATCTATTAAATATTAATATCTATATCAACCATCTATCTAAAATATACTATCCCGCTTTTTATCTATACATTCTTGTTATTCTTTTTATCTCTATGTCTAAATATAGGCTATATTATTTTTTTTTATCTATCGTATATAAATGTGTATATGTATTAATATATCTATATGCATATCTATCTAGCTATCTAGCTATCAAAAGATGTATGAATAAAAAAAAAACATAAGCAAGAAAGCCAATGTATACAAATAGTAAAAGGAACAGAATAAACTTAAAGTAAATGAACAAAATAACGTTTTTGTAAAATAATATAAAAGATAACATAAAAAACTTCGTTTGCAATTTTAACTACTTGAGTTTTCACACAATTAGCTCAACTCAAACACATATAGAAATTTTAAAAATTGAATAGCTATATGTATTACCTTAGCAAAGGACGTAAGACGTACAACTTCTTCTTGTCATAGGAACAAAAGCTACTTTGCCTCCTAATACATCTGCAAGTATTACAATAATACTTTGCCTCCTAATACATCTGCAAGTATTACAGTTACAATAAAACGTTCGCCCCAAAACAAAGAGTTATTAATTATTCCGGTATTGTGTAAGTTTTTATGTCGCCCGAGTAATGCTAATAAAAAATATGTTTCATTAGCTCAGCTGCCCACTTCATCATTCTTCACCGCCAGATTTAGACCGACCACCACCAATTCATAAGATATGATATCACTTATATTTATTTTAATCTATCGAAACATAAATTTAAACTTAGTTTACAAAGAAAGGGAGTATAATAAAAACTTTGTTTTTATGGGTTAGTTTATTGTCTCATTTTAGCATCTGTTGATTAGGCGTGTCACATTTTCGAACAAATATATTATAACTTTTCAAAGTTTGAGCTAAAGATGACCGTACAAATAAAAACATATTCTAGAACAGGGGTGTCGGCAACTTTAGACACGCTCGTGTCAGACTTGGCATGCAGAGGGATTTTCAATGGCACGCGGAAGACCTATAGAAAATGGAAAATCGAGTCTTTTCTACTATAAAATTAAGTGCTAGAACAGGATAAATATTAAACTCTTGGCACGCGGAGTGAATTAGGAATCCTAGTTAGACACACTATTATAAAAAAGTTGCCGATAACTGTTCTAGAAGACAATGGTGCTAAATCATTTTATTTTTCATTTAAGTGGTTTAGCACCTTTTGAAAGTGGACTGACTACTCAACTGTTATAACTTATACCATAACATTGGCTTACCATACATTTTGCATATCTTTAAAAATGCCTATCATTATAGTCATGTTTTATATCATTCATAGTATATAATACGGACATATATATATATAAATACTGTACCTTTTAAATTGATGGAAAAGATCTTATTGTTCTATGTGTCAAACTCTTGTTTGTCATTTGAATGTAGGAAAAAAAAACGAACTCCTTTAATAAAGCAGCCAAATGTCACTCTTGTCAAGACAATGACATGTCATACAGCACTTGACACAAAAAAACAACAACAGTGGAACGAGCGTCTGAATACGCTGAAAGATATTTTTCTAGTGAATTTTAGTTTCGTATTTCTCTCTCTTTCTCTGTTCTAGAAACCGAAACCAAATTAATATAAATGCGGAGATATACAAGTTTATATATATATATAAAAAAGGTAGGGCATTGTTTACAGGAAGTTAAGGACCTTGTGGTGCCCGGTGCCATCTATCCTGTGTTATATTTACATACAGTGAAATATAAGCTGCCAGACTGATGTGAGTTAGTGTGTGTGGGGGGGAGGGGGCTACCAATACTGTAAGAATCAGTGGTAAAATGATACTTTATAGATAGGCACCAGTCTAAAAATGCGTAAAAAAAATATTTAGAGCAGGGTCGGCAACCTACGGCACGCGAACCAAACACGGCATCCATTTTCCATGGCACGCGAAGGACCTCCGAAAAAAATGTATTTTTTGTATGCCCTATCCTTTTCTTTTTTTTTATTTATTTTTGCATCAGCCAAACGTTAGATCTATATTTTGCTGGCCAGCGACTGGCTGTACTCAGAGGTCTTATACTCTGAACTCTGAATGTAATTTAATATTTTTAAATAGCATATTTTCTTTCACTTAAATCAAAGTACCGCCATGATTCTCCGTCGTTTGCCTGTCTGTTCGAAAACATTTCAGTTTCAGCATTTCTGCATTAAAGGATGCTTACTTCAAGCGAATGCGACGACTACTCTAGATCTACTGTGGATTGTATTATATCGCAAGCCAAAGAGATATCGCATACAAATAATAAGGATTTGCGAACCATTGACTGAATTGTTTTGTGCGATTTCAACGATGCTATTTTGAAGAATTCTCTTTCTTATTTAAAATTAAAAAAAATCGTGTGCCACCACAATGAAAAAAACTTTCCAAAATTTTGTTTTATTATTATTGTTTAACTCTTTCCATACGTTTCGCCATACTGTATGCCGTAACATTATGGCTCGGCTTGATTTTACGTATGGAAAGAGTTAACATCCCTAAATTTAAGGTCTTTTAATTGATTAATATGACTCTTTTTATACTTCATAGTTTTATTATTATAACTTACTTTCTTTCTGGTACAATTCACTATTTATTAAGTGCTATATTTGAGACTTATATTAATTAACAGATGATTTCCGAAAAGTTATCATAATTTCATCATATCTGTGTATATTTAATTGAAAACGTTTTCAATTGTGCAAAACGTGATATTATTCCGGCGATGTATCAGAGTATAATTTAAACAGTGCCCATAAAATGGCAGAAAAAAATACTAAAATTCGAACAACGTCCGTTTCAAGACATTTGGACAAAAGAATATGGATTTGTCCAACAAAAGAATCTCGCTGTAGTCAATGTTCTTTCAGTTGTGAAAGTGTTGTATGTCGTACGTCCAGTGTACAAAGACATTTTGACACCAAACATAAAATTAAAATCTGGAAGGAAGCTAGGTAGAAAAGTCGTCAGCTATTCTTAACTGCTGGATATACCTCCCTGAATTGTTCATTTATTGAATTCGCTCTACTTTTAGCTTTTGGGTCAACTTATATAATATGTGAACAGATTTTCTCACACAGAAAATTGTTTTAAGCCGACAAAAAGACTTGTAAATATGTTTGTATGGCATTGACTGCAAAAAAGCAAACAGCTCTATACACTGGCTAATAGAAGAAGAAGCCCCCGACTACCTTCGCTCTTGTCTCGAGCTCTATACTGTAAGAGACAGAAGGAAACAAGGTCGAAGTCAGGACCGATAGATAGTGTTCATTAAATATATAGAAGTGGACGTTGATCTCACTTGAGTGCATATGTGGAGAACAGGAGGTGAATCGATGTATGTTGAATTGTGTTGTATTATAAGTACATATTAAATCGCTTGCCAGAAACTCGCCTTCCTCGATTCATTGTTTTAGAGAAAGAGAGTGAGGAAGTCGGCACGCACTCCTGATAGTATAATAATAATAGTATGTCAAATAAAGTCAAATAAATTTGTCACATCTGACAAAAGACAAGAATCCCATTGACACGTATATATATATATATATATATATATATATATATATATATATATATATATATATATATATATATATTATGTTATAATGGACCAAGTTAAGACAAAAGTCCACACTCTACACAAAGGGCCAATAATCAAACTATTTTATAAAAATATTACGTTTTACATAGTTAAGCCCCTTGAGTAAAGTTGGACCACCTGTTGCTGTTCCACAAACTTGGCACACAGAGCCATTTTCAATGGCACGCTTAAGACTTAAAAAAAGGAGATTTGTTTTTAATTAATGCAAGTTAAAAGAACGTGAGTCAGCTTAATTAATGGCTGCTGCTTGTCAGACTTCACGAAAATCACGTTGGACGTCCAGTGCCGGCTCTAGGGTTTTTGGCGCCCTAGGCAAAAACAAATTCTGCGCCCCCATTGAAGTGCCTTCGGCTGGGTCTGACGGGTATGGAACTTCGAAATTAGGTTTTTGTTAATAATTTTTATAGCCCATCAAAGAATATTAGTTTAGAAACTTTGATTGATGACTGTGAAATGTAAATAAAACAGTTGAATGAAAAGTAACAATGGCTTTGCATTATAGATTAATAATTAGAAATCTAAATTATTATTAGAAAAGTTACTTAACACACAGTTTTACATAAGATATATTATGGGTTTATAGGTTTTATACCTGCATTGTGTACAGTTCTCTTAATAACAAACCGAAACTCACGGTTAGATTATAGATATTTGTTTCAGTTTTTGTAACAAAAATGCAAGACTAGACTCGGACCACGGATGGGCGTAGGACGCAATAATGTTATTTATAGAAGGAGCGTCTGTAATGTATAAGAAGATAAGACACTTTAAAAATACACAAATACTACTTGATATTGTTTGATATTGGATTATTGTTTTCTTAACTACGGTCCAAAAGTCACTTTTAAATACTGATTACCAGTAGGCTATTTATACTCCTAAAGACTAAAACCTTAATGGTGCTTTTCTTTCTTTCTGCTTAGCAAATTCTTGAATGAGGGCTTTTGAGTCTGTCTTGCTATCTCACTTTCAATAGAAATTGTCGCCATACCGGCAAGTCTCTCCTGACACATTGTACTACGCAGATAGTTTTAAATTAGTTTAAGTTTTGAAAAACTTAGTTCAGCACTATCTACGGAAAGTGGCAACGTAAGCAAAATACGAAGGGCTACACAAATGTTAGGAAATCCATTTTCAAGATTCTGTTGGTAAATGTAGTTTAGGACTTTTTCAGTGTTTGATACTGAGTCATGAAGATGATGAGAAATTGCTCTTAATTCAGAACACTGTCGTACAGCAGCAATGTCAGATTCATTCAAACCCTCATCTTTTTCAATTGTTAATGCTTTTTCCAAGTTTTTGCACATCGACTTAACCTCTAATGTAGTCTTGTTTTCAAGGTCATGAATGTTGTACGAAAATCCAAAGACACCAGATACTTTATTTAACTAAGAGAATCTTTATTTTATCGCATTAACAGCTGTGTCTAAAGCAGCAAAAAAAAAAAAAGTGGATTTTGAAACTTTCTGAGGGGTTACCTGCAATATTTACATATTCATCTGTTGATTCGTAATCAACCATGTTCTTATTTTTTTAAATTCGGATCTTCTATTTCTCAAATACTGGTTCTATTCCATACTACTGCATTAGCCTCAACCAGAACTCTATTGAACTCTAAATCACTTCTAGATGTAACCAAAAACTCGTTTTTTTTTAGGTGACCAATTGCTCTCTGGAGACTCAAGTCCTTTTCTTGCAGTATCTTACTAGTTATGTTTACTTCAAACAAAATTTTGTGCTATGTGACTAGTGCAACAATAAACTTGAAGTATGAGATATCTTTACGTAACCCAAGAGCTTCTACTTTCGCAATACTGCCACTAGATCCAATGGGCCGTAATGCTGCTGAGAGTTAACACCCTTGCCCCTTTTACAAGTCAAACTTATATGACTGACTTGTAAAAGGGGCAAGGGTGTTAACTCTTAGCAGCAATACGGCCCATTAGTGTCTTCAGAAATCTCTTCCAAAGCATCACAAACATGAGATAACTGGTAGCGCAGAGGTGTTAGTGCATCAATTCGACTGGACCATCTTGTGCCACTTAGGGGATTTAATGTACTCGTTTTCGTAATTAACAGTCTGAAAATGCACGAAAACAACTGCATTGCCAATGAAAACAACCAAGAGCCCCCACGACTTACGATTCAAGAACTGACTTGAAGGACACGGTCACGTCACTTCACTATGATATTACGCCGCCGCATCGCATCCAGGGTGTGGCAGGAGGAAGTTATGGGTTGCCCTTTTGCACTCCGCTAAGCACAGCGAGGTTACAAACCTAAGTACTGTTACGGTATACTCTCCTATTTTCTACAACTTAAATATACTTCTCTTCGCCTTTCATTACCTAGAGATTCATCTGCCTATTCTAGTAGCACGCAGAAGTACTAAACTTTAATAAGCTTTTAGTTTATATTTTTAAATCCCCAAATTAAAAAAAATCCTCAATTTTGCGCACCCCAAAATTTTGCGCCCTAGGCAGCCGCCTAGTTCGCCTATATGGATAAGCCGGCCCTGTGGACGTCGGGTGTTAAAGTTCAGGAAAGTTAGTGTGCGAAGACATGATCGTTGGACTTTGCGATCTGTGATTGAATCTATTGTTAAGATTTTTTAGTTTCTAACCCTTTATTGATTTACAGGCAATTCGAGTCTACTCTACAAGCATGTTCTACTGAATAACATGAAGATCATCTGTTGTACATAGTGTTCACTGCCTTAAACGTAAAGTCTTGAATAGATTCGTTTCTTGTCTGAAAACAGTTAAAGGTGTTTCTTGCTGAAAAAAAAAGCCCTACATTTTTCGGAATGGATTAAGGAGAACTGGCTTTTGAAGCTTGTGTGCCTGAATGACATGGCGACAAATTTCAATAAAGTTTAATATGGATTTACAAGGACAGGTACAAACTGCACTTAACACTGTTCGGTCACTGGAATGGATTTGCGTTGAAACTAGACACATATTTCCCCATGAAATCAAATTCAAAATATTTAAATACTTCCCTAATTTAAGTTGTTTTTTTTCCAGATCAATATATATTGAAGATAGATGAGGTTTTTGAGAAAAACACGGAAGCAATCGAAACGGAGTTTTCTATCAAAAGTGAGGCCGGGGATGGTCCTGCGGTTAGTTCACCGGACTGTCAACCGACACGTCGCGGTTTCTATCCCTGCCGCCAACCGATCCCTGCCGCCCTGCAGGAGTTTTAGGCCTAGTGGACGTAATAATCTTCTATCTAGAAGGAACGTCTGTAAAACTTATAAGATAGGCAAGATTTTCAAATTCACGGAACAATGTTTTCATACCGTATCGAATACTTACTTACTTGATCTAACTATTACCTAATTATGTCTCGATTGTTTTCTTCTTTATTGGAGAGATATTGACGATTTTAAACTTCAGCAAATTGAATATAAAACAGTCAAAAATAGTGGGCATCAAAATGTATCATTTTTGCGGGAAAATCTTGACGGAAGCTGTTTAGGAACGTCATCTGTTTTTATCGTGGCTAGATCAGGGCAGGGATCGGCAACCTACGGAACGCGTGCCAGTCTTGGCAAGCAGAGTGATTTTCAATAGCACACGGAAGACCACCTAAAAAGTCTCTTCAACAAGATACAGAGTGCTAGAGCATAATGACTATTGAGCTGTTGGCACACTGACTGAGTTAGAAATCCTGCTTCAGCACACCATTATCAAAAGGTTGCCGACCCCTGCTCAACTGTATCTAGGTTTAGTAATTCAACTATTAGTGTTTCGCAAGTTAGTAGTAAATACTCACTTATATTTTTCCCTGCAGCTCTGTTCCAATTTTGGTCTAGATTTTTTTCATATGTTTTTGTGATGATTCCGTAAAGTTTTTTCTATATTTTTTAGTATAGATCTAATTAATGATCTTATATTTTCTGCTGCAGACGTTTCTTCATTGCAGACGATTATTTAAACGTATCCCTGGTTTGAGTCTAGTCTAGCATTTCGTTTAGGTTTTTAAAATGCTGTTTAAGCGGCTTGTTTTCCTGGTCTGTTCAGGTAACCCATTCCGTGCCGGGATGCCACTCGGAAATAATGTTGTAATGCTAGAGATGGCAAGTGTTTCAGTATTTACACTTAGCTGCTAAATCCATGTTCAGATCTTCAGATATATAATAATGTAATAGCTCTGGGCGTTATTTGATATGGAAAGAAGGTGAGTGCAAAAATGTTATGTTCGATATGTTACCAAAGGACAACCCAATCTTATCTACACCTCCACCTCTTGGGATAAAAAACAACAAAACAAATTCCCGCCTCCCCATCCCTGTACACGCTTCCCTGTTCGACCTCTCGCCAACTAACTAGCCTGGATCGCGAGCCTGTCTCGTCTTCTCCCACGCAGCTACCACTCACACTGTAAGGGAGCTTATCGAAATTTGAACTAATGAATGTAAAAATACAAAAATTGCATAGTTTGGCGGTTAATCTAGACAGACCCTCGACATTAAAAATACGAAAATAACACGTCTTAAAACACTAGAATAAACAATCACAATAAACTTATCTTTGAATGTGAACGAATTGTGTCTTTTACTTTTAATTATAGCAGTTAGAGTCAGAAGTTGTGTTAAAAAAAAGAGGAGAGATCTGATAGTATTGTTAAAAAAAGTTGGCAATAAAAACTATTTTTGATTTTTATGTGGCGTTTCTTTGACTGGGATTTTTTTTTTAAATATCTTATGATTGTTAAAAAAAATAATAGAAAAACGCTTATATAATATACAGAACGTCTGCAAAGTTGACTAGTGTAGGTGGATGAGTTTATTTCTAGGACTTCGATAATAAATGTGTCTTTAGACATTTTGGAGTTCAAGGATTATATTTGTGCGTGGTTGTCAGCGAGTCTATTATCGTGTCACGCTCTGGGTAAGTAGACACAGTCTATAGACTACTAGATGTGATGATTGGTTAAATCTTCGTCTTTTATTTCATTCACTTTCAATTAATCCATCTATCTATTTATCTCTCAAAGTATATATGTATGATGTATTCAGATAAAAACGGTGAACTGCCCATTTTCCCCCTTCTGCCCATGAGTAAATTGGGTATAATATAAGTTATACATGTCCGGTATATAAAAGTTTTCTTTTGTGTATTGTATATCGGTCACTTTTACTGAAATACTTCACTGACCGGCACAAAACCGGAAACCTGGCAACACTGTAAACTTATAAGATATTTAGTTCATAAAAACCACAACACTTTAAAACACATTCATTACGCTAAACTTCGGTTGTTGTTCTAGTTATATATCTTTGTATTAGTTACCACGTATTGTTGTTAACGTTCTTATTTAAACATTTTGTTTCTCCATTTCTAGCTCAATGTTACCTTTAAATCCACTATTCACGTTTTAATTAGTTCTTTTGAACAATAACGTTATCTTGAAACGGTTGAAGCAGAGTGAATGAGAATTTATTATTACGTATATTAAAGTTAAAAAATATTATCTTTGCCACTTTCTGCTGATTAAATTAACGCTATAACAAACGTATTCATTTCGCTTGTACAGCTGCGCCATTTTTTAAGTGTGTTTTTATTCAACATAGGCTAATCCTTTATAAACAAGGCATGGAATTAATCATTACCACTTCCCTTTTTAATGCTTATACAATGAATTCTAAAAGCCTTAAAAATTTTTACGTCTAGAATAAAAGCAAATGGTGGGGCAGAGCGCTCAGAATATCCGAAAGTTCCGGGTTCGAATCTAGGTTGAAGCCAGTTTTTTTTGTACAATATCGTGTCTGGAGGATGCCCCCTCTTCCCAAGTCTACTCAGCTCTGATGTTAAATTGCAGACGGCTGGGCACACAATTCAGGCTGTTAGCCGTTGCCATGGAAACTTATGAAACATAAAAATCTTGTCCATGTAAAATAATAATAATATGGTAATTTATATAGCGCTTCTATCCATGCTATAAAATTTAGTATGCTCAGTGCGCTCTTGGAATAAATTGCAGTGGCAGTTGTATTGGTATGTAAGACACACAGCCACTAGCCAAAAACACTAGCCAAAGACACTAGCCAAAGACACTAGCCAAAGACACTAGCCAAAGACACTAGCCAAAGACACTAGCCAAAGACTAAGGTCTTTTAAGCTCTATTTTGTCTCAGATTCGCTCAGTGTCTGAGGCAAGCTGTTCCGTATAGAAGTCGACACTTTAATAATATTTATGATATATATCAATATCATTCCACTTCTTCTGCCACCATTTCAAAAAGCACGCATTAGACAAGGCTGCAGTGCTAGAGGAAAAGAAAGAACAATTTATTTTTCATCTTTCTTTCATAAAGCTTCGACAATAATATTTTCTTTTTTTTCCTATTCAAACACATTGCATGATGTATGATACAACACAAATACATTAGTGCATGATGTATGATACAAGACAAGTACATTAAAGATGGCGTACTCGTATTTACATGCAGTCAGATGCATTCAATAAAGAATGCGCTTAAAAGAGTTATACTTTTCTGTTATGAGTTATGAATGACATTTTTGCCCCCATTTTCAATGTTTACAATATTATGTGTGAGTATGTGTGTGTGTGTATCTGTGTGTTTGTCTGTGTTTATGCGTGTGTGTGTGTGTGTGTGTGTGTAATTTAATTTAATGGGTTCGCTTCCAAACGTGTTTTAAATTGTGTTTTACGTATAGCTGAAAAACAAATATTAAATAACATTCTAATATGAATATTGTTTTTATTATTTTGTTTAATATTGATACGCGTCGGATATGACCATGGCTTGTATTAGAAATAAACTTTACTGTTTTGTCATTACGTATCATAACATTTCTGTTCACACAGGCGCGAACACACAATTGCATACAGACATACTTACAAATACACTCCACACACACACAACACATACACACAACACATACACACACACACAATCGTATATTTATACACACTAAAAATATTCTAAGAGTGGTATTATCAGTTATTTGAGAAGATATTTGTTCAATATAAAACATAAATTAGTGAAAAGAATATTGATCATAATATATTCTTGATAAATTGTTACGTAGAAATGGTATAGAAAAAAATTAATCAAAAGATCGATTCCCCTTTAAGAGCTCTTTCCATAACCCTTACTCCCCCAAAAATTGATTGAAAATAATACAAAGACTTATTCGTATTATCTGATATTAGTTTAGTTGAGTAAAAGTGTCAGGGCATTGTGCTGGCCACGCAATCCACGGAGACACGTGAAAATGCCACATGTATCAAATGTTCTGACATGAATGTCATGAATTTACTGCCCATCAATCCCATTGGTTGTTTAACCACAACATATATACCGCAAAAGTTCTCAATCCTGGATAATTTTCTTTTAAAATTTCCATCAAAACGTAACACTGGTTTCTGATTCTATGTCCATAGCTGACCTATTAAATTTTACCTCTTTTTTTTCAATATTAACTTAATTAATTATATTATGTTACACTGTGGCTTATTATCGATTCGAAAAATATCTTTGATCAGAACATATTATTAAAAAAAAACTTGCCATTGCCTACAGATTTATGAGCCCCAAAGCGAATCCATTCTCTTGTCCCAATATCATTAGCTTGACATTTAATATAATTAGTTTTTTATTTACGTAATTGGGGCCTGGGGCCTGGATCCTAGGAGATTCACTTTGCTACGTTTCTTTTTTTTTTCTGTTCTTTTTCTTTCTTTTTTTTTATCTTAGTATTATTTTATCTTTATATTATGACTTGTACTAGTTTATATATTAGGCTTTTTTGACTGCCTTTATCGTATCTATGTAACAAGGTGGCAAATGTATATTGTTCATTGTTACGTCGGCTTCAACAAGACCTTTATCCCTCCTAGTGCTCCTGGCTGTAACATCAAGAAATCATTCTAAAAAAAAACAAATCTCTTTATTATTATGTTTTAATCAACAATAACACTCTTTTACAATGCTCAGACAAATCCAAGAATAAATGCATATACCGGTAAGTACTCTTTCTTTCCCGAGCGGCATCTGGGCATAGAATGGGTTGCCTGAACAGATCAAATAAAAACCATTAACTTAACATCATTTAAAACACTAATCAAACTGCAAGACTATAGACCCAAACACCCACGAATACGCAGTAGGACGCAATAATCTCCTGTAATGAAGAAGCGTGTGTAACATAATATTAGATCAGATATCGTCTGCCTATTTTCGTCTCACAGCGTTTCTCTTCAACCCTAACACTTCTCAACACTTTAATAAACACTCACGCCGTCGAAACAATTTTGAAGCTCGTTGAACTATTTTTATTTTTCTCCAACCTATTCTGTTTCAAGTAGTTGATTTATTTACACATTCAAAGGCTCGACAGCTGAAATGAAGATGGACGGCAATTTTCTGTGTGTTTTTTTTTTTTATTGAAACGTTTACCTAAGCAAAACAAAAAACATAAACAAACTTTGGACTTTTTATTTTTATAGCAACAATCGCGAACATTTTATCAGTATCTTTTTTTTTTTGGTTTGTTTAATTTCGAAATTTAATACTGCGTGGGATGGCTGGTGGGGGCGTGGGTTATTTCCGGAAATTCCCGATTGAACTTTATAAAAATGTATAAAAATAGATAGAGGCGAGAAACATCCCCTTGTATAGATAAGTGCGGCGCATTTTATAAAAGAGCGCTTATTGAGATTGGTGTGGGGTTTTATTTCTGTGTTTTAAAATGTTGTAACGGGGGGGGGGGGGGGGGGGTTAAAGGTTAAAGGTTAGTAACGGGGGGGGTTAAAGGCTAACAATTGATGCATGGTCCGTGACTAATTGTGTCAATGGAGCGCACATTTGATTGTTTAAACATATAATTCAGTTATATATAATTACATCTTTATATAAAGCAAATATAAATATAATACAAAATATAAGATAGATTTTAAAATATGATATATATATATATATATATATATATATATATATACACAGGGAGAAAGAGAGAGAGAAATATAGAGATATAATTAAATAGAAATAGATTTATATAGACATGTATATAAATGGATAGATAGATAGATAGACAGAAAGACAGACAGATAGATAGATAGATAGATAGATAGATAGATGGATAGAAGGACTCATAGATCGCTCGATAGATAGGCAGTTAGACAGATAGTCAGACAGACAGACAGGTAGATAGATAGATAGATAGATAGATATATAGATAGATAGTTAGACGAAAGAGAGCCAACCAATTAAGTGAGAAAGAGATATGGGATGGGGGAGGGGCAATGGTGGCTTTGATTTCATCCCCTCCCCCTCCCCTCCTCCCAATCTCTAGTTATTATTTTTGAGTCGAAATGTCTAAATGCTAAGAATTTAATGTAATCAAATGTTATCCAGATGTAATCATTAACGTTAGGAAGCAATGCTAAACATTAACATTAGGAAGCAATGCTAAACATTGCCATTTTTCTCTCCTACTAATGCATAAAAACCCACTACATACGATGACGTATAAATTAATCCTCTTCAAATAAACTCGTCAGATTGAAAGACATGATAAGTCGAAAACTTTCACAAAACGTAAAGCTGTTGATGGACTCTAACAGACACGCCGGCTTGGTGATTTGCAGACATGAGAAGCCAGGTGCAACGAAGACGTTTGCGTGACATTGACCTACAAAGATGGCATTGAGAGATTATATTTGCTTATAAGCCTCTCCGAGTGTGGGAGTGGCAGCGCGTTCTGCTGGCGTACCGAATGTAACCGAAGGTCCTGGGTTCGAATCCTAGTGAAGGCTACATTTTGTTTCCGGGTCTGGAGGGTGTCTAGCCCATCTCTAATAGGCACCTAACTTTATTAAGGGAAAAGTAAAGGTGGCAGGACATTGGGGATTGACCATACAATCTCGTAGTATACCCCGCTGCTTCACAAATGAAACAAATTTGATCGACCGGAATGGGGAGGTGGTCCTTAAGTTCTTTTCAAAAGACTCTCTTGTCTCAGATTCTCTCAGTGTCTGGGATAAACGGTTCCATAAAGATAAAGAATAGATTCAAATGAGCGCATTCCTGGGTACTGCTTTTGTGTCCAGCCACACTGGGAGTTTTAAGGATTAACTTGATGGCTCTTTTTTTATATAAGTTCTCGAAGATAGGAAGGAGCAGTGCCGTTTATGCATCCGTACGTAAGAGACATTTTTTTTTCGCTTTATCGCCGGGGCCAGTGGAGATCCCTTAGAGTTGAGGAGATATGATCTTGCCAACTCAACCTCGAAACAATGCGCACCGCATACTCACCAATGCGTGCCTTGACGTAAACATAAACGCACTCATTGACAACACTATAACTTTTTTACTGACGGACGCACGTAGGCTGACAAACCACATACACACGTCCAATCCCCTTCTCCCTTCGATTAAATCCAGCGCAGATGATATCTATCAGGTAATTTAAACTAAGATATCCACAGGTGAAGTCATTAAAATGCAATATCAAGTCTGCAAAAAAATGTGATATTCTAGATCCAGTGCACGCGTAAACCTTTCGAAAAATTAGCTTTGGTTTTATATATATTTATAGAAAAGCTGTCATGTTGACCTAATTGCTGATTGAAATAACATAGACGATATGCTTGAGTTAAACCCCCTCCCTCATCCCGATGAATAAGTAGCAGCTGGAACCAGTCAGGCAAATCCTGCAGGTAAAAATATTTTGATAACTTATTATGCAATCTTCACCAGGCAAAAGTTTAAGCAAGAAAAAAAAATGTGTCCAAAGAAAAATTGCCAACAAGACCAAATGTAAACATTGAAAGTGCATTACAAAATAATTGATTAGTACATTGTTTTTATTAGTGTTTTTTAACACGAGATGATTCATTAGTTATACTTTTAAAGGCCAAGAAAAAAAATATGTATATGTTTGATATGTGCCAATGTAATGAAGATACTTGTAAACTGACATCTAAATATAAAGTTCTGAAGAAACTGACACATACAATTTAAAGTTCTGAACAAACTAACATATAAAATATAAAGTTTTGAACAAACTGACATATAAAATATAAAGTTTTGAACAAACTGACATATAAAATATAAAGTTCTGAACAAACTGACATATAAAATATAAAGTTCTGAACCAATTGACATATAAAATATAAAGTTCTGAACTGACGTATAAAATATAAAGTTCTGAACAAACTAACATATAAAATATAAAGTTCTGAACAAACTGACATATAAAATATAAAGTTCTGAACAAACTGACATATAAAATATAAAGTTCTGAACAAACTGACGTATAATAATAATAATAATAATAACGGTGCTTATATAGCGCATATCCCGTTGGTGACAGTTCTATGCGCAGACGACAGTTACAGAATACAGACAGACAACGAAATATATAGTAATACACTAATTCTGCTGACGAAATAGGTGAGTCTTCAGCCGGCTCCTGAAGGTGTCATAGCTAGGGCTCTGGCGAAGCTGTAGTGGGAGGTGATTCCAAGCGGACGGTCCTGCGTAGGAAAATGAACGTTCGCCAGCGGACACTAGCCTCACACGAGGGATCCGCAGAGTAAGCGCGTCAGATGCCGAACGAAGTGGGCGGGACTGGGTGTAGAGCTCCATACAAGAGCGAAGATAATCCGGGGCGCAGTTATTCAGGCACCTATAACAGAGGGAAGCCAGCTTATATGAGATCCGGTTGTTGATGGGTAGCCAGTGCAGAGATCGGAGCAGAGGATTGATATCATTTGACTTCTTCTTCTTGAGAACTAGTCGGGCTGCGCAGTTCTGGATACGTTGGAGTCCTTGAAGGGAGGAGGCCGAGAGACCAGCCAAAAGCGAATTACAATAGTCCAAGCGGGAAAATAGGAGAGAGATGATGAGCTTAACACAAGCTTCCTTGGTGAGATAACGACGGATGGCGGCAATACGACGCAGATGGAAGAAGCAGATTTTGGTGAGGAAGGAGATGTGGGTTTGCATGGACAGCGTGGAGTCCAGATAGACGCCAAGGCTTTTGATAGTCGTGGAGAAAGGCACAGTTGCATCAGCCAGCTGAAGATCGGACGCAGTGAGGGACACGACCCTCTGTCTCGTACCGACGATAAGAGCTTCAGTCTTCTCACTGTTAAGCTTCAACTTGTTTTCCGTCATCCAGCTCTGGATGTCTAGGAAACAGATGGAGATGGAAGCAAGGAGCCTGTCGAAGTCTCCAGGCTCTGCACTGTTATACAGCTGGGTGTCATCGGCGAAAGAATGATATTTGAGGTTGTGGCGTTCGATGACAAAGGATAGGGGTTGAGTGTAAAGGGTGAAAAGAAGTGGACCAAGGACAGACCCCTGCGGCACACCATAGCAGACGTGAACAGGCTGGGAGAATATGGACTCAATCATAACGGTCTGGGAGCGATTCTGAAGATAGTTCATGAACCAGGAGAGGGCGATGTCTTGAATGCCAAATGTAGACCTGAGGCGATCAATTAGTCGGTGGTGGTCAATCGTATCGAAGGCAGCAGACAAATCAAGCTGCACCAGGGCAGAGACGAGACCTCTGTCTGAGGCGTTTAGGAGGTCAGTGGTGATCCGCAGAAGCGCTGTCTCAGTGCTGTGATGGTGGCGATACGCAGACTGGTGCGCGGGCATCAGCGAATGTAGAGACAGATGGGCATTTAACTGCTCAAGGACAACACGCTCCAGGATCTTGGAAAGGAAGGGTAGGTTGGATACTGGGCGGTAGTTCTTGCACTCATTTACATCGAGTCCGGGCTTCTTTAAGAGTGGGCGGACAATTACGGATTTGAAGCAGTCCGGGACCACGCCCGTGGATAGAGAGGTGTTAATTATATCTGTGATGAACGGCAGAAGCCTGTCCAAGCACTTGGCAAACAGGAAGCCGGGCATAGGGTCAAGCTCACAGGTCTTGATGGGGGTCCTTGTGATGATGCGCTTGACAAGGTCAATGGTTACAGGAAGGAAGCAGGTGAGCGGGGAGCCCGAGAAAGTAGGAGAGGGTGGAGATGGGCTGTAGACATCCTGATCCAGGGAACAGCGCAGAGTCGCAATCTTTTGCTGAAAGTACTGTGAGAAGTGATCAGGGAGGTCGTTGAGTGGGCGGGTGGTGGGGAGGGGCGTTGAGGTAGAAGAGCCAAGAAGGGAGGACAAGATTAAGTGAAGCTCCCCGGGCGACGAGGCATGCTTGATGCGGTCGTGGAAATGCAGGACCTTGGCAGCAGTGATGGCTTCTTTGACGAGTAGTCGCTTTTCCCTGAAGATCTGGCGGTGGACCTCGAGGCCAGAGAGGCGCCACGCTCGCTCCGCGCGTCGTCGTTCTTGCTTGGCAGATTTGACGTCATCAGAAAACCAAGGAGCTGGCGGTCGCTCCGAGACGGCACACAAAGATGGCGGGGCGTGCCTGTCAAGAAGTTGACGTAGAGTCAAGTTCAAGAAGGGGGCCGGTTCTGAAGAGGGGTCACGCAGAGCGAGAAGCGATGCAGCCTCCGCACCGAAGGCAACAGTGTCTATAGCTCGCAGCTTGCGGCGAGTGACCATCTTGCGCTTCCTGGCCGGCCTGGTGATGTTGACGATGAAGCTGACAGCAGAGTGGTCAGACACCAGTTGGTTGCAGGCAACGAGGCAGGAGACCAGGTTGTCAGATGGTCTGGTGACGATCCAGTCCAGAATGTGCCCGTGGTCGTGGGTTGGGAATGGGACGACCTGGTCGAGACTGTAGCTGTCCAGTAGCGCACGGGCCCGCTTGGTGTTGGCATTAGAGGGGCAGTCCCAGTGGATATTGAAGTCGCCCAGAACGATAGCACTATGTGAGGTCACATTGTAATTGTCGAGTGCCAGTGCGAACTCGTCGAAAAAAGTTGCTTCACTTAGCCTGTTCCTGGCATTTGGGGGAGGGCGATATATACAAAGGAAGGTTACGGTGGTGGTAGTGGCCACTGTCATTTCCACGGCCTCGAAGGTGGTGTGGGGAAAGGGGAGGGTGTCGGAGAAAGAAGAGGCAGCATGCAGGTGTCGTTTGTATATAACTGCAATACCTCCACCCGCACCAGCCGGGCGGGGAAAGGAAGCAGTAAGGTAACCAACCGGAGTAAGTTCATGAATCTTGTGGTCATCCCCGGGCCGTAGCCATGTCTCTGTGATAAATAGTATGTCAATATTATTCTCAACGATGTAGTCGGAAATTACGTCAGCCTTCCCGACAGGGTTGATCGATTGAGAATTTAGCAGACAAGTTTTGATTCATTTTAAAACAATTAAGAAGTTCAGAATTAGCAACTAAACACAACATACATTGCTGCCTGCAGGCGCAACACACGACGAAATGCTAGGCTTGCAGAGAAGGACAGTCTCATATTATAACTACAATCAAATTGGCGGCATACCATAAGTGACATCATAATCAAGATGGCCGCGATATTTGTCTTCAAGATGTACTATTTTGATTAATTGCGAGTTAACATACACTTATTTCCAGTGAAACCAGTTGAAATATTTGAAATAAAATATAGTTACTAGTAAATAAATGTAATAATGAACGAAGATCATAATTATTAGAGCAATCATCGTCAAATTTCAACACCGGAAAGTAAGACATGTCACGATTCTGGATTAAATCGTAACCTTATTAGTACTCATGGATAGATCATAGCGCAGAAGTAGTGTAGAACTAGAACATAGGTTAGCGTAGAGTTAGATTAGGGAGTAGAAAGTAGCCTGACGCCATTACCTCTTTCCCTCTCTCACGCAATAGGAACACCCCAACCATCCCTTCTTCACCTGTTCTTTAACCCTCTCTACACTTTTTTCATTCCCGAATTCAGAGTTGCTACTTGATTCAGCCAATTGGTATTACACTATTTGTATGTGTGATTGTATGTGTGTGTATTCTTTAATGTATGTATATATATATATATTCTATTATGCTGTCAATTATGATTCATGTTGTATTCGGATAGTAAATACTCATTTATTTTGCTAAACTCAGCATACACGTAAAACCCCCACCCACTGCTACACCTTTTTCATTATCTCCCCTCTTCGTCCCCTACTCAGCGCCCGTGGGCATAGCCCTTGATCCACTCGTCGTAGTGACATCTGGAGCGAAGCGTCTCGCACGTACGTAAGCACATTGGGCTGCACTCGACCAGAACCAATAGAGACAGGTACATCAAGGGAAATAAGTCATTATCTTATCCTTTGTATCTCCGTATACGTCTACCCCCCCCCCCCTTTTCCCCTGGGCCCCACCCCGCAAAAGTCGGCGGTACTAATTGCTCGCCTACACCCACCCCTAATTTTCCCACCAATAGTCAATCTTCTATGCAAGTATATTTCAAACCAGCCAACCAGAACATATGTAATTCTAAACTAATGTAGCTATCCAATCAAATTGCCCACTGATCACGCGACTAAAACCCACGAAGGCCCGCTTAACTAGTTTTAGGACACTTCGGCTCAAGCGTTAGAGGGAGAAGGTTGTTCGATTCTAGCCTCCACTTATTCAGTTGTTCCATAGGATATACCGCCTACATGTGTATAGATAGATATTGTGTCAGTCTAAGTATTTTCATGAACACAGCTACGGTTGCCTAATGTTTTGGATAACCTAGCAGTACCATGTGTTGAGTGTTAACTGAAGCCTGTGCAAATTCATATATGTATCTTGCCATTGAGTGAAGAATTGAAATGATAATAAACACCTGAACTTAACCAACGATTTATTTGCCTGCTTAGAACTATTTGTTGTGTCCGTCATAATATCTAACGAGCCAAGAGAGAAATAATAATTATTCCAGGGCGATTCCAGTCACGGTAATTCATACCCCACGACGACCTGCCACTACTACCCCACTCACCTACGACTCCGCACCCCTCTCATCGCCCAACTTCTGCCAGGTTGATGTCCTAATCCTAAACACATCCTGACAAAGTGGGACCTCGCCACGGGATCCTGAACTCAAGCCGTTCAGGGCACTAACAACAGCAATCAACCCGAGGACCACGCCGTTACTGAAACCGACCCTGGATTGGGGGCTCATCTCTCTACAACACGAAGACTCTAAGCAGCAAACAGATCCGCCACCTCAAACGCAAGCCAAGTCACCCCACTGAGCCAGACTCATCACCACACGCCACCTGCACCACCCCATTACGCCAGATTCGCCACTCTAGCAATCTACGCCAACTCAGATACACCAGCAGCCAGACCCGCCACACTTCGCCAGATTCGCCACCCCATCACGCCAGATTCGCCACCCCATCACGCCAGATTCGCCACCCCATTACGCCAGATTCGCCACTCTAAGCAATCTACGGCAACCCAGATACACCAGCAGCCATATTCGTCACCCTACGCCACCTGCGTCACCCCATCACGCCAGATTCGACACCCAAACCGCCAGATCGTCACCCCAGATACACCAGCAGCCAGATTCGTCACCCTACGCCACCTGCGTCACCCCATTACGACCAGATTCGCCACCCCAACCGCCAGATCGTCACCTGAGACACCGCACCGACGTGCCTGCCCGACAACTATCAACCCAGAGAACCCGAGAACCGCCATCAACCTCCCCTAAGGAACCGCCGTAGTTCCCGGTAACCAAACTTGGGAAAATAGACAATAACGCTATACACCATCTAGTCCCGGCACGGGGAAAAAGAACTTCTCACTATACCGAAGATACCCGCAACCAACAGAGCGCTTCGCGCCATACAAACGATAACTTTGTGATTGGATACGTGTGTATTGTGTATGTGTGTGAAATTCTAGGAATAGCTGTTCGGTGAGTACCATTTGGACTAGTATTAAGTTAGTTAAACTCTGAACCCCCCAACCCCTCTTACATTCCCTCTCTCTATCTCGTCATATCTCTGTCCGTTTACTGCCTTACTCTCGCCTTACTCTGTCACTATGGCTAAAGGTAGACTATTGCGTAAGCAGCAGAGAGAAGATAGACTTAGAGTAGAAGCAGAGAAGCTTAGATTAGAAAAGATAGCTAGAGAGGAGAAACAATTAGATAGGGAACTTAGACTAGAGCAGAGAGAAGAAAATCGGTTGGATGAGCAACAACCCAAGGAACACACAGGCCTTGATCACTCCCAGAGCCCCCCCATAATATGTTTCGTCGTCACCCTCTGCACTGCGGGCACTCCCAGCCGGCCTACAACCCCCGACGACCCGGAAACCAAGACAGAAAGAAATATAGAGATCAACTCTAAAAGAGCCAGGGCTCTTCTCTCCTCAGGTCTCCAGGCTGAGGGGATCATTAAGGCTTCCTTCGTGAATCCCTCCGACTACACTGGCGAGTCAATCCAGATTACAATTGCATGGGGAATAACTGAGACCCTCCCAACCGCTCGGGTTCACATCAGGTCAACCCTATACACTGGTACGGCCACCCTAGCGGTCCGAGCCGACTTATCATTTGATGTCGTCCTGGGGAGCCGATACGTCAGAGTTAACGATTCCCCCTCCCTCCCCCAGCCTCAGTGGCCACACACGCGCACCCTGACCCTGTACCCCCCCCCCCCCCCCGTAGAATTCCCCACGGTCAACGAACTCCCTCGGGCCCAACAGGAAGACCCGACACTGGCCCCACTATCCGCATATCGGTCCACCCCCCATTCTACTTTAGACTACACTCCCGATGAGATGTTACTCGGTCCCCAACCCAGTGAGCCACTAGAACGCCTCAAGGGCGCCTGGACCAAACCCTCCCCCCACCCCGAAGAACTCTCAGTCTACGCCTACACCAATAACTTACAGACTAGGCTTAAAACTGTCCACTCTATCGCCTCAAAACACTTAGCCAAGGAGAGGGAGAAAAAGGAGACGCTATACGATCGGCGGGCCAAAGAACGCTCTCTGGCTCCGGGCGATCAAGCACTACTGCTCCTCCCCACCTCTTACAACAAACTCCAGTTAGCATGGAGAGGCCCATACCCAGTTACGAAAAAACTCTCAGGCACCAAATACCTTATAAAGATCGGCAACCAAGACAAACTGTTCCCCATCAACTTGCTAAAGCGATACATAGAGCGCCCACGTGACAATAAACCCCCTGTAGCAACGACCATTGCTGAAGAAACAAAAGCCGATGACTCATTAACCGCATTCCCCTTACAGCAGACAGAAACCATAAAGGATGTAGAAATCTGTCCACTCCCAACCCCTGAACAAGCCAAAACAGTCAAAACCTTACTCCCCTCATACGCTGACGTGCAAACCGACACTCCAGGGCGTACAACCTTAGAAACGCTCACCATGAAGGTCACCGACCCGCGAACCATTAAGGTCAAACCATATACTATGCCACACGCCAAATTAGAGGTCATTGAGGAAGAGATCAATTACCCGTTAGCCCACAACGCCATCGCTAGCTCTACCTCCCCTTTCGATGCCCCGGTAATACTAGTACAGAAAGGAGACATAATAGAGTCGTCCCACCCCCGTGGAAAAATTCACCCACCGCCCGCTTCCCGACGGGAAAATGGTAGACCGGGAATGTCACCATCCCCTTACTCCCGCCCGAGACACCCACAGCCACATCGGCCTTATCGAGACAATCACTGCGCCAACCCTCCCCCACTAATCAAACCAAACAGCGTCCCCTCATCTCGACCGGGTCAATCCCAAACCAGACCCCCTCCGCCCCTCCAAGATTCCCGACGTAGGGACCACCGCCACGCCAGACCCACCCCTCAGTTAGCACACGACAGGAACAGACGCGACCCCACCCCCTATTTGGCCGCCGGTGCATTTTACACCACGACAGAGCCCGTAAGCGCCGACCAGCAGTATACTAACGGCCCGGCAGGACAAGAAACAGAAGCCCCTTACCCCAACCACTTAACCGAAACCACCGCCCCGTGGAATAGCCAGGAAACATACGGCGACTTGGATCAAGTCCATCACGTATTTTCTATCTCCTCAGTAGACGGGCCCCACAAATCCCGCGACAACTATGTAGATGAGATAGCCAGAATTAATGGACGCCTTGCGTCGTACTCATACGACTCGGGCCTTAGTTTTACAGCCATGGTCACGGAATCCGCAGTCAACTCACGCGATTATACGGGACGACATGTTAGACTCCAGGGACCCTCACACAACTCCCCCATCCTGCGCCTACCGACAGCAATTGTTCACCTTGACTCCGCGTTTATAACAGGCCCCATCGAAGCAGCCGTGACTAAAGACGGGAAAGTAGACGTTCTACTAGGTAGGCCAATCGTAGGCAGACCACTCCCGCCCCGACCCACACAGGTGAGCCACGAGCCACCGCGCCCCACCCACAGCCCGATCCGCCCTCCCCAATTCGTGTCCATTAAAGACAGGCTCCGCAACGCAAAACTGCCCCAAATCAGAAGCGAGCTAAAGCATATACTTCACGAATTCAGCTACTATGAAAGGAATGCTATACGCGGCTTCCGGCAACTCGCAACGCCCTTATTCGATTTACTGAATGCTACCACACGTCCAAAATTACATTGGAACGAAAACGCCAGATTTGCTTTCGACCTGTTAAAATGTTTCTTAGGTCGAAACCCATTTCGAGTCCACCCCGACGACGAGGATTAGCGTTAACCCTAAACACCCGATGGGCCGGGTAACAATACAACCCAGCGCCATACTCGCCCCCCCCCCCCCCAGAAGATAACTTAACGCGTCCCCTTGTTCCCTCCGACCCCTCCCCGTCACAGACCCACCACCAACACGTGGACACGCCAAGATACCACTCGCAGATACTATCCCGGTACTCTCACTAAGATCCCATACCCCAGAGACAATAATTTAGGGTGAATCCACTTTCTGAGTAGATTCCCAAATCGCCCGGGTGAGTTGACACGATTCTGGATTAAATCGTAACCTTATTAGTACTCATGGATAGATCATAGCGCAGAAGTAGTGTAGAACTAGAACATAGGTTAGCGTAGAGTTAGATTAGGGAGTAGAAAGTAGCCTGACGCCATTACCTCTTTCCCTCTCTCACGCAATAGGAACACCCCAACCATCCCTTCTTCACCTGTTCTTTAACCCTCTCTACACTTTTTTCATTCCCGAATTCAGAGTTGCTACTTGATTCAGCCAATTGGTATTACACTATTTGTATGTGTGATTGTATGTGTGTGTATTCTTTAATGTATGTATATATATATATATATATATTCTATTATGCTGTCAATTATGATTCATGTTGTATTCGGATAGTAAATACTCATTTATTTTGCTAAACTCAGCATACACGTAAAACCCCCACCCACTGCTACACCTTTTTCATTATCTCCCCTCTTCGTCCCCTACTCAGCGCCCGTGGGCATAGCCCTTGATCCACTCGACGTAGTGACATCTGGAGCGAAGCGTCTCGCACGTACGTAAGCACATTGGGCTGCACTCGACCAGAACCAATAGAGACAGGTACATCAAGGGAAATAAGTCATTATCTTATCCTTTGTATCTCCGTATACGTCTACCCACCCCCCCCCTTTTCCCCTGGGCCCCACCCCGCAAAAGTCGGCGGTACTAATTGCTCGCCTACACCCACCCCTAATTTTCCCCCCAATAGTCAATCTTCTATGCAAGTATATTTCAAACCAGCCAACCAGAACATATGTAATTCTAAACTAATGTAGCTATCCAATCAAATTGCCCACTGATCACGCGACTAAAACCCACGAAGGCCCGCTTAACTAGTTTTAGGACACTTCGGCTCAAGCGTTAGAGGGAGAAGGTTGTTCGATTCTAGCCTCCACTTATTCAGTTGTTCCATAGGATATACCGCCTACATGTGTATAGATAGATATTGTGTCAGTCTAAGTATTTTCATGAACACAGCTACGGTTGCCTAATGTTTTGGATAACCTAGCAGTACCATGTGTTGAGTGTTAACTGAAGCCTGTGCAAATTCATATATGTATCTTGCCATTGAGTGAAGAATTGAAATGATAATAAACACCTGAACTTAACCAACGATTTATTTGCCTGCTTAGAACTATTTGTTGTGTCCGTCATAATATCTAACGAGCCAAGAGAGAAATAATAATTATTCCAGGGCGATTCCAGTCACGGTAATTCATACCCCACGACGACCTGCCACTACTACCCCACTCACCTACGACTCCGCACCCCTCTCATCGCCCAACTTCTGCCAGGTTGATGTCCTAATCCTAAACACATCCTGACAAGACACATCCTCCATCCGCCATTTTGTACACTATAAAATATAAAGTTCTGAACAAACTGCCGTATAAAATATAAAGTTCTGAACTGACGCATAGAATATAAAGTTCTGAACAAACTGACATATAAAATATAAAGTTCTGAACGAACTGACATATAAAATATAAAGTTCTGAACTGACGTATAGAATATAAAGTTCTGAACAAACTGACATATAAAATATAAAGTTCTTAACAAACTGACATATAAAATATAAAGTTCTGAACAAACTGACATCTAAAATATAAAGTTCTGAACAAACTGACGTATAAAATATACAGTTCTGAAGATACTTGTAAACTAACGTATAAAAAAAAAGCTACAGGAACGCTTAATTCAAATTACATAAGATCCATAAAAAAACCTACTTCTTCCTTATGGTCAAATTATGATACACCTTTTCGAAAATATTGCGAACCAAAGAAACTATTTTATTAAGTATTTTATGAGTATAGTAAATAAGTAAAGTGAATTGAACTAAAGCTACTATGCATTACCGAACAGACAGAATAGAGGGATATGAAGTACTAACAATTACTTTTACCCTAGTTGAAAGTGTAAAATTTTGTTAGTTTAGAGGGCGCGACTATCTTAGTGCCAATCAATCTGTTTTTTTTTTGTTTGCCACGCGGCGTAGGCTACTACACCGCTGCCGCAGACATCTTTCTCTCATGGGATAGCGTGTCTGCGTCATTGCATACGGCCAGGTAATCAGAGAATATATTCTCCAAGGAGATCCAGCCTATAAACCAATACTGCTGGCATCAGATTCAGACTCATTAGCCAGATAAATTTATTTGTAGAAAATCGTATTCATTTTTTTTTTGTATGTGCAACAGCCCAACCCACCTCTTGACAGCTTATTTGTAAAAAGACTTTGCAAATATCAAAACGGACACTTAATGATTTTCGTTGTAAAAAACAACAACAACTTATCTTTTCTTATACATTACAGACGCTCATTCTATAAAGAAGATTACGGTGTCATACGAACATCCGTAGTTTGAGTCTAGTCCTGCATGTCTGTTAGTGGTTGTTTTTTTTAATGATGTTAAGTTACTGGTTTTCCTGGTTTGTTCAAGCAACCCGTTCCATGCCCGAATTCCACACGGGAAGAAAAAGTACTCATATAAATTTGTTGTCGCATAAGGAATAAGGAAAGTGTTTTGTTCTTAGTTTATCTGAGCATTGTAATATATTGTCTTAGCGTTGTATTTCTAAATAATTATAATTTAATGCCTTATGTATTATTACTACTTTACTCTTTGCCCTTCTGTCCTCTAGTATTTCTAGGTTTAGTGATTTAACTATTTATGTTACTCTTGTCAGTTGTGAATATTCGATAGTAATATGCCCACCAGCTCTTTTCTTAATTTGTTCTATTTTTTTTTCTTAATATTTTATAACATTGTCATAAATCTTATGCAAAGAACTAAATTTAAAAAAAAATTGTCTTATTCAAAAACCCGAAAATATTGCTTAAATTTTACATTACATTAGAACTCTAAACCAGGGGTCGGCAACCTTTTCATAATAGTGTTCCAAGGTAGGATTTCTAATTCATTCAGCGTGCCAACAGCCTAGTCATAGAGTCATCCTACTTAAGAACTCAATTTCTTGTAGAAGAGACCTACTTAGCCTTTTTGTTAGTATTCAGCGTGCCATTGAAAATCTCTCTGCGTGCCAAGTTCGGCACGCGTGCCGTAGGTTGCCGAACACTGCTCTAAACGATTCAATATGTTATCTTGTGTATGTGTGTGTGTAAGTCTGGCTATGCTATTGTTTAACTTCTGATCTAGATAATTAATATCCGCAGCCTAGTTGTCGTTGTTTTTCCAAGTTATTACAGCAAACTTCCGGAGGCAGGCGGAACAACAAAGGACATGCCAAAGACGCTAAACGGAGCAGGCGGGTGATAAAATACACGTAGAACATACATAAATAAGAAATTCTTTATTTTGATTAAAAGCGTACAGGTGTAGGCAAAGTGCTTTTTGTTTTTCTCATTGCATTTTCAGAAATAGGAGATAGTGTAGCTATCACAATAACAGGTGTTGTTATCATCATCGCCTGACTCTAAATATTATTAAATGTATTGAATATAGTAGCTTTAATTATGGGTCACGGTAGCCTTTCTGGTGGCGCACTTGGCTGGCGTATCGAAAATTAAGGGTTCGAATCCTGGTGAAGGCTACCTGAGTCTACCACCCTGCTTATGATGTATCTGACAATTAATAGTTAGGGGACATTACTTATTCACTTGCTTGTTTTCATCCCCAAAAAAAACAACACAAGATTGTATTGCCAGCAAATTACCTTAACATGTTACAAAACCTAACAACGTTACTAAGACAGGTTTTCAAATTGTTAACCAGAAGAAATAGTAAGAGAAAAAAATATCTCAATAAGTTTAAAAATAATAATATCTTATCGTATATATTACAAACGCTGCTTCCATGAAGAAGACTATTGCGTCCTACGCTCATCCGTGGTCCAAGTCTAGTCTCGCATCTTTATAATGTTTTATATGACCTTAAGCTACTGGTTTTCCTGGTTTGTTCAGACAACCCAGTCCATATAGCCTAGTAAATAATTAACAACAACAATAAACAACAACAAAAATAAACAAAAAAATGACCATAATTCACACCTATTCATTAAAATTCAACCATCAAAACACAATTTTTAAAAAGTCTTATATAAATCAACTTTAAGTGTGTAAACTTAAGTCAGATTTCTAGTGTCACTTTGAAATAGATAGACTACAGTCTATACATAGACTATATACAACATTTTTATTTTGGTGTCCAACAATAATGGCTGAATTCATCATCATTATTTTTATGCTGTTTCACAGCTCGGTAAAAATTAGGAGTGGGTTGAACATTCTTCATCGTTGTCAGCTCTTTATTTCCATTCTTGAAGGCAGCCATGTTTCACTCCAAACCTGACGATAAAATTAAGGAACTGGCCCACCTGGAGCTTGGCAACATCCGGGTCTCCGGTGTTGGGGGGGGGGGGGTTGATGGGGGAGGAGGAGGGCACACTGTTCATGTTCCAGAGATAACGCCACGTCCAGGAGATCTCCGACCTCGGCAGATTTATATAGGGCGAAGGCAGGGCGGGGGTGCATCCCCATGTGTGAATCTGTTGATTTATATGCGCCCTTATGAACTCGCCTTTCCCCGTAATACATCTTGTGCAGTTGATATTTGCTATAACCTTACAATGAACTATGATCTGTATATACATTTATAACTATTTATTTTGTATAAGATTGCGCGTTCATTATTTTTTCTAGTTTTTTTCTTAATGGGGTTGGGTATTTTTGTTTGGCCTTGTTTAGATAAAGTGGGTTTTCAAAATGATGAAGATTGATCAAGATAAATAGACGCCAGTTTTGTGTTTCATTGACGTCATACTTATTTTCATTGACGTCATTTTCTTGTTTCATAGACGTCATTTTTTTTGTTTTATAGACGTCATTTTCTTGTGGACTTCATTATTTCACACACTAAAAAAAAGCAAACTATTTTATTATGTCTATTCATTATCCGAATGCTAATAAAATCTTTATTGCAACATATTAAACATAGATCAAACTTTCACTTAAATGTGTGTCTTTTTAATAAAGAGCGGGAAAAAAATTCCAAATCTCTTAGTCATTTGATATATCCTTCACTTCCGGCAACCAAGTGGCGTGACGTCATTAATAAGCAACTCGTATTGGGAAAAAAATAATATTACCAGTGTTTTGAACATTTCGCCCTGTACATTGAACAAAATGGTTAAATAGGATAAAGGGGGGGGGGGGGGGTCATGCTTCAAAAGCATGATGTTTTTGTTCACCTGCAAAACTTCATTTCATTATGAGGCAATTCCCAATCTCTTTCCCTTAACCCTTACAGTCCCGGGCGCGTATATAGCGGAACTGAAGGCAGCATAGATAGAAGTAGGTCTGTACGGGAAGGGTTAATAATACCCTCTTTATGTTTGGACTTTAAATTTCCTGTACCTTCTAGTAAAATCCAAATGATGAAATACGCGTGCGAACTTTAGCGGTGTGCTTCTGTTTATTCCGAATTGCAACGTCCTTCTCTTTAATGTTACTCTAGTTTAGGGGTCGGTAACGTATGGCAGCGTGCCAAACTTGGCATGCAGAGCGATTTTCAATGGCTCGCGGAAGACTCCCAAAAAGTCGATACGGGCATCTTCGACGAGAAATTGACTGCTAGAGCAGTATGAATTTTAAGCTGTTGGCACGCTGGATGAATTAGAAATCCTATTTTGACACGTTATTATCAAAAAATTGCCAACACCTGCTCTAGTTAGCTTGAGCCCACTAATCTATAAAAAGAATGGATTGCGCCGTCGTATTAAATTTGTATGCTAGAATTGATTGCAACATCTGCACTATTCACTTATCGATATAAGCGAGATATAGGAATAAACCACACATAATTAGAATAAATATTTACGATAAAAATGAATTCAAGTAACTTGAAATGTTTTGAAAGGTCAGTGGTTAGGAAATCTAATTTTAATAGATAAGTGAAAGTCACGTGAAAGCCTGTTTGATTTTGGCTTCATATTGTTAATTCCGTGCCTAATCCATTATCTTTATAGATCAGTGACTTGAGCCATAGATAGGGATAGTACAGTTAAAAAAATGTTGTCCGAATTTTATTCGACTTCCACAAATAAAGCCTCGTTCTGAAAAATCGAGAGTGTAGCTAATTTTTTTTTTTGGCCATGTAAACAAATGCAAATTTTAGAAAGTGAGTTATCTAGTTAAAATATCCACCAAATGGACGTTTATATCTAAAAAAAATAGCTAGATCTAGCTAGGTTCAAGACTTATCGCTACATTGCATTACAAAATAAAGCTATTGCATGGGGTTAGCCTACTAATTCATTGAACTAAAATATTTGTCGTTGCCCCTGACGTCATACAGTCTTTAATTATTGCAATAAATTAATGAAGTGATTCAAATTGCAATAAAATACGCACCGCTCGTCTACGCACCATTGATCAACGCACCACTGAAATCTATTTAAATAATGAGTTGGTCCTAAGAAACGTCACATGCTGTGCATGTCTAATGAAAGTGATGTACCTGTGTGTCTATGTTAGTAAATTAAGTTGTTGTTTTTTTCTTTGTTTTTTTTTCCCCCCAAAAAATTGTATTATAAACTAAATTATCCCCCCCTGAATTTTCTTTTAGGATACCTTTAATTAATACATTTTTTATTACCTTCATTTTGATTTCTAATATTTGTATTACTATTATTGTTCAATTTATTATTTACAAATGCTATAATTTTCTTATGTTTTTGACTATGCCTTTATTGTACCTATGTACTATGTGGCAAATAAATATTGTTCATATTGTTCATATTGTTCATTGTTCATTGTTCATATCGCGAAACGTCATCTTCTATTTTTAGATCAGTGCAAATCATAGCGGAATGTCCGTATCAGCGACCCGGATGAAAGGGCGTGAAATGCTATAAATAGCTTTCTTTGTTTATCATTGCGGACCGACCCCTTCTTTATTCTTTGGCCATGTAAACAAATGCAAATTTTAGAAAGTGAGTTATCTAGTTAAAATATCCACCAGTTATGTCTAAACAGTCTACAAGCTAGTTAAATAGTATACCATGTTGTTAAATATTCGACCACGTTTTCACAACTGCTCAAATTTACAAGCTTTTCATTCAGTCTATCTTTCTCTCTCTCTCTCTCTCTCTCTTTTACTAATCGACTATACGTCTTATTTTGTTACTCTAATGGCGTCAAGTTTCTGAACATTAAATTCAAAACGTTTCTTTAAAAAAAAAAGTCTGTTATCTCTACTTCTCTATACTTATCTCCGTCTTCCACTCCCTTTTCCGGCACTGCAGCGAATTGACAGCAGTTGCTCTTTATTTCGGGCACGGCAGCGAATTGACAGCAGTTGCTCTTTATTTCCGGCACTGCAGCGAATTGACAGCAGTTGCTCTTTAATTTTCCGTTTTAATTTTTTTTTTTTCATCGGAAAATCAAACAGTAGCTAATTGATTCGAACTCTTATCAGTCGAGCCATCTCTTTACCGCTCTCTATTCGTTTTTATTTCTTACTCTCTTTGGGTTGTTTTTTTTCTCTTGAACTAAATCATTAAATAGTTGTTGTTTTTTAACTACCATGTAGAGAAGTTAGGGTTTCCAGACACATGGGTGTTAAAAGGAGGACATCCAGAGACAAAAAGGAGGTCAAAGGAGGACATTTTGTTTCAATTGAATAGTTCCGCAATAAACCCGTTTATAATCAGTATAATTTTATTACAAGAGCTGCCAATAAGTGCGTATTGGTAAACTGAACAAGAAACAGTTAAAAAAACAAACATATAATTTTACAGTAGGCTAAAAGGCAGCTTGCTTGCTTTACAATTTCTAATTCATATGTTTAATTTTTTTATTTGTTAATATTCATATTAATATTTTAAAAAAAACCTTTTTATAATGTATAGTCTAGATTTAAAAAAACAAATTATGTCTAAATACACAGGCCAGAAATAAATGGGCAAACAATATAGGGCCTAAAGGCCAGTGTCATAATCTCAAAGTGGGAAGCATACAAATTAACCATAATTTTATATTAGCATTTTAATCCATACCTTTCTAATTATATAGTAATTTATCTTGACGTTTTTTAAATTCTCGTGGGAGTGTAGGCGACTGGATTCATTTTAACACATATTTTGATGACGTCATTTCATTTTGCGTAGCTCATTATATCATCGAAACGAACACCTTCCACTGCGCCTGTCCTGAACTGACAGCTTCCGTCTTTAGTTGCTATTTTTATCACCTCGGCTTGCAATAGCACTACAGTCAGGCTAATCCATCAAGTCTAGATATCAATGAAGGAAGGAAGGAAGGAAAGAGGTATGAATGGGATGGAATCAGGTCATGGCTTAGTGTGTTAATTAGTCTGACTAAAAGCTGTCTACCTCTTTCAGTTTATCAGTCTACCTACCTACCTACAAACATACCTACCTACATACCTACTCGCCGACCCAACTGTCTGCCTACCTACCTCCTTATCCATCCAACTACCTACCTACCTACAAACATACCTACAAACATACCTACCTACATACCTACCCACCCACCCAATTACATGTCTGAATACCTTCTTACCTATCCACCTGCCTACCTACCTACCCACCTACCTACCTACAAACATACATAACTACCTACCTACCTACCTACAAACATACATAACTACCTACCTACCTACCTACCTACAAACATACCTACCTACCTACCTACCTACCTACCTACCTACAAACATACATAACTACCTACCTACCTACCTACCTACAAACATACAAAACTACCTACCTACCTACCTACCTACCTACAAACATACATAACTATCTACCTACCCACCTACCTACCTACAAACATACATAACTACCTACCTACCTACCTACCTACCTACAAACATACATAACTATCTACCTACCCACCTACCTACCTACAAACATACATAACTACCTACCTACCTACCTACCTACAAACATACATAACTACCTACCTACCCACCTACCTACATACAAACATACATAACTACCTACCTACCCACCTACCTACATACAAACATACATAACTACCTACCTACCCACCTACCTACATATCTACTACCTACCTACAAACATACATAACTACCTACCTACCCACCTACCTACATACAAACATACATAGCTACCTACCTACCCACCTACCTGCATACAAACATACATAACTATGTACCTACCCACCTACCTACATACCTACTACCTACATACAAACATACATAACTATCTACCTACCCACCTACCTACATACCTACTACCTACATACAAACATACATAACTACCTACCAATCTATCTTATCTATTTATCTTTATATCTATCTATCTATTTATCTCTTAATCTAATATAGTCTATCCCTGTGTATATTTATTTTTCTATCCATCTACCAACCTACCTACCCATCCATTTACTTACCTACCCACACGCCTACCTGTCTACCGACACATCTATACATCTACCTGCTAGACTGTATACCTTTCTACTTTTTCACATTCTAACATTCTCACCAACGCATCCACCCACCTACCTGCCTAACTACCAATCTACCTCCCCACCTGGCCATCTACATACCAATCAACCCATCCAAAAAATATATGCATAAAACATCTGAATAATAGAATGACAAGATCGATATCGAATATTGCCTTTACCTTCATATACTTACAGTGTGTTTTCAAAAACAATTTCTGTCATTTCTATTGAACTAATAAACGTATACTGCATCGTGGAGCTGTTCTTTTAAAGCGTGGGTTTCGAGAACAAACGCAAATATATGTAGGCTACCTTTTTTTTCCCGAGTGGCATCCGGTCATGGAATGGGTTGCCTGAACAAACCAGGAAAATCAGTAACTTAACATCATTTAGAAACACTGATCGAAAAAAATGCAAGTCTAGACTCAGACCACGGATGAGCGCAGGACGCAATGATATTTCTCATTCTTTATAGAAGGATAATAATAAATATGTTATAATAAATAAGACAAGAATGGAACAATTTCTAATCTGAACGTTATCTTTTGATCACAACAGAACGCAAGCATTGGAAGCTCAACAAATCTATTGGAGTTTTTAGCTAGCTGGTCAGGCAACCCATTCAGACCTTCACGTGCACTGCCCATACAACAACAATCATCGTCTTCCACTGACGTCCATTAAACCCCGTCTCATTCCCTTGACACACAATCCCATGGTTACGCAGGTGGGTAACACTCCTTCAATTCCTCAACTATAGGAAACTGCCCGCTGCTCACACATGTAGGTTTTTCAAGGAATTCGGGTGCTAATTAAAATCAAAGGCCGATAACTGCCAAATGTACTTTAAAACCCCTTTTTATAAATATACTTTTCTTTTTTTCAAGCTCTAAGATTCACTCCCCTTTATCTTTAATTTTATTCGGCATCTTTTGTATTTTTGGAACGAGCAGCAGACGAACTTAAGAAAAAACGTCAGCTTACTTCCGCCGTGTCATACTGGACGGGCAGGGAGATGAGGGAGTGTGTGTGTTTGTTGATGTGGGTTGCTTCTTGTGCGGTCTAGGCGAGTCGTTACTTTATTTTATTAGTCTTGAATCAGAAAATAAAAATAAAATATCCTCTTACAATATTTTAATGGGTGGTCTATAGTATTCTTTTTTTTTTTTTAAAGAGGTTGAGCGTAAGAATTAAGTAAGCTTACTTCCGTCGTGTCATCCTGGACGGGCAGGAGGGTGAGTCGGGTGAGTGTGTGTGTTTGTTGATGTGGGTTTCTTCTTGTGCGGTCTAGGATTGAGAGACTAACTTTATTTTATTAGTCTTGAGTCTAGAATTAGAATAAAAAAAGGAACCAACAATTTTTTAAATAATTTCTCACTATTTTTAGTGGGTGGTCTAGAGCAGGAGTCGGTAACCTTTTGATAATAGTGTGCCGAAATGGGATTTCTAATTCAGCCAGCGTGGCGACAGCCTAAAAGTCACCCTGATTTATAACTCTTTTTCTAATACAAGATACCTGAATAAGTTTGTTTAGGAGTCTTCCGCGTGCCATTGAAAATCGTTCTGCGTGCCAAGTTTGGCACGCAGTCGTAGGTTGCCAACCCCTGGTCTAGGTTTGTTTTATAAAAAGCGGAAAAAATAATAGAGAAGAGCAGGGTGTTTCAGGTGGGATGGCACGTTTATGTCATTTATTGAGAGAAGTTGAAGGGTTTGGCATGGGTAATGTGAGAACATCGCCACTTTTCTCTCAATTTCTGTTTACATTAAAAATTATATAAAGCTTATATCTTAACTCTTCCCTTGGCAGACCGTTAATGACATTATTTTTCTTGGTGTTGTGTTTTTAATTATTCGCATAACTTTTACCGTATATGCCTACATCAATGTTGGCTTCTTTGTTTTCAATGTGTTTAGAAAGAATTGCCAGCAATGACGGGGCAGCAAAGGGAAGTTGAGGGCAGATAAATCTCAACAGGAAAGTTGAAGGCAGATAAATCTCGACAGGAAAGTTGAGGGCAGATAAATCTCGACAGGAAAGTTGAGGGCAGATAAATCTCGACAGGAAAGTTGAGGGCAGATAAATCTCGACAGGAAAGTTGAGGGCAGATAAATCTCGACAGGAAAGTTGAGGGCAGATAAATCTCAACAGGAAAGTTGAGGGCAGATTAATCTCGACAGGAAAGTTGAGGGCAGATAAATCTCACCAGGAAAGTTGAGGGCAGATAAATCTCACCAGGAAAGTTGAGGGCAGATAAATCTCACCAGGAAAGTTGAGGGCAGATAAATCTCGACAGGAAAGTTGAGGGCAGATAAATCTCACCAGGAAAGTTGAGGGCAGATAAATCTCACCAGGAAAGTTGAGGGCAGATAAATCTCGACAGGAAAGTTGAGGGCAGATAAATCTCGACAGGAAAGTTGAGGGCAGATAAATCTCACCAGGAAAGTTGAGGGCAGATAAATCTCAACAGGAAAGTTGAGGGCAGATAAATCTCAACAACTCCCAATTAAAATTGTTACCGGTAGTAACAAAAAAAAAAGATAATTAATTAACATTCTAAGCCTATACATTTTGTTAGAGAAAAAAACAATATATATATATATATAGTGCGAACTAGAAATTGTATTTTATTTGCAAATTGTTTACAAACTTAGCGTTAGCTACAGTACTTTTAAAAAAGTATGCTTTAGTATCCTTGGCTTCTTAGAGGATTGCGTGGGCTATAAAAAACTGATTGTTGCAGTTTTGGGTGGGGGTGGTGGGGGATGTGGATGAATTTGATAGAATTCGTTGTTACGTGACGACTACCATGGTGGTCGAGCGGCAGCACGTTCGACTGGCGTAACGAAGGTCCTGGGTTCGAATCTTGGTAAAGGCTAGAATTTTTTCCCGGGCCTTCCTGAGTTTACCCGGCCCTGGTGGGTACCTGACCGTAGTTGGGGTAATGTAAATAGTGCTGGCCACACAATCACCTAGTATGCCGTGGCCACAGAAACTGGTGAACGCTGCTTCACTTGCCCTATGGATAAATTTGGTTCGACGGGATACTTTACTTAACGGCTATGCGCCAAGTTTCAGCTTGATAGCTTGAAGGGAAAGTAGACCAATTAGCCTTCTTTATATCGGATACGTCGCACGGCACAAAGATTAAAAACAGTTTTACAAAGTTAGGCCTAAAATAAAGGATGAAGATTTATTTCAGTTACAAATAATGTATCTCTAGTACAGTTATTAATACGCTTCTTTAGCTGTGTGAGAGAAAAACAGCGTTTTGTTGAATGTTTTTCGAAAACATCTGCCTCCGGTTGTTGTTTTTTTACGTCAGAACTTTGTTGTCCAAAGAATTCATTTGTGTTTTAGAAGCCAGAAATTACTTCATTAGTGTTTGACCATATTGAAACCTTTTCTAAAAAAAAACAACAACAACTCTTTGTGGTGCGATTCATAAATGAACGTGCTCAAAGGCAATATAGTGAGGCCTGAATAAACCAGGAAAACCAGTAACTAAACATCATTTCTAAAACTAATAAAAATTTAAGAGTTGAAGACTTGAAGGATAAGCGTAGGATGCAATGATCTTCATTATAGAAGGAGCCTCTATAGGCTAATATAAAAGATTGAATATATAAAAAAAATATCTTCTCGACAGGCCGTGTTTCTCTTACTTTTACTTGAGTGTATTGTAACATGTTTTATGAACGAAATGACCTCTGTGGTAAGTGTAATGGTGAAACCTAGACACTGCTGATTCCAGGGACATAAATGTATAATCGTTTCTGTCGTGTCAGCCAATATTGCAACCGAATATGAGGATCGTGCAAACACATACATTTAATAATAGTATAAAATTTTGATTTTAAATAAACATAAAAGGATTTATTGGTAATTTAACAAGTTGTACAGTGAATTTAGATGATTAAAGGTATAGTTTTTTGTTATCCTACTTGTTTGAATTATTCATTTAATTAATTTGTTAAACTGTCTAGACTCTAGACAATCTAGATTGACACTAGAGTCTAGAGCTTATACTATATATATATATGTGTGTGTGTGTGTAGCAGAAATTATATTTGCTATTCGTTTTTCAATGTATACCTAATTGTTACCCCGGGGGCAAGGCCGGGTAATCTAGCTAGTATTATATATTAATAATAATACTAAGAAGAAATAAGAATATGGATCGTTCGGCAAAATAAGCTCTAGATAACATTTCACTGCCAAATACGACCTTGCTAGCACAATACATGTGATACAGGTGATATAGGTGATACAGGTGCGCATCCAAATTTCCTGCTAAATCACATTTCCAGCGAGCCCCCGTAGCGCACTTTAACCGTCTGTTGTACTTAGCGCTATGACGTGGTTTCTATTGGAGCGTAAAAAAACAACCACACCTCTCAAGAAGAAAAAAATATAAACAACTTAGCTCTTCAAATCCAGGGATACTCTGTGCTAGGCATTCGGGTCAGATGTGGCCCGCTGGTTTGTTA